>CM076584.1:1022432926-1022538367 GCA_034641835.2 Pinus albicaulis | reverse complement strand
AGCCAACAATATTCTGCAGAATTTGATGCATCTTTGGAAGAGGGTAGTTGTCTGTCAAAGAAGCCTTATTAAAGTTTCTGAAATCAATACAAATTCTGATCTCTCCACTCTTTTTTATGACTGGTACCAAGTTAGCAAGCCATTTTGAGAATCTTATAGGAACAATAATTTTTGCATCAAAAAGCTTCTTAATTTCCTTCTCAATCAAAGGCATGAGCAATGGATTAATCATTCTCAATTTCTGTTTGAAAGGTTTCTCATTCTCTTTGATAGGAATAGTATGCTGAATAATAGTAGGATCATACTTTTTCAGGTCAGCATAAATCCATGCAAAAACATCAATAAACTTCTTCATCATCTCAATATATTTCTGTTTCATCTCCACAGAAAGAAACGTAGAAAGCTTTATCATTTTAGGCACTGCTACTGTACAAAGATTACAAGTCTCTACCTCTTCATCATCAGCCTACATCCTAGGGGATTTGAAAACATCATTTTGGTAAAAAAAAAATTCAAGTGGAATAATACCCTTGGGTATACAACTATTTTTTAGCTACAAAACTTTAGAATTACCCTTAGTTTCA
Organism: Pinus albicaulis; assembly: GCA_034641835.2. Classification (NCBI taxonomy): domain Eukaryota; kingdom Viridiplantae; phylum Streptophyta; class Pinopsida; order Pinales; family Pinaceae; genus Pinus; species Pinus albicaulis. The sequence goes on along the minus strand of CM076584.1, from coordinate 1,022,537,783 downwards.
ACAAGCATGTTTTGCTGATCTACTTGTGTGATTTAAAATTCCTCCTTCAACTCTATGAAATTTTTGACTTGCTGGTCATCTTCAAACACTTGCCAATGGATGATGTTATTTGGGATGGCAGGTCTATGAAGAACTTTGATCTCATACTTCTCAGTGGAATGTGCAAGGATGACAAACAAAATTGTAGAAACAGCTAGGGAATCAACTACTGCGTTTTGATCCCTAGTTTTCACAATAAATGAATATTCTTGAAATTTTTCCAACATTTCCATAATCAGATTTCTGTAAGCTCTCATCCTCACATCCTTAGTTTGATATGTTCCTTCAACTTGTTTTATTACCAATTCAGAATCTCCACAAACTGGAATTTTTTGGGCACCCAATCTTTTCAAAATTTCCAAACCCAAAAATAGAGATTCATATTCCACCATATTATTTGTACAGTCAAAGTTTAGTTTGAAAGAATAGAACTTACTTTCATCATCAAGATTAGTGATCCATATGCTTGCTCCAGGCCCCTCTCTTCCAACAGATCCATCAAAGTGAAAAAGCCACCAGCCCTCTGCTTTTTCTTCTATGGTTTCTTAATTTTCAGCGTGCAGATTTTTAGTTTCTTTAATTTCTGTTTTCCCTTCACTTTCTACTTTATCAGTTAGCTCATTGAAAATAATTTCCGATCCTAATTCAGTTTCAATAGCATAAATGGGAAAATTATGAGGTTTATCCTTGTTTCTTACCATATAGGCCATCCTATTCTCCATATAAAATATTCTTTGCTCACCAAAAACAGGAATGGTGGAATATATCAAGTCCATCTGCATGGTGCCTTTGATTTTTGCTGCCCAAGATCTAGATAAGAGCATGCCAAACTTGGGTGGAATATCTGCCACCAAAATTTCCATTACCACTGTCTTGGCAAGCACTTGTGTTAGGCCAAAAACATCTTTTATCAATCCTATGCATTGAACTCTTTTAGAATCAAAAGAAAAGAAATCCTTGTATGGCCTAGTGATCTCCAAACCCATCCTCTCCATAATCACCTTAGGAAAAAGGTTATGAGAAGCCCCTGAATCCAACATGGCATTGTGTAGAGTCATGTCATGGATACTAAGACTGACATAGAAAGGAGGTACTTTTTCATTTTTCTCATCTTCCAATCTTGGCACCAATTAGATGGTAGGATGGTCTTCCTGTACATTAAGGATATCTAAAGCTCTTGGTTGAGAATTCAACATTTTTACAATTTTTCTTCTGTACTAATTTACCTTGATAATTTCTCCAAAAGGAACAAGAACCTTGATTTTATAGATCTCATTCTCCAAACTGAAAACATAAGTAATATTTTCACTCTCTTTGATAGAGGGAGGAAGTGGTGGATCCTTTTTAGTCTCAGCTACTTTAGGAGCATCCTTCTTTGGCTGTGTTTTATTTGCAGTGATGGGAACATTTCAGTTTCTGAGATTGTATTGCTTCTGCATCTTAAAAATTGCGTGTTGATAAACCTTAATATAGTCAGATTGTCCCTCACCCTTATTTACATCATGATCAAACTCATCATGCTCTTCTTTGGTCAAAAACATTCCAGACATGTTTTCATCTAGGCAGTTGATAGAGTCTTCTTGAATCTCAGGCTGAGTTTCTTCTTCATCAATCAAACTTTGCTGAAAAGGAGGCCTTACTTGAGGATCAAGCTGATTTATGTTTTCTCTTTGTCTTTGTTGATTCTGAGGCCTTCTAAACTGTGGATTTCTAAATTGTGGGTCATGCTGTGCAGGAGGCGCAGAAGCATTTCCAAGGGCAAGTCTATCCATGAGTTTTTCCATAGTCTTCATCATAGAATCAAACTTATCATCTGAGGTGGAAGGATTTTTTTATTCTTTTAGTTTTATTTTACCCATCTGTTGTGGCCAGCAACAACCCCCCTTCTTATTTAATATTAGTAATAATACTAATTAAGTGGAGACCCTTAGTTAAAAAATCCAAAAAAATCAATTAGTATTTGTTTCCCTTTTTCAAATAAAACTTTCTATCATAACTTAGGGAAATTCCTTAGAAAATCCTTAAGAAACACTTAAGTTTATGATAGATTACAATAAAATCTTTTCTTTGAGTGAAATAGCGCATCCATCGCAGATGGTAGATATCTTTTGTAAAACTGAATCTTTTAAAACTGCGATTTGCGATTTTGCGATTTTGCGATATTTGCGATTTGCGATTTTGCGATATTTGCGATTTGCGATTTTGCGATATTGCGATGGTTACGTTTTGAGAAAAATGTGATTTGCGATACTGCGATATTGCGATATTGCATAGAAAATCGCAGATCGCAATATCGCAGATTCTTAAAAGCTCGTTGTCCAATGTAAATCTTTTCATAAATCAATATCCGTTATGTGCTTTAAATGATTGAATTAATGAATGGATTGTCAAATATCAATAAAAAGGATTTTGTTTTGATTGAAAGGTTGTTTCCGTTAGAATAATATATTTCATCCGCCGTTTGCTTTTAAAACTATCTCATCACCCTTCTCACGTCATTACTCTCACTTAACTCGTAAAACCGCAGGCGCGAAGGAGCAGAAGACTATACAAAGCATTCACAGAGCCTTATGGGTAAGAAATAGAAGATTTCAAATTCTGAAATCAAAGAAATGGCTTCACTGTATGCGGATACTGCTTGCAATAAGGATGCCGGTATCACCACCTGGGAAGGAATGTATAATTTGCTTGAAGAAGAAAATCCCAGGGTGATGCAAGTTGCGGCTACTGCAAGCTCAAGTAATTCATCTAAGGCAACCCTTAAAGAACTGGCTTGTTCATTTCTGCACCGGATAGCGGCAAGACCAAGAATTCTTCTGTATACAGACATGGTGAAATGGGTGCTGGACAACACCGATATTTCAGACAGGCAATTTAAAACTCTAGATCAAGAGCTCATCGGGTCGTTCACTACGGAAGATTTGAGGCTGATGTATCATTTGCCGGAACCTCAGGTGACTTATAATAAACAATTTATGGAGAATTTTGCCAAAGAACATGCAAATTTGGCGGAATGCACGCAGGAATGGACCAAAAGAGATGAACCATTGAAGAAAAACAAACACGGTATGTACAGTACTGGTTCACTTACCTCTCCATATTGTTTTGCTGCTGCTATGTTATGCAGGCTTTTTGGAAAGCCTGACATAAACATGATCTTGCCTGAATGGCTCCCTTTGTTGAATGCTGCTGTTAACGCTAAAATTGTAGACTGGGCCAAAATCTTGTCTGATAATTTGGCCACTGCTATTTTTCATTACCGGTCTAAGCGGACTATTTCTCAGAGGATTTATCCGCCTTTTTATTTATCTGCCTATGTTATGGACGCTATCTGTTTTGTTTCTAAATTCCCTTTGATGGGTTGGCAATGGAAAATTCACGATCCTTTGCCTATTCATGTGTATCACAAGGAACTGTGGGAATCTAAGTTTGTCCCTCATTTTTACAAAAAATTTCATGGTATAATGCTGCCATTGTACAGAATATTGCATAATAAGGATGCCCCAAGGTTATCCCCAAAAACAGAAGTCGACATTCTCCCTGTCACAAGATGGTTTGGAGAAGATTTGTTCACTTATGTTAGGGTTTTTGGAAGTTCTGATTCCCCCCATGTTTTACCCCTGTATGTTCCGGATAAACTTGTAGCTCGGGAGATTTCTTATCAAACCTGTGGTCAAGGAGGTTTGACAAAGGAATTAAAAGATAAGAAGAAAGGAATTTGGCCACAATTTCCCATAACCTGTGGAACATTTTCACTGTTTGATGTTGGTCACGCATTCAAAGAGGTAAGCAATATTACATGCTTACAACTGTTCAAATTTTCGAGAAGGTTATTTGACCCAAATAATGTTGCTAAAATTTTTACCACCACAATCAAGGTAAGGGAATTTTCAGGAGAAGAAGATCCTTTCGATGATATATTCCTAGGAAAATCCACACTGAAAGAAATTCTACATTCAGCACAGATGCAGTTATCTCCAGAATAATTTCAAGAATTTAAAGTTTACAGAGAAACAAGACTGACCACTATCCCTTTGGAAAATTTACGCTTGGAACCCGCAAGGGAACCAACTCCTAGTGTCAGTCTCAACGACAGTTCAGGTACAGATAAGTCTAAGTCAAAATCTGAAAAAGGGACTTTTGAACATTCTAATAAGTCTAATGAAGAGCAAGATAAAAATGAAGAATCAGTGAAAGATACTGCTCAATCGAAAGATCTTTCACAACAACAAATTTTGACTTCTCAGCAGATAAATCCTCTTCCTACCAATGTACAACAACAACCAGTCACAATTGAATTAGACAAAGAATGGGAAAGCTTTAATCAATTGCTTAATGTGGAAGGACAGAATATACAGACCCCTGTACAGACAACAAAAGTTTTGAGCACAGGAATAAGTGGCACAGTCACAGAAACTGAGCACATACCTATCACTCCCTCGTCTGAAATTTTACTTAATGTAGAGGATATTCCTCCTCTAGATGTATTCTACAGCCCGAAGTATAAAGCAGTAGTGAAGAAGAAAATGAAAAAGAGAAAATTAGAAGGTGCAATTGCTACTGAAGTAGAACAATTAGATATCTTGTGGAAGGATCCTACCACAGAGCCTACTGATAATCTTGATAAGTTATCTCAAATTACAGGGGCTTATGCTTCTGCAACTATTGAAAAATCATTTGAGATACAACTCTTATTAAATGAAAAAGAAGAACAGATACAAGTTCTGCAACAACAATTGCAACAGGTACAGGCCAATAATGAAGCATAGATGAAACTTGAAAAGTTACAGCAACAACTTCAAGAAATGAAAATTGGATATCAAAAAAGTCTGGCTGATAAAGAGAAACAAATACAGATTATCCAAGATCAGCACAAAGATGATCCTAAGCTTCCAGAGTTTGTTTCAGAAACTATTTCTTTAAACAATCAACTACTACAACAAGAAGAAGTATTATGCCAAAAAATCTTGCAATGGAATTCTTTTTGTCAAGAAAGTGATAAGATCACTAATCATGTCGTAGATTTACGAAATGATTATGATTTAATTAATGAAAAATTTACTGATTATTTGGTATGGCAAAAAACAGAGGAAGGAAGAAAAGCTGGTGCACCAATTGTTAATGAAAACCATAAAGAAATACTTTTCAATGACTGGGATGCACAAATCAGAAGGGCAGAGAAAGCAGCAGAAGAATCGGCTACAGTAGCAAGCAGTCTTACTGATTGTGTAAATGAGAGTTTGCACAAAGCAAATTTGATTTCAGAAAATGTTCCGGGATATCTTCCACATGCGCATCAATTGCAAACAGAATGGAGACAAAAGGCGGAAGAAAAAGCAAAATCAATCCAAGGGTTGACAAGATTAAACTGGGATTCTTACTGGACATACCTAGTGAAACCACACAGTCAACATAGTGCGCTTAATTGCATCATTAATTCTGCTGAGAAGATTGCGCCTACACTTGTCGATTCTGTCTTTTCAGGACAGTTGAAATCTGAAGTCGGTCAACCACATCTTCTCAAAACAATGCTAGATGCCTACAAGTTTAAAGATCAAGTTCATAAGTAGTTACTTAATAGTCTTTATTTTTAGATTTAGTTTTAGTTTTACTATATTTTTGCCTAGGAAAAGGATGGTCATTTAAACCGAATCCTTAATTTTTGTAATAAACTATTTTTAGATTTAGCTAGTAGTATTTAAACCCTTCTCATGCATTTAGAGAAGGGTCCTGAATTATAATATTTTTGACTTGGAAGTTACATTTCTGTACTCCACTGGCTCTTATATTTTATAAAGGATCACATCTGGTGATTTTATGCAGAATTATTCTTTAAAGTGTTGCATTTTTGTACCTTGGATTTGATTTTGCATCAGAATTACTGGATTAGAGTATCAGATTTCATTTGAAAGCTTTCAAGATGAATAAGGTATTTCTATCTGTTCACTGTTGATTTCTTTTGTCTTATGATATTCACTTTAAAATTTTCTATCATTTATATATATTTGGTTTTTCACAACATTTCTTTATATATCATTTTTTAGTATAATTGAAATGTTATCTTTCATAAAGTGTATATAGATGATATAAAATGATGAATGCAATATGCTAATATAACTCTGTTTAATTTCTTAAACATAGTTATCTTTATTTGTTACTGCTGAATTTCAATTAAACTTTAATACATTTTTATGGTTATTGTTAAATTGGAATAATTTTAAGTTGTATTCACATATGATTGCCCGGGTTAGTTTTAGAATTTCTTTATCAGTATTTAGTTTAAATTAGATAGTTTTATTTCAATCAATTTAGTCCCATTTTCACTCATCCAAATCAACCCATCACCAACCCATTAGTTATAAGGAAACTGGTCCTTTCAATCCAGTCGGAGCCACCATACCAAACGGATAAGGAGCTATCCTAAGGTCCCGACCGGGTGGTTTTCCCCAATGTTTGAAGCAGAGATTTTCTAGGCTTCAACATTTTTGGCGCTAGAAGGAGGTCCTGAGCTATGAATGGCAAGTAAATCTTTACCCACAAGCCATTCTGAGAGCATAACACCCTCATTAACTTCTTCAATTTATTCTGAAATACAAAATCCTATAGAAGGAATTGAGAAGAATATTCAGACACCCACTACCAAAATCTCAAAACATTCAGACAATCAAACTCCTGAGTCTCCTGAAGTACAAGATTTAATACATAAATTGAAAGGATTCTCATTATCTCTAGATGAATCTGAAATATCTGAAGGTAGTGTAACCTCAAAATTTGTTTCTTCAAAACCTCTTACTAGGCTTCAAAGTGAAAAACTTGGTATTTCTCCGAAAGAATTCCCTTTACCTAGTAGAGTCAAGACAAGAAAACCTCAATCGGAATCAGTACGTGATATAAGTTCTTCATCTCATATTCAATCGCCTGTTTCCAAAACCCCAACTCAACAAAGTGCAGTTATTCCCACATCATCTACTCAATCGCCATCTGCTCAATCGTCATCAATCTCAATATCATCTATTCCAACAACCTCTATTCAGACACCACCAGTCTCTACTACTTCTCCAACAGTTGTTACAATAATGGCTAGACCATGGGCTACTCCGGGGGCTGTCAACATGCCTGCACCTTTACATGATTTACCTGACAATCCTGGAAAATTGCTTCCAAAGTTCAGTCCAGAGCTTAACATTCAAGCTGAAGAACACATCAATAACTTTATGCTGGCTATAAATTTGAATGGATTCGTAGAAGAAGATGTTGTAGTCAGACTATTCCCTTATACTCTTCAAGGGGCAGCAGGATCCTGGTACTTTTCATTACCTTCAAGATCCATAACAAGTTGGGCCATTTTTGCAAATCATTTTTTGACCAAATTTGGAGATGACAGATCAATAGCTACTTTAATCAACGTTCTCTCAAATTTGAAGACAGAACCCAAGGAGCCCATTAAATATTTCAACGCTAGATTCAACAAACTCTTGAATAAAATCCACACAAATTCAAGGCCTAGTGAACAGGTCAGAAGTGAATGGTACATAACCGCTTTACCCTCAAACATAGCAATTTTTGTAGATAGAGCCGCAAAACCTACGTTAGCCGAGAATATGAAAGAGGCTATTGCAGTAGAGAAACGAATTATTTCTCTAGAAAAGAAAAATGATATTGAGGAAAGGAAATCCAAAAAAGTCAGCTTCAAAGATGATTCGAGGAAAAAGGCCAAAGACCCATATGACATGGAAGGTTTACAGAAAGTTCTTAAAACCATGTCAAATGAAATGGTTGAAATAAAAAAACAAGTAGGTGAAACTTCTACCAAAAAACCATTCCGAAATTTCAAAAGAAATCAACTTGAATCTAAACCTCCCAATTCAATCTCTAATGCAGAATCAGAAGAGGAAGAAGAAGAAGATACTCCCCCAGTATCAGAAGAGGAAGATGAGAATGAAGAAATAGTTGAATTGCATGGAATGTGGGATTTTATTCTCCCTAATTCTGATAGTGAGGTAGAACAAGAAGCTATGTCTGTAAGTACTAGGAGTGAATCTACATCGGAGCCTATACAAACAGTTCCTAAAAAGAAAATTACAACTCCAAGTACCAAAGACAAATCCCCTGCAAAGAAAACTTCTCCGTTACCTACTCAAAATCATCCATCCTCTTCTAATCCTCCTACATCGACAACAAAGACTTTAGTGGTGTCAGATCCTATGGAGTATAACATTGTTGAAGACATGAAAAAGATTAAAGCCAACATTTCCTAACATGAACTCAGCAAACTAAAACACCAGCAGAAGTTGCTATTAAAATAATTAAATGCTACACCAATTGCTCCTTTACCAAGTGGTGTAGTTGCAAAAGCAGCAAAAGGAATTGGTAAGCCACCAGATAAAGTAGATGCTACTGATACTGTGCTCATTGGAGAAAGATCAAATTCTCAGACTCCTCCTTTTCTTTTGACTTATGAAATGTACAATAAAAATCTGCATAATTGTTTAATCGATTCTGGAGCATCCTCTAATATAATGCCTACCTCTGTTTGTGCCAAATTGAATATTGAACCACAGAAATCGGCAGTTCATATTGTTCAATTGGATCGCTCTAAAGTTTAAGTTGTAGGAGAAATCAATTCAGTTACTATCAGACTAGCTTCCGATCCTAGGATTGTCCAAAGAATTGATATTTTGATTGCAGATATTCCTGAATTCTATGGATTAGTCTTAAGCAGAGACTGTTCTGCGAAACTTAATGGTTATATCGCAACTGATTATTCACATATGTGGCTTCCCTACAAAGGGAAACCAAATCAAATCAAAGTTGAACGAGAAAAACATATGATGCACACTGTCACTGAATTTGAACAATCTAATGAGCCTATGGCATTCAACAACAATATTCTTGGAGGTTATTCTGCTGAGTCATTTCTTGGAAACTTCAAAGCACCACAATCACCTTTTTCTGTAAATACTTTTGTTTCTCAAATAGAAAATTTTTCACAATCTGATTCTTCCATAATTGTAAATATTTCTGATGTAATTGTAGATAAGCCAATAGATAAATCTTTATTTTGGTCATTATATTTTGATGGATCAAAATCTAGTGATGGAGCTGGAGCAAGATGCATCTTAATTGATCCAGATGGAGAGAAAACCATGCTATCATGTAGGTTAGAATTTGAGTGTACGAACAATACTGCAGAATATGAAGCCTTGATTCAAGGACTTTATAAAGCTATAGGGTTAGATGTTAAATACTTGAAAGTATTTGGTGATTCTGAAATTGTCATAAAACAAGTTAGGAATACTATCCATTGCCTTTCAGGACATCTTAAACACTATCAAACCCTAATGCAAGATCTTACTACTCATTTTTTAGCATTCAATATTTCTCCTATTCCTAGGAATCAAAATGCATCAGCTGATTTGTTAGCAAATGTTGCATCCAAACTCCTTCCAGCTGAAGATTGCAGTCCGGATAGATTTTCAGTAGAATTGATTTTTCGCCCATCTGTCCCAGATAATGTCACAAATTGGAGAGTATTCTATCATTATCAAGATATTTTAAATTTCATGACTTCAGAGAAATCATATGATGAACAAATTATTGATGAGGATGATCATGATTTACAAATTGCCTCAAAAGGTAATGAAAATCCCATTCCAAAATCTGTTGTTAAATTAGAGGACTTATATGATATTAAAGACAGATTCAAGAAAGTTACTAATGCTAAACTTCAAAGTTCCACTTTGAAGTTTGAATTAGTAAATCTTGGTTCTGACTCTAATCTTCAAAATGTTAATTTAGGACTCAATTTAACTCCAGAGGAAAGGAATTCTTTCATTAAACTTATGAACAAATATAAAAATGTTTTTGCTTGGAATTATGATGATTTAAAAACGTATGATACTTCGGTTATTCAACACACAATTCCAATGCTTCCTGATATTAAACCTGTTCAACAGAAGTTAAGAAAGATTCCTCCAAATCTCGAAGGTCAAATCAAATCAGAACTTAATAAACTTTTAAAAGCAAAAATCATTTTTCCTGTAAGGCATTCCAATTGGGTTTCCAATATGGTACCTGTAAGGAAGAAGAATGGTGATATAAGAATCTGTATTGATTTTAGAAATTTAAACAAGGCATGTTTAAAAGACAATTTCCCATTGCCAACCATGGAACAGATACTTCAAAAGGTAGCTGGTTCTGAACTTATGTCCTTTCTTGATAGATTTTCAGGCTATAATCAAGTTTTAGTTCATCCAGATGACAGATTGAAAACAACTTTCAGAACCAAATGGGGAACCTATGCTTATCAGAAAATGCCTTTTGGTCTAATAAATGCAGGAGCAACTTTCCAAAGAGCCATGGACATAGCATTTAAAGGTCTGATCAATAAATCAGTTGTTACTTATCTTGATGACATAACAATATTTAAAAAAAAAAGAGCCAATCATCTACATGATCTAGAGCAAATATTTGAAAAATGTAGAAGGTTTGGTATTTCCTTAAATCCAAAGAAACCTTTCTTTGCTTTTGATGAAGGAAAACTTTTAGGATTTGTTGTGTCAAAAGATGGTATATATATTGATCCAGATAGAGTGAAAGAAATTTATGATATTTCTTTACCTCATAACAAAAAATCCATGCAATCATTTCTTGGGAAAATCAATTTTGTAAAAAGATTCATTCCTGATTTTTCTCAAATTGTTTTACCTATGCAAAATATGATCAAGAAAAACTCAGTATTCAAATGGGGGCATAAAGAAAAAGAAGCCTTTGAGGCAATCAAACAAGCAATCATTAATGCACCAGCATTGAATACCCCTGATTTTTCTAAAGATTTTACTTTGTATACTTTGGCCACCGAAACATCCTATGTTGCTGTTTTAACACAACTCAATGATCAGAAAATTGAGGCACCAATTTCTTTCTTTAGCTCAAACCTGCAAGGAGCTGAGCTGAATTATTCCGATGTTGAAAAACAAGCCTTTGCCGTGTTTAAATCAATCAAACATTTCAGACCTTTTCTCTTGAAAACACATACAAAAATCATTGTCCCATTCTCTGAAGTGAGACAATTATTAATTCAAAAAGAAGTAGGAGAAAAGAGAGCTAACTGGGTAACAGCTTTGCCAGAATATGATATTGATATTAAGCCAGCTAAGATTGTTAGAGGACAAGGTTTTTGCAGATTATTGGCAGGAGCTCATAACATACCAGAAAAACAAGATCAAAACAATGATATTCAAGTTAGTCAGATAAGTATTACAGATTCTGAATATCAGTATGCTGATCTCATCTATTACTTTAAAAATGGGTATGCTCCTTCTAATCTCAGCTATAAGAACAAACGTGCTTTAAGATTAAAGGCTATTAAATATGAGATCATTGATAATGTGTTATTTAGAAAGAATTATGATTCAACCTATTAAGATGTCTTGAAAAGACTGAAGCTGAAAAGGTGTTGCAGGAATTGCATGATGGACCAGCAGGAGGTCATTTTGGAGGTGATACTACAACTCACAAAATAATTCATGCTGGTTATTACTGGCCTACCCTTTTTAAACATACACATGATTATGTGAGGAAGTGCAAAATTTGTCAAACTGCAAGTGGAAAACAAAGGAAACCAGCTTTTCCTTTGCAACCAGTGAATATTGAGCAACCATTTGAGCAATGGGGGCTTGACATTATTGGTGAGATTATACCTCATTCTTCCAAACAGCACAAATACATCCTTACAGCAACAGATTACTTTACAAAATGGGTAGAAGCAATCCCTTTGAAGGTAGCTAATTCTGATACAATTATTGATTTCATAGATCAATTCATCATAACCAAGTTTGGTGTACCTAACGCTCTTGTCTTTGATAATGCATCTTATTTTTCTGGAAACACTATAATGGAATTTGCAGTCAAAAGAGGTTTTAAATTGAAATATTCAGCAAATTATTATCCGCAAGGTAATGGTTTGGTTGAATCTACTAACAAAAATCTTATCAAAATCATTAAAAGGACCATTGATCAAAATCAAAAGAATTGGCACAAGTCTTTAATCTTTGCACTATGGGCTGATCGTATTACTGAAAAAGCTTCAATAGGAACTTCACCTTTTAATTTAGTTTATGGAAAAGAAGTTGTGATACCATCAAATTTAGCTCTTCCATCATTAGCCCTGGTGCAATTTATTGAAGAAAATCCTTCTTCATCCATTCAATTGAGATATGATCAAATCCTTAAATTAGAAGAAGATAGAAATAAAGCGAAAATTATTCATGAAAAACATCAATAGCTTGTAAAATCTTCTTTTGATGCAAGTTCTACCGGCTCAAAGATTTTGTCAATTGGTGATCTTGTTCTGAAATGGGATAAAGCACACGAAGAAAAAGGTAAGCATACCAAGTTTCAGAAAATGTGGCTTGGACCATTTCAAATTGCTGAAAAGATAGGCTCAAATACATTCATACTCCAAGATTTAACAGGAAAGAGAGAATCTCTTCCTGTAAATGGGCTTGTCTTAAAGAAATTCTTTTCATAAGGAGGTAACCCCTTCTTAATTGTACATATTCCTTTATGCAAAGTTTTTAATTGTTTTTGAAAATAAAAGTTGTTAATAAGTCTCTAATTGACTGTTTACTATTAAGAAAATTTCTTAGGAAAAATATTATAAATATTTATTTTGTGTAAATAAGAATTTTTAAAGAGATGATCACAGTTTTTGGATAGTTTAAAATAAGATGTTAAACTTTGAAAGATTATTCCAATCATTTGCATGATCTTTTGAAAACTTGAGGAGAATGTAAATCATTATAAGTTTATTGAGTAGAGAAAGGTTATCTATAAAAGTAAAGATTTTTCAAAGTCTTGGTACTCAAAAAACTCTGAAAATTTTCATCCATTGATTCTTAAGGATAAAACTATTTCACCCCATCCATTTAAGTTGTGATTTTTTAGAATGTAATTCTAAGAAATTATATGAAAATTTAAGAGATAAGAGGTCTCATTATGAGCCGACTTACCATGTTCATAAGAAGTAATGAAATTGACATTACCAATATTGCACATCAAAACAGGGTAATGACTTATTAATATAAGACAAGGGGTCTCATCACGAGCCATCTTGTTCAGTTTAATTACAACTAGTGAATGACATTGTTATTAACTGGCTACCAAACCAGAACAATGGCTCTTAAAAATAAAAATAAGTAAAAGACAAAAACATGAGATAATATGTCTTATGAATTTATCTTTTAAAAAGTCATAATTTTAGTTGGATGGGACAATGAATTGTTAATGGTTTAAAGGTAACCCTGTCGAGACTATGAATGTTTGCAGGCAGCAGAGGCAATACCTATGACAATAGAGTATATTATAAAACCAAACTTGGAGAAATCCACTTACTTCATTATTAACACCGATCAAAGCTTGAGATAACCCAAAAGTGTTTTCATTCTTAAGGAATTAGAAAGAAATTGTGAATGATTTTTATTTCTTTTTCATAGTTAGATTTTATTTGAATTATCCTAAAAAAGTTTTCATTATCTTTAAAAATATTTACTTACTAGAAATATAGTGTTCATTTTATTTTTTTCAGAGATAACTGTTTCTTTCAGTGAATCGCCAATTGTTGTGGCCAGCGACAACCCCCCTTCTTATTTAATATTAGTAATAATACTAATTAAGTGGGGACCCTTAGTTAAAAAATCCAAAAAAATCAATTAGTATTTGTTTCCCTTTTTCAAATGAAACTTTCTATCATAACTTAGGGAAATTCCTTAGAAAATCCTTAAGAAACACTTAAGTTTATGATAGATTACAATAAAATCTTTTCTTTGAGTGAAATAGCGCATCCATCGCAAATGGTAGATATCTTTTGTAAAACTGAATCTTTTACAACTGCGATTTGCGATTTTGCGATATTTGCGATTTGCGATTTTGCAATATTTGCGATATTGCGATGGTTACACTTTGAGAAAAATGCGATTTGCGATACTGCGATATTGCGATATTGCATAGCAAATCGCAGATCACAATATCGCAGATTCTTAAAATCTCGTTGTCCAATGTAAATCTTTTCATAAATCAATATCCGTTATGTTCTTCAAATGATTGAATTAATGAATGGATTGTCAAATATCAATAAAAAGGATTTTGTTTTGATTGAAAGGTTGTTTCCCTTAGAATAATATATTTCATCCGCCGTTTGCATTTAAAACTATCTCATCACCCTTCTCACGTCATTACTCTCACTTAACTCGTAAAACCGCAGGCGCGAAGGAGCACAAGACTATACAAAGCGTTCACAGAGCCTTATGGGTAAGAAAGAGAAGATTTCAAATTCTGAAAACAAAGATATGGCTTCACTGTATGCGGATACTTCTTGCAATAAGGATGCCGGTATCACCACCTGGGAAGGAATGTATAATTTGCTTAAAGAAGAAAATCCCAGGGTGATGCAAGTTGCGGCTACTGCAGGCTCAAGTAATTCATCTGAGGCAACCCTTAAAGAAGCGACATTCATTTACGGGATAAGCAGCAAGACCAAAAATTCTTTCGTATACGGACATGTGAGTGAAATGGGTCTTGGACGAGTGATATTTCGGGCCATGTGTCAATCCTAGTATTAGATCAAAGAGCTCATCGGGTCATTCACTACGGAAGATTTGAGGTGAGTGTGTTATTTGCCGGAACCTCGGGCGACTTATAATAAACAATTTAGCAGGAGAATTTTGCCAAGAACATGCAAATTTAGCGGAATGCCATGAGGAATGGACCAAAAGAGATGAACCATTGAAGAAAAACAAACACGATATGTACAGTACTGGTTCACTTACCTCTCCATATTGTTTTGCTGCTGCTATGTTATGCAGGCTTTTTGGAAACCCTGACATAAACATGATCTTGCCTGAATGGCTCCCTTTGTTGAATGCTACTGTTAACGCTACAATTGTAGAATGGGCCAAAATCTTGTCTGATAATTTGGCCACTACTATTTTTCATTACCGGTCTAAACGGACTATTTCTCAGAGGATTTATACGCATTTTTATTTATCTGCCTATGTTATGGACGCTATCTGTTTTGTTTCTAAATTCCCTTTAATGGGTTGGCAATGGACAATTCATGATCCTTTGCCTATTCATGTGTATCACAAGGAACTGTGGGAATCTAAGTTTGTCCCTCATTTGTACAAAATTTGTCATGGTATAATGCTGCCATTGTACAGAATATTGCATAATAAGGATGCCCCAAGGTTATCCCCAGAAACAGAAGTCGACATTCTCCCTGTCGCAAGATGGTTTGGAGAAGAGTTGTTCACTTATGTTAGGGTTTTTGGAAATTCTGCTTCCCCCCATGTTTTACCCCTGTATGTTCCGGATAAACTTGTAGCTCGGGAGATTTCTTATCAAACCTGTGGTCCAGGAGGTTTGACAAAGGAATTAAAAGATAAGAAGAAAGGCATTTGGCCACAATTTCCCATAACCTGTGGAACATTTTCACTGTTTGATGTTGGTCACGTATTCAAAGAGGTAAGCAATATTACATGCTTACAACTGTTCAAATTTTCGAGAAGGTTATTTGACCCAAATAATGTTGCTAAAAATTTTACCACCACAATCAAGGTAAGGGAATTTTCAGGAGAAGAAGATCCTTTTGATGATATATTCCTAGGAAAATCCACACTGAAAGAAATTATAAATTCAGCACAGATGCAGTTATCTCCAGAACAATTTCAAGAATTTAAAGTTTACAGAGAAACAAGACTGACCACTATCCCTTTGGAAAATTTACGCTTGGAACCCGCAAGGGAACCAACTCCTAGTGTCAGTCTCAACGGCAGTTCAGGTACAAATAAGTCTAAGTCAAAATCTGAAAAAGAGACTTCTGAACGTTCTAATAAATCTAATGAAGAGCAAGATAAAAATGAAGAATCAGTGAAAGATACTTCTCAATCGAAAGATCTTTCACAACAGCAAATTTTGACTTCTCAGCAGATAAATCCTCCTCCTACCAATGTACAGCAACAATCAGTCACAATTGAATTAGACAAAGAATGGGAAAGCTTTAATCAATTGCTTAATGTGGAAGGACAGAATATACAGACCCCTGTACAGACAACAAAAGTTTTGAGCACAGGAATAAGTGGCACAGTCACAGAAACTGAGCACATACCTATCACTCCCTCGTCTGAAATTTTACTTAATGTGGAGGATATTCCTCCTCTAGATGTATTCTACAGCCCGAAGTATAAAGCAGTAGTGAAGAAGCAAAGGAAAAAGAGAAAATTAGAAGGTGCAATTGCTACTGAAGTAGAAAAATTAGATATCTTGTGGAAGGATCCTACCACAGAGCCTACTGATAATATTGCTAAGTTATCTCAAATTATAGGGGCTTATGCTTCTGCAACTATTGGCAAAGCATTTGAGATATAGCTCTTATTAAATGAAAAAGAAGAACAGATACAAGTTCTGCAACAGCAATTGCAACAGGTACATGCCAATAATGAAGCATGGATGAAACTTGAAAAGTTACAGCAACAACTTCAAGAAATGCAAATTGGATATCAAAAAAGTCTGGCTGATAAAGAGAAACAAATACAGATTATCCAAGATTAGCACAAAGATGATCCTAAGCTTCCAGAGTTTGTTTCAGAAACTATTTCTTTAAACAATCAACTACTGCAACAAGAAGAAGTATTATGCCAAAAAATCTTGCAATGGAATTCTTTTTTTCAAGAAAGTGATAAGATCACTAATCATGTCGTAGATTTACGAAATGATTATGATTTAATTAATGAAAAAGTTATTGATTATTTGGTATGGCAAAAAACAGAGGAAGGAAGAAAAGCTGGTGCACCAATTATTAATGAAAACCATAAAGAAATACTTTTCAATGACTGGGATGCACAAATCAGAAGGGCAGAGAAAGCAGCAGAAGAATTGGCTACAGCAGCAAGCAGTCTTACTGATTGTGTAAATGAGAGTTTGCACAAAGAAAATTTGATTTCAGAAAATGTTCCGGGATATCTTCCACAGACGCATCAATCGCAAACAGAATGGAGACAAAAGGCGGAAGAAAAAGCAAAATCAATCCAAGGGTTGACAAGATTAAACTGAGATTCTTACTGGACATACCTAGTGAAACCACACAGTCAACATAGTGCGCTTAATTGCATCATTAATTCTGCTGAGAAGATTGCGCCTACACTTGTCGATTCTGTCTTTTCAGGACAGTTGAAATCTGAAGTCGGTCAACCACATCTTCTCAAAACAATGCTAGATGCCTGCAAGTTTAAAGATCAAGTTCATAAGTAGTTACTTAATAGTCTTTATTTTTAGATTTAGTTTTAGTTTTACTGTATTTTTGCCTAGGAAAAGGACGGTCATTTAAACCGAATCCTTAATTTTTGTAATAAACTATTTTTAGATTTAGCTAGTAGTATTTAAACCCTTCTCATGCATTTAGAGAAGGGTCCTGAATTATTATATTTTTGACTTGGAGATTACATTTCTGTACTCCACTGACTTTTATATTTTATAAAGGATCACATCTGGTGATTTTATGTAGAATTATCTTTAAGTGTTGCAATTTTGTACCTTGGATTTGATTTTGTACCAGAATTATTGGATTAGAGTATCAGATTTCATTTGAAAGCTTTCAAGATGAATAAGGTATTTCTATCTGTTCACTATTGATTTCTTTTGTCTTATGATATTCACTTTAAAATTTGCTATCATTTATATATATTTGGTTTTTCACAACATTTCTTTATATATCATTTTTTAGTATAATTGAAATGTTATCTTTCATAAAGTGTATATAGATGATATACAATGATGAATGCAATATGCTAATATAACTCTGTTTAATTTCTTAAACAGAGTTATCTTTATTTGTTACTGCACAATTTCAATTAAGCTTTAATACATTTTTATGGTTATTGTTAAATTGGAATAATTTTAAGTTGTATTCACATATGATTGCCCGGGTTAGTTTTAGAATTTCTTTATCAGTATTTAGTTTAAATTAGATAGTTTTATTTCAGCCAATTTAGTCCCATTTTCACTCATCCAAATCAACCCATCACCAACCCATTAGTTATAAGGAAACTGGTCCTTTCAATCCAGTCGGAGCCACCATACCAAACGGATAAGGAGTTGTCCTAAGGTCCCGACCGGGTGGTTTTCCCCAATGTTTGAAGCAGAGATTTTCTAGGCTTCAACACCATCTTAGACTTCTTAGCTGCTATCATGTTTACTTCTACTTTCACAGCATCATTCTACATTTCTGCTAATGAAGGAGATTCTCTTTCTCTAAGCAGGATGGAAAAATCATAATCAAATGCCTCAGCATAGCGCAATTGAGCAGCTCCTGGTGGAGGTTTAAGTTGAGCAGGTATAGAATCATAAACTTTGTTAGATCTTTTGGAGAAATTTTGGACAATTTCATCTACAATTATTTTTAAACTATTGTATTCAATAAGGGCCTAC
Organism: Pinus albicaulis; assembly: GCA_034641835.2. Taxonomy (NCBI): domain Eukaryota; kingdom Viridiplantae; phylum Streptophyta; class Pinopsida; order Pinales; family Pinaceae; genus Pinus; species Pinus albicaulis. The sequence continues at coordinate 1,022,519,261 of CM076584.1, read as the reverse complement.
AGAGGGTTTGTTCTATTCCCCCACTTTCTCAAAAACATATCCTCAAACTGATTCTAATTATGCAAGCTTCTTGGAGCTAGGGCTTTAAACCATTTTCTGACCTCACCATTGAAAATTTGAGCAAATAGTATCATTTTGAAATCTTCATGGTCTACTTCCTCTCTGTCTATGAAATCATTAAATTGGTCTACATGTTCCTAAGCTGTAATTTCTTCATCACTCCCCCAGGTTTTAATTCTAGTTGAGTATTTACTTGGGAGGGCATTAAGAACATCTGGGAGAACAAGTGGAGCATATCTAGCAGGTGCAGCAGGAGGTGAAGGTGGAACATTTCCAACCATGATAATAGGGACTGTGGTATTTCTAGGAACAACAGTAGTAGAAGATGAGCTATTAGGAGGTGGTGTAGTTGGTATTTGTAGTCTAGATACAAATGAGCTCTACTCAGGTAAAGGAACACCAAATTTTCTTCTTAGAAAGAATTCAAATGGATCTAATTCCTTTAACTTATCAAAATATTCCCTCTTTAATAGTAAATCTGATGTAACTTCCTCCCAGAATTCTTCTCTTTGTTTTTTGGTTACTAGGGTTGAGGTATCAATACCTCATCTTTTTAGGTCTATAAGAATCTCAATCAATTCATTTTCACTCTCAAACCTAAACAAAACTTCCTGAATTTAATCATCAAATTTCTTATCTTTAGGAATTATTACAATTTCAGAGGACAAAGCTCTTGAGTGTGATGGAATACCTGATTTTTAAGAGCTGTTTTGAATGCCTCTGGAAATTATGTTTGGATTATCCAAAATTGTAGGTGGGTTAGGATCTGGATTTCTCCTTGTATATATCCTTCTCGAAGCCACCTTTAAACATGAACATTTGTAATGGAGTCACCAAAATAGTTTCTGTAGCCTCGAACAAATTCTAAGCTCCTGCTACCTCCAAGAGTTCAGCTTCAGTGTTTGCACAAAAACTTCGGGAAATATGTCTTCAAGCTCCCGACAGACGCACCAGTATTTTATCACCAAATTGATCTTGATTGACTGCTCATCAATCAACTCAATGTAACTCTTTCAAACCACTTATAACTGAAGATTAGCCTCTTCAGTTTAAGAGGGCTCTCTCAAAGGGGGTTTATGATTTTCAATAAAGATAATACTAGATGGTTAACTCTATGAATTGTGACTTGGTTTTGTATGATTGTAGGTTGAAAAATGAAGGCTTGCTACCATTGGGCTATAAATTCAACATCAATACTCTTAGTGACAGTACTTCTTCACATGGAAGCTGAGGCAGATAGAGGTTTTTAATAAATAAGATTCATACACACAACATAAGGAAAACACAGTAATTTCACCCCTAAAGGAAGTCAGAGCATAATAGTATGAATTCTAAGTAATTAGAGATAAAATCCACTACAAGTGATTAGACATAAAGATACATAGCAACAACACATCAAACACCTCATAAGAATCTCAGGTCTGGAAGTAGAATTTCACTGTATATTACTGATAATGGACAAAAACATACAAGCAACAATTTGGTGCAATATTCTCCAACCCTTTACTCTTCGATGTTTAGTCTATAAATAGACATTATTTAAAATGTAAATGATCTGTCCAGCTGGATAGATCTTTGAATTCTAACTTTGACACCTATCATAACAGAAACTACTTACTTGAAACATAAAAAGGACAACTATATTTAAGAAATCAAACTCGTAATAGGACTCTATCTCCTATTTATTACATTCGGTTTTTATAACAGTGAAAAAGTTACATGATAGATATCACATGTTCGAGAGACAATTCACCATCACTTTGCATATTTAAAACATCCCTAAATCTGTGGAACACAATCCTACTTTTTAGAGTTGGATAACCTTCACTTTAATCATTGTTTTTCCTGTTTAGCTGGACGTTTGAAACTTCTTTTGAGTAATGAATCTTTGTTGAGATGACCCACCAACATGCTGGAGGTCTCCAGCTGGCTAATGTGCTGCTGGAATGCTCAAAAATCTTCAAAAATCTCCTCGCTACGAAACAGGGCAGTTTAGGCAATTTCGTAGTGAGTTTTCATAGCGTATGAAAACTTGATTTTTCACTTATCTCCTTGCCAACTTTGTTGTTCAAACACCTTTACTATGCCAAGAAATCTTGAAAACAATCAATTTCCCTCCATAATACTTGAAAAAGATTAATTATAAGGCAAAAATGCACCTTCGGAAACTTTTGTAGCATTTTTCTGGCTTCAAGCCTGAAGCACTCTACGAAACTGTCCAAAAAACTAGAATTTGCTGAGTCTAAGACTGTCTTCAAAAATTGATCTCCAGAGGTAAAATTTAGGTTCTTTGTAAGTTATGAACGTCATCAAACATATTCCAACTCAATTTTTCATTATTTTGGTGTTTCTTCTTCATTCACAATTAATTGGCTGATGGATTCTTCTAACACTCTCATCTTTGGCCATTTCTTTTCTAACTCCATTTGAATCAAATCCAGCTCCTCTTGAAGATCTTCCACTTGATATTTTAATGCTCTGTTTTTGGATTGTAAGTGAAATTTCATCCTCTTAATGTGTTTGACCTCCCCACTTAATGGTTGAGTCCATTTCAGCAACATTTCTGCATTGTCCATTGTTTTTGAAACACTTGTGACTTGCTCCTCCCAGATTTTCCTCATCTGTTCAAATTTAACCCTCTCAGCTTTGTGCTTCTTTGCCTCTAGCTTTAAAAATGATATCTCTTTACCTGCTTCCTTCAACTGCTATTTGAGGGTTTCTACTTTTGATTTTTCAATTTTTTTCTCTTTGCCCTTTCTCTGCCTGATAACCACTTCCTCCTTTGCTGATGGAGACAAATCTATGATGCTTGTTGGTTGAGCAGCTTCATTGATTTTCTTAGTCTCTTTTCTTTCCATGAAATTCTTTACGGTCATTGGATTTCTTCGTTGAAATATAAAACCAACATCATCACTTGCAAAGTCTAGTTTCTTAGCAGTCTTACCTTTCTTCAAATTTCTTCCACCATCTTTAATGTATTCAACTTGCACAATGGGTGAATCTTCAATGTCAATTGCATGAAGGATACCCTGTAGATTGCCTTTAGCCAGTGTCTGGCTTCTATTGACTCTCTTGCTGCCTTGTTTGCTGACTGTATGCTTCTGTTTTGCAGGTGATGCTTGAGGTGTGTCAGTCTCTTGCAAAGGTTCTGTTCCCATGTTCGCCGGTTCTGCAAGAGATAATCTATTTTCTTCTTCAAATTCTTCTGCCACAACTGGTGATGAAGTAGTTCTAGGTTTTGAAGCTTTCTTTGGAGTGACCAAATCAATTTCATAACCACTCATAAACAAGAAAGAAATCCAATCTCTGTCTAACCTTCTCAATTCTTCCAACACTAACAGCTTAATTAGACCATGATGAAAAATATATGTGTCATTTCCCTATGTCTTGATTTGAACCTTATCTGACATTTTCCCTAGACTTCTGTATAAATAGAAAGGCAGGACAAGTGACCTCTTACCTAAAAAATGCAGAAGAAGTCTGAGATGATATGAGTAGACCATGTGAAACCTTCCTTCACAGGTAAAATATTTTTGAATGACCATCAACAACTTTGCATAATTCTCCTTCATAAAAATCCTAGGAATAGCATTTGTCAAATCAACTTCATTGTGTTCTTACTTGATAAACTCTTTGCAATCCTGCATTATGAATTTGATACCTTTATTGTTCACCACCTCTAGGGATTCCTGTAGCTGATGATATGCTCTCTGGTGTCACTGTAAGGTTCAAAATTCCAACTTTGATGATGTTCCCGTGAAGCTGGTGGAAAAATCCTTTGAAACCCGTAAATGAAAGCCCTGCAACCTCTGGCAGAATTGCAAGTAGCCAATGCTTTTGAAAACCTCCATAGCAGTAGGGTCTTCATTGAGTAATTTCATATCCATGGGCTCATACCTGTGACAATGTCCACCCTTATTTTTTTTCTTTCTTTCAACCGTTAATTATTTATAGTCTTCACTACCTCGCTTGCTGATGACACCTGCATAATTTGAATTTGACAGAAACCTGCTTGGCTCGATGAAGCATCTCTCCAGGGATCGACTCACATGCAAGGATAAACCAAAATATGACAAAAGGCTAATTGAGGTGAGGTTTAAAGATTTAACTGATAGCTCGAGCTTCAATCATAACACATGCAAGCAAAAAGGGTAATGATGACATCAAACACGGCTATGTACATTTGAATTTTACCATAAGAACCTTGAATGACCTCCACCTTTACTTCTCTAATCAAAATATGACACCTCATACAACTTTGACAAGCCAGGTTAAAAAAAAACATTTTTCATAGCGAAATTAGTTAAGCTTCTAACAGATTCTCTATGAAACTATTAGGCAATTTCATAGCATAATCTACAGTTGTTTTCTTGTGTAAAACACTACGAAAATATGAAAAACTGACAGGTGTGCCCCTTTTGAGTTTAAATGTACGAGAAATGACAACTGACATGATATGGGCTTGATTTTATTGAAATGACATGAATGGAGGTGATCATTAGACTTAGGATATGCTTAAAAATGTAAAACATTTCCTATACCACATTGAAATGGCTTAGGAGACCTTATCCATTTTGTGAGTGACCTGTATAACCCTATCAAGAAATGTTTCACAACTTAATGAGTGATAACAGGAAGAAGGAAGATACTCCATTAAATGAAATATGGCCACTATGCAAGATAGAATGAACCAGATTGAAGGAAAAGAATGATGTAGGATCAAATGAGCAAACTCAAAAATATGTTTTCATGGCAATGAGGAAAGGGGATTTTGGAAAATTTGGTCCTCAGAGAAGGAAGCAAAATATGGTGAAGGTTCAATGTTACAGATGTCAAGAATATGGGCACTACAAGAGATATTGTCCTAAGCTCAAGAAGGACAACAACAAAAGAGGAAGGGAAAAATCCCATATCACTAAAGAAGTGGAAGAAGCTGAAAAGAATAAATCCAAGAAGGAAGAAGTAAAATATCTCTACTATGATGGAGATAAGTCTTCTCCACCTAGTTCTTTTCAATGTTTTGTAAAAGATAGATATCATGGTAGGAAGAATTATAAGCATGATATGATGCATAATTTTAGGGGATGACATCATAATAACATATGGTTAAAATCAAGAGCTCATGACATCATTATGGGAAGCTTGAAAGATAGCTTAAGTCTATGGAAATCATTATTAGAAAGTAGCTCGTAATAACCTCACTAGAAGCATAAGCAGTACTTATGGATAGAAGAGACTCGTCTGATACGCAAGCTCATCATACATCATTGGAAATGAGAATCTACAAGATGAGGATAATCAGGATCCTCTGTTGGAATCTTCATTCGAAGATTCATTTCTTAAAGGATGTTTTGCTAAGAATTTCACTTTGGATGGGAACAATGCAAACTTTGAAACAGGAACTGTAAACTCAAAACAAGAACTCTAGCCAAAAGACCCCAAAGAAACATGAAAAACAACCCGAAAATGAAAAGTGTTAATGCTAGAATAACATTTTTTTTTTTGATAAATTTCATAAATTTTAAAAATGATAGTAAAAGGCAATAAAAGCCATTTTTTTGTGTGAAAATAACACCCAAAAAACAAAAAATGTTGACGTTGGAATGTATTTTTTTTTTTTGGTAAATTTTCAACACTTTTTTAAAAATGACAATAAAAGCCAATAAAAACCAATTTTTTTGTGCAAAAAACACCCTGAAAACAAAAAATGTTTATGCTGCAATAACATTTTTTTTTTTCGAGATCAATTTCAACATTTTTTAACCAAAAAAAATGTAAAAAAAATACATATAATTAAAAATAAATAAACAAATAAATTAATTAATTAAAAAACATTAACAATATACTTTGAAAAAAAAAAAACATTGAAAATTTAAAACATAAAAAAAAACCCTTGAAAATTAAAAACCCAAAAAAGATAAAGACATTAAAACAAAACATTACAACGTTTTTTTAAACAAAAAATATTAAAAATAAAATTTAAGTTGAAAGAAAAAAGCATTAAAATCAAAATAAACATGAAAAATAAAAATAAAATTAAACATTTAAAATAATCAACAAAGAAAACAAAATTAAAAATTAAAAAAATAACAACATTTTAAAAATCAAACTAAAAAAAATACAAATAAAAACAAAAAATTAACTATAAAACATTTAAAATTAAGAAAAAAAAAACCAAAGAAATTTAAAATGTGGCCCATAAGGAAGGGAGGGAGCCCACATTAAAATATATGTATTTTTTTAAAAAAAGAAAAAAAAAATATTAAAACAACAGTAAAATAAAAATTAAGTTAAAAAAACACACATTTAAAAAAATAAAAAAATTTGCAAATATTTAAAAAGAAGCAAATTATAAAAAAATATATCAAAAGAATAAAACAAAAAATAAACCATTAAAAAAAACAATTCGCCCCATGGGCTTGGGCAAGGGTGGTAGCTACACGTGCTCCCACTCGCGCCCAACCCCCCTGCTCCACGACTTTAGGTCAGAAAATCTTATTCTCGGAAGCAGATTTCCCTACCCAAGCCGTGGGGAACGGGGTTTGTGCGAGGGTGGGAGCACATGCAACTCTCACCCCCAACCACCTCTCACGACCCTGGGCAGGGGAGTCCGAATCAGACTCCCCCGCCTAGGGCCATGGGGCAGCGGGGTTGGGCGGGAGAGTCTGGATCAGACTCCCCCGCCTAGGGCCATGGGGCAGCGGGGTTGGGCGGGGGAGTTTGGTTTAGAATTCGTTGCTCAGGGTTGTGGGGTAGCGGGGCTGGGCGGGGGTCACAACTGCATGTAGTTGCCACCCTTGGTGTCCTGCCCTCATAACTATGGTATTTTTTCAACCACCTATAAGCAGGTGCGGCACTACCTCACTTTTCTTTTTCTTAATACTAGGTGAGTAGACTACGCCTTTTACTACAACATTTAGTTAATTTATATTCGAGTGTTCTTCAATTATGTAGCGAAAATAAATTCAATACCATAAACATCAATATATATCGCCATGTATGCCCATACATACAAGGGAGGGGCAGCTCCCGAAATATGAGTTTGCCCGATATTGTTTCATAAACAATCATGCAACTTACAAATACAATATTAGAGTCTGCATACTTCAAATTACACAAGTACAACTTTCACAAGCTCTCCGACAGCTTCATGTAGGCCTTGCACGCTATTGGGTTTCGTCGTGCACGTCTTGAATGTTTCCTTCGATTTCTGCACGCTTCCATTTTGTCGTGCCCACGATGTTCACGAGTCTGCCATGACGCCCTGCTGATCATGCAACTTGGGTCGCATCCATCCGACATGGACCACTACTCCATAATGCTAAACTTCTGCCCAACAACTCTACTGCGCCTTTCCTTTTCCAGTCGCACTTGTCGCGGGTCACCGACGACCTCAAGTTATTCGACTTGGCCCACTACTCCACAACGCCCAAAATTCTGCCCAAAAACTCTACAGTGGCTTCACTATGCCCGTCACAAGTATCGTGGGTCACCGACGCCCTCAAGTCACCCGACTCGGCTTGCAGGTTACCGACGCCCTACGCATTCAACCGACCCTGCCTGCAGGTCACCGAAGCCCTAGGCTACCCGACTCGACCCATTCTGTACACAGTCGGGTCACAGAAACTCGACTCGGCCCGTTTGTTGTTCCAAAAGCAGAAACCCCAAATCTTCGGGTTGGAAACTTCGACCCTTTTTACACTTTCCGCCTTCCCACACTGCAACTTGCTCTATAAGTGTTGGAGCTTAAGCTTCTTGTCTTCGCACTTGTCTTGTAGACTTTATTTTTTCAAATTACCTCCACCTTTGCCTAATATATACGCTTAAGTGTGGTCCCGTGGAGGGGTGCCCACACTCAAGTGTTGGGTCGGCCCTTCACTAATATCACGTCGGCCTAGCCATTTAATTCAAAAGCACTTCGGCCGCTATAAAATTATATCGATTGTCCACCAATATTTAGTTGCATTTCCACCATCACACTTTCAGGTTGTGCAGGTGCTTGGGTCAGCTCGCGCTGCCCGCGCCTGTCGCACTTCTGTCGTACTCGTGTGTCTTCTGCTACTCATCGCCTCCGCCACTCCTCATCACATGTTTCGTTGCTCGATCACCAAGCTTTCGTCACATGCTGCTCGCGCTCTTCTATCGCATGGTCTCCCGAACGCATCCACGTTTGGTTATCGCATATCGTTGGAGCGTGCCCGCCCTTGTGCACCGTCACATATTTCGGTGCACGCTCACCTAAATTTTGTCGCTTGCCACCCGAGTTGGGCGCTCGTCGTGCTAAAGTGCGCCCACCACTCTCGGTGGTCGTATACAACTTGGGGACCTAAAATCCTCCACCACTCTAAAAATATTGTCATCCTCAACAACGCCATCATATCGTCGCAATATTCCATCGCAATATATCGTTGCAACATCTGTCGCAAAGCGTCATTAGCTCCAACATGCCCATGTCCATGCCACCAACTCTGCAAATATCGTGTCAACATCAAGATGTGATCACCCTTTGACCTGCTCCATGTCTCGAATCGATGTACAAATCTACAAGAAATCATGTGTTGGATCCCCCTGTGATGGTGATAAGTTGGGTAGCTAATGTGAAAGTTTCTCAAAACAGAAACCCTACTACAATGTCTTGATCTACTTTTCCTACATATTTGATTAATTAACAAGTTATTTAACTAAATTATTCAGAAAAATATTAAATCAAATACAAATTGCAGTTTACACATACACATATCATTTACTGAATTTCATGCACATATGAAAAAATGACACGCAGATTTTTCGGACAAATGTCCCCGGAAAAATCCAATGCAGGAAAATTAGTGCAACAGCTCTAGAGGGTTTTAATATTATGCAGAATATTAAAACCCTAAGGAATATGACATTAGGGGAATTTTGAGGTCTAAAATGGGCCTCCTAAGGAAAATGTACAATCAAAATTCACTTTATGAGAACCAAACACATTTTAGGAGATGACATCATCCCTAATGGTTGGGGTGGCATTGCTTGAGTTAAAGGTACTTACTTGCCACATTCTCAATGGTGGATAAAAACTCATAGTTAACCATGGTAGTGCTCTAAGTAATTTTAAAGTCATAAAGTAAAGTATTCATAATAAATGTCAGTTCACACGTTTTGAATAAAACATTATTATTATCATTTCATATTTTTTGAAAGAAACAATGCATATCCTACACAATCTTCATGTATTTACACACTTTTCAATAAATATTATATTTGTGTATTTTCATATATTTATTTTTAAATTATATATTCATCTCATTAAGAATTTATGAATTTATATTTATGTTTTATTTTAAGTTATTTAAGTACAAAGGAAAAATTCATTAGTTGTGCAATGACAATGATTTTTTCTTGAAAATCCCATTCTTATTTATAGTCACGTCAATAAAATATTTTTATTAATTTTATTTTGGTACAACTTTTGAATTGAATTTAACCATGGTTACATGGATTTTGGTGCAAAAAGTGAATTTCAAATTCATAAATATTATTTTATTGGTTTAACTATTATTTTATTATTTCCTTAGGAGGCCCATTTTAGACCTCAAAATTCCCTTAATGATACAACATTTTGGGCACCATAAAGAGTTTTCCCTACAGATAAATTACACAAAATTTGTACCTTATCACTCGGAGACAGAAAGTATGGCTGAAACATGTTGGAAATGTTGTCATTGATGGCAAAGGAGATGACAAAGGAGGAGCACCTGAAACATCAGTCAAGGGGCAAAAAGGCAGCAGAGACATCAGAGACAACAGAGACAAAGATAGATAGCAAAAGAAAGGCAAAGGAGACAGAAAAAGAGAAAAGAGCTGAAGAGCTGGAGAGACAGAGTAGGTTGCAGAAGAGCCATTTGATTCGAAGATCAGGCTAGGACAAGCAGTCCAGCAATTGAATTCATTTGTCAATATGAATGAAGGAAATTTTTCATGAATGGCTGTGTATAGGTTGATTAATTTCTGTGTGGGACAAATGCATGAGTTGCAGTCATCAATGACATGGCAATGACATAGAGTCCACTGTAAAATTCAATATTACAGGCATCGATTGAATAAGGCGCTTGAAGAAATTACAGGCTCTGTTATGAAATTATGGACTGTGAAGTTCTGAGTTTTGAATTCCATATAGAGACCTTATTGCAATGGAGGACTGGCTTAATTTGATGTCTATAATCATGGATTTATAATTTGGAGGAGCTGTAGTAAACCCAAAAGTGGAATGATGGCACAGTAATCTTGCGAGACAGGCTTATTACACATATTGTATTAAAACAACGGGGTTATATATATATATATATATATATATATGGGTTAATTCACAATCTGCATATTTAAACAAAGTATGGAGGTTAAATAAACAATTAAGGTGAAATTATGAAAACTGGAACCCAGAGTCAAGAGCGGAACCGTGAATAAACAGTTAAACCAACGTTTTAGAAACCAGCAGTATCGCGTGCATTTGGGAGTGGTAAGTGGATTTCGCTTTTTGAACGCGATCTATGTCGTTGATGGACACGTGTCTTTGGGTGGTATTTGGATACCACTTACATCACGTAATTTTTGAGTGTTAACCCTCGGCCCAAAGAAAAACGCGATATCAGCTGAGTCCATCCGATTGCCAAGGCTGGGAGATCTACGGTGATCACACTTGCACGATGAACGAAGGTTAGTTGAGGCAAAGCACTGTGGGTCCGAGTCAAACATATGATTGAAAGTTGAAACATAAACCAGAGTTTAAAGCCGAACCTTATTTGTTATGAGGTTTATTCGTTATACATTCAAAGGGTGTTATAATGGTTTTAACGTTTGATTGATATATATTATGTAAAACATGTTTTGGGACCTACATTCATAGCTGAGGGGGCCAAGTATTATACGAAGTCTTGTATATTGTGTGTATTATAAAAGTTAATTAACAGGTGGATGGTAAGTCACAATGCATTGTGGGCCCGGAGGTCGGTTTTAATTCAAGTCATGGTGTAATGTTTGAAATATTCCGGAGGAGGTAATATATGTGATTATAGTATTAAGAATATGAAATTCATAAAGGGTGAACAGTAGAGCGTGGGGCCCGTGAACCACCATATGATATATGTGTTGCGTTAATATATAAACCATGAGTGAATGCTATAAGAACGGGTGTATGTAATTAAAAGAACCGGAACCCTTTTTGTAGCATTAAGACTAAGGTTCGAATAAAGAACATGGCTAAGTCTATGTTGTGAGCAGAAGCATTAAACAAACTATGGAGCCCGAGAGGTTATATAGATATACATATTAGTGCTGGGGTTAACTCTGAGTCAAAGACTTAATATAATGTTGACGGAGGATATTATATGTGCAGTGTGGGACCCCCTACATAAAATTCCGAGAATCTTAACCCAAGCTGAAGGATACATAAAAGCTGAAGCAAAAAAATATATATATGTGTAGCGCTTTATATACAAGGGACCAAGGTTATAATATAAAGCATATGTATTATTGTGCACGAGATTAAAAGAACAAAAGGTTCTATTGTTTGGGCTTAAAACAAACGAAGCAGTATACGGTGGGACCCTCACGAATCGCATCGGAGAAAATTATGGTAGCGGAACATGTTGACAAAAGTTCCGATTGTGAAAGCGGACCCGATTCATTCTAAACAGTGATCCTCATATTTGTTTGAGTTCCGGTTTAAAGTGCATCGGAGCGATTCATCGCATCGGAAGTAAAAGTGCGATTGAACAAACTGTTGAATATTGTGATCGTGATGGTGTGATCCAATCGCAACCATCGGATCATTGAAGATTGCAACCGTTGGATCTAAAGAAAGTCAGAGTGGGGTCTACAGTGACCCATTGCATCAGTGGAGATTCAAACACATAAATTTAAGATTTTCCTTTGTTAAAACCCTTCGACGGGTAAAAGAAATTGTAACACAGAACATTGAAATGTCGAAACATTATATGGTGGGGCCTTTGCTAATCGCATCGGAGAATTCCAATCGCATCGGTGCAGTGAAGTGAACAGTGAACCATCGCATCGGAGTAAAGCAGAACTTTAGTGACACAATACCATTTAAAGTTCTGATTGCGATCAATCGCATCGGAACCATCGCAAAAGAGATTAATCGCATAAGCAAATAGAAAAGGTTCAATATTATGGGCCCGACTACCTTGAGTCTTGTTCCAAAGTCTTGAATGTAAATCCAAACCTTTGTGAAGGTGTAATGTATGTCGAGGAATATATATTATATGATAAAGCGATGCATGTATGCAATGAGTATGGACCATATGTGTGAACATAAGCTGCCTGATATCTGATATAATATATGTTACCAGATCATAGAGTCATAATTTGACTTTATATAAAGGTATATAAGCGTGAAACCAAAAGGAAGAGATGTTGAGTTTTAAATGAAAGAGAAAATATTTATATTTGAAATATTATAGTTGCCGAAACATAAGAATGAAAGGGGTTATAATATTCAACTACGATAAATTGAAAGAGAAGAATCTCAGGCAAAGTACTTCAGTTAATAAAAGAAGTTTCCATGAAAAAGGCATGAAAATGTGGGCTCGACAGGCATACATACACAGTGAACAGGAATATGCATAGGAATGAATTTGATAGGTGTACAAGCATAGTAAGCTGGAGAATATGCAGAAAATAGTGAACAGAGTATGCAGAACAGTTACCTGACAGCAGCAGAAAAGACAAAACCAGCAAGCCAAGTGCTGGAAAGAAGACTGAGTGAAATTGATATATGTAACTGAAAAATTGAATGCATACGTTTTAATTGATTCTATATTGTTTGTGATGCATTGGCAAGTCTCCGGAGGAAAACAAAAATCCCACTGTATTATTAAAATTACTACATATTGTTATATTTTTTCTTGAATGAGTTGGTAAAAGAAATGAGAAGGCAAAAGGCAAAGAGGCATGGCTGTCCATTTCAAATTCCCTGAGGAATGCTAACAGTAAAAAAGAAATCCCTATAAATGATATCACCTTGATATGCGTAGAGAGGTTAGAGAGTGAGGAAAAAGAATGCAGAAATGAAGCAGTGAGGCAGAAAAGAAGGAGGAGCTGAGCAGAGAAGAAGGTGGAGCTTATAGAGAATCCGAGAAGATGCAAAGATGATACAGGACATATATGAGGAATGATGAACAACAGAAGAGAAGGTACAGAACAAAGCTGATATCCAAGGTAAATCAGCAAGTGTTTTTCTTTTGAAAGAGTAAGGAAGTTGGAGCTTCCCTATCAAGTTGTAGCTTGATAGATGTCAGTTGTAGCTGACTGAGGTAGGAGCCTCCTGTAGGTTGGTGACTGTAGAAAATTGATGGGAGTTGGAGCTTCCTTGCAAGTTGTAGCTTGCAGAATTGAGGTTGGAGCCTCCTATAGGTTGGTGCCTATAGAAAATCAGTGGTGAGAGGGAGTTGGAGCTTGCCTTTGCATCACAACAATAATAAGATGTGGTTTTCTCCCTTTATGGGTTTCCACTTATACCTAGTATCTATGTGTATGATGTCTATGTATTTATATGGTAGATCTATTCTGCTAATACTTGCTGCTTACATATTAAGACTGTTGATACATTATCTAATCTGCTTATTAATTGTTGCTCACAAATAAAGATTGCTCACACATTATGTTGATCATGAAATGAAGGTGTTAATAAAGTTTAATGAAAAGTTTTAAAAGTCCATGAATGTGTTAAACTGATTCACCCCCCTCCTCTCAGTTTAACTAAGGGTTCAACAAAACACACTCTCAGTCGGGAATTACAGATAACGAACCCTTTCTGGCCCATTGGAACACCAACACAGCTCTTCATGTAACTGTGTTAGCCCATCTATCCCAACACAGCCTTTGCGCGGCACAAGCTTCCCCCGCGTCACTCCAAAGGGCTTTGCGCTGCCTCTGCATCACTCAGAAGAGTCTGTGTCACCCTCTGCATGGCCTCTGCGTCAGCTTGGCTGGGTTGCATCCCTCCTGCAGGCCTCTGCGCTGCCCTAGTACAATGCTTCCTCTCTACTGCTATATTCTCAGCCTTGGATCAAATCATCCCTTGCCGATCTCTGCCCCTCACTACATTGCAAACTCACTTTGAATTCTTCAGCAAATCGTGCCCCATAAATTCGACTTAGCTTCAATGCTTCTACTATGTGTGTATTCTCCAACTGACCCCAAGCCCTTTCTTTATACTTTTCTCGTTGGCAAACCAATGACCGTGATCTAATCTCTAATCGATGACCAATATTAAAAAAATTCTTGATCTACATCACTTAGAAAATTTCATCACATGTGAAAATTAATTCACTTTAATTTTTTAATTTATCTAAGTTAGACTTAGGGTCCCCAATAAAAAATATAATTATTGAATAACTTTTACACCAGATGGAATTTATCCAAACGCTTTATGGGTCTTGGATATCTTGTGTGTTCTAACCCCTCCACAAAGTTTCCAAGATAGAGCACACCCAATGCTACCCCAAAATCTCAACACTCCCTCTTAGCGAGGAGTGTTCTGTAGAAATACTTCCACACTGAAGCATTGCCCTAATCTCTGGCATCGATCTCCACGCTGTTGATGCTTGGCCTGTTTCCCTCCATCCACTGCGCTGCTACTTTCTGTACTGCTGCCCATGTCACTGTCACTGACACTGCCACATCTGTACTGCAACTCCCTCTCAAATTTCTGCATCATGCTGCCTATAACACTGCCAATGCCAACTGTTGCACTGCAACTCAATTGCTGAGAAGTAAGCAACTGAAGTAAAATCACCCAACAACTTACAGACAAGTCAGTCAAGCTGCATCTCATCACTTAAGCACACTCTTCTACTGCTATACGTTGTCTCTCTGAAGCATTGCGTTGTCTGTTGCACTACACTGCCTATGCGTTGTTTAAATCCCACTAGCCTTTGCGTTGTTGCTTCCATTTTTTTGTTGCCTCTCCTCTATGCTACTCCAGACTTCAACATCCCAACTCTGCCACTACTTCTCCATGATCTTCTGCACCCACTGATCCAATCATCCTACTACTATCTTAAGGCTCCCGTAGCTTGTATGTGATCCAAGAGTTTGGGCACCTCAAGGATCCCACCACACATATGTAGCTGCTCTACAGATCAATATGCCCCCACCTCTTCTCTCGAGGCACATGAACACTCATGGCCACATCATCCTCACTACCATCATCCCCTTTCATTGTTTCTACCTTGGAATCAGATGCTTCCTTGTCCTTATTCTTGGGACAAGTGTTGGCGAAGTGTCCAAGTTCACCACATCTAAAGCAACAGACCTTGGAGAGGTCCTTATTCTTCTTCCCTTGATGCCTCTTTCCCTTAGATGCTAAGGTTGCATCCTCCTCCTCCTCTTTCTTTACTTCGACTCCACTGCTGCTTCTTTGCTTCTTGGTTATCCTCCCGATTTTCTCCTGGAAGAGGATTTCCCTCATGTCCACCCAAAATGGTAGCGCTGCTCTGCCCAAGATGATTTGGACAAATGTCTCCCATTCATCGGTGACTGCATTTAGGGTAGTCCTCACCATGAGCCCTTCATCTAGAGTTGACCCCATGGAAATCAACTGATCTCGGATAGTCTGTAGTCTAAAGAGGAAGGGATCGATTTCCTTTCCCTTCTGCATTTGGAACAACCACACCTAGTTCTCTAGAATCATATTCCTTTAGACGGAGCTTCCCTGATACATCGTGATTAATGTTGTCCACATCTCATTTTCTGTGTTCTTCCCGAAAATATGAGGGACCACGTGATCCTTTAATCCATCCATGATCAAGCGCTTATCCCATGCCTAATTCTCATTGAACTTCTTCAGAGGATCTGCATCGATTGGAACAACTAGGACATTTTCTGCATGGTATTTGATGGCGTACTTATCCAGGACTATCAGGATTCTGGCTCTCCACATGACAAAGTTTGACACACCATCCAACCTATCCTAATCTCTCAGTCCATGAGAAACCATCTCTGCTCAATCTGTCGAATCACAAACTCTTCTCCCTTCAGCTACTGCTACACTGAGAAAAAGACTGGATCTGGGATTCTTGGCGAAATAACCCCTCTAGAGAATTTTCTCCCTTTGACAAATGATTTCCCTCCTGTAATTCCTTCACCAATTCCAAAGAATCAGTCCTCTATGATCACTCCCCTTGATCAAACCTATATTCCTTGGCTAGAGAATCTGTTGAGTGACTATTCTCCTCCCACTTTTGTCACTTTTTCTAGGCAACGTTATGCACCGACATAACCTATGCCACACCAACAACTTCTGAATATTATAAACTGCACTTCCAGCTCTAGCAAACTGAACAAAAAATTTCCAACTCGGACTGCATCACCCTGCAGGTGCTACGTCACCCTATGTGTGACCAGACAGGATCAACGTCCCTCTCCTGGAGCTGCGTTGGCCTCTGCATGAGAAGACTGACTCTGCATCACCCTTGTAGGGTCTGCGTCCCTCCTGGTGCTACGCTACCTTCTTCTGGATTGATGTTTCTTCAGATACCCTTCCTGCATCAAATATCTTCAGTCACTTTTTTGATGGATCAGCTTGATCCACAATGCTCTGATACCATGTGAAATTTTCTCAAAACAGAAATCCTACTACAATGTCTTGATCTACTTCGCCTACTTGTTTGATTAATTAAAAATTTATTTAACTAAAGTATTCAGAAAAATATTAAAGCAAATAAAAACTGTAGTCTACACATATACAAATCATTTACTGAACATCACAAACATATGAAAAAATGACACACAGATTTTTCAAAAAAATGTCCCTGGAAAAAACCAATGCGGGAAAAGGGGTGCAACAACTCTAGAGGGTTTTTATATTATGCAGAATCTGAATACAACATTCTAGGCACCAGAAACGGTTTTCCCTACAAATTAATTACATGTCAGTTGTACCTTATCACTTGGAGACAAAAAATATGGCTGAATACACCCTTAGTCCGAAATTACAGATAACGATCCCTTTCTGTCCCACTGGAACCGCAACGCAGCTCTTCCTGCAAGTGCGTCATCCCCTCTCGCCCAGCGCAGCCTATGCGCAACACAGGTTGCCCCTCTGTCACTCTGAAGGCCTCTGCGTTGCCTCTGTGTCACCCTTTGCCTGGCCTCTGCGTCAGCTTGGCTGGGTTACATCCCTCCTCCTAGCCTATGCATTTCCATTGTACGATGCTTCCTCTCTTCTTTTGTATTCTCGACCTTAGATCAGATCATCCCTTGCTGATCTCTGCCCCTTAATGCACTTCAAACTCACTTCGAATTCCTCATCAAACCTCGCCCTATAAATTTGACTTAGCTTCAGTGCTTCTGCTATGTGCGTATTCTCCAACTGATCCCAAGCCCTTCCTTTATACTTTTCGTGTTGGAAAACCAACGGTCGTGATCTAATTTCTAATTGACAACTAAGATTAAAATAATGCTTGATCCATGTCACTTAGAACATTTGATCACATATGTAAATCAATTCACTTTAATTTTTTAATTTCCCTAAGTTAGACTTAGGGTCCCCATTAAAAAAAATAATTATTTGAATAACTTTTACACCAGATTCAATTTCTCCAAACGCTTTCTGGGTCTTGGATATCTCATGTGTTCCAGCCCCTCCACAAAGTTTTGGAGCTAGAGCACACCCGATGCTACCCCAAAATTTCAATAGCTAATCCATTCGAACATCACCTCCACAAGAACATATGCTCCCTACATCATCATGACTGTCAAAAAATCATGCTATCAAGTGTCCATATTGCTCCACTACCTTCTCATGAAACTAGAGAACTCATTGCCCTGAGAAGATGACAATGAGTCTCATCGCCATGTTAGTCTAGAAAGAGGGGACAGAAGTGGAGGCCGTAGGCTCTCCCTCTTCCTCAACTATAAGATCAATCCACCTATCTGGATATTCCTCTTCCAATCTCAACATGTATGCATCCTGACTCTCAAACTGAATCTGTGGTCTTGCATCTTCCTTCTTTTCCATTGCCTCAAGTATTCTTGTGACATCCAAGATACTATTAGAAAATGCCATCATAATCTATGCCTGCTCCTGAATTTTTTCCTCTGCAATGGTCAACCTTCCACAAAGTTCTTCTTCTCGTTTGATGTCTTCCACACTCGTAGTTTTTAGTTTACAACCAGTTGAATATGCAGCTATGGTCAAAATACCTATAGGATTTGTTGTACATATTCACCCCTGCAGTAGCCTAAAACCCCATGACCCTACTTGACGCTATTATCTCTGCCCGAAAACCTGCATCGCAATAGTTCAAAGTTCAAATTTAAACAATCGGACGCGATATTGGCCATCCGATCTAGCTCAGATCGACGGTGCGGCAGTTAACATCTATGGTGGGCCCACGCGCAATCGATCGGCGGTTCTCATGCCTCTGTCAATTTATTTCCCTCCGATGCAAGCACAGCCGTTGATCTTGTTTCAAGATCGAACGGTTTTGGGTTGATCGCAGCCCTGTTTTCAATCGCAATCGGAACATAAAAGATGTGCCACCCCCGCTCTACCCGCTCTACTTTCCGATTCCGATTGTCGATTTGGGTCCCACCTCCTGTGGCCATGTCATCATGTTTCTCAAGTGTACGCCGCATTCTTCCTCCACCATTCGTGTGTCCTGATGACGCGTCATGGTTTATGAACTCTTAGCCCGTTCATTCATCGTCGCCCCATTGTTTTCTGCCTCATCACTCTCCGCCTCTTCATTGTGTTTATGTGTTTCCTGTCACTCTGCACCCTCTCAAATGTCTCGTCTAAAATGTATTACCAACTTCATGGCCGCTGTTCTAATCACACCCCATATCGCCGAGTCGTTTTTCTCTAATGATTTGCGGGTTTTGCAGGTTTTCATTTGGCCTTGTTGGCGCTTTAACTTTCCGCCTCCACTGAAAAATCTAGAGCATAACAAAGGACAGCTCATACTGGAAGCAATTAAAGGAAGGAGCCGAGGGTAGGTGGGAGAGATGACCACCATTAAAAAAGACAGGGATGTGAACTCTTAGAATTCTCCAGATGCGCCCGCCCTGCATTAAAGATCCAGGATTCAAATCCATAGCCGGAAGCCGAGAGTACAGTACTTAGATCCAGAGTGTTCCAAATCTCTTACGGCAGCGGATTTTCTTTCAGCCGCGGGCAACAAATTGTATATATTTTATTTCTCCCATTTTGTATATAAGGAGATTTTATCTCCCAACATTTATTTCTTGAGCAGGCTGTTCAGTACCATCATTTATAGCCAGTCATTCATAAGAGAAGGCGCGAATATTTTCCGCCATTGGGTTTCAAATTGAGTCATTAATTGTGCCTCGTCTTCCTCCTCCTCGGGAAGTTTCTGTCTTCCCTATAAATACTCAAAAACAAGACATTGTAGAGGTTCCAGATTTCTGTCAGCAAACTGTGCAGCGAGAAGACTACTGTATTCATCTTGTAACATTTCTGTATGAAGTTTCAGAGCCCGTAGGGTCTCAGTGAGGAGGGGTTATGACTGTATTGAGGATTCTGGTCTTTAGTATCTCACAGTATGTAACTTTTCTTATGTGTTAATATATCATCTCTTTTCATGCAAACTTTCTTCTTGTATCATGTTCTAGAATGCGAGTGGCTCACTAGTTTGCAGTAAGGATTCATCTTAAGTGGTGCCCTTTCTGGAATTAGTCAAGCGCTTTAAATAGGCTTAGAAGTGATATGTTGTTCCATGTTCACTCTTTTCATAATTTCTGCTATATTAGTGGCTTAAGGATTCGTAAATTGGTGCGCCCTTCTGCCAGTAATATCTTCTTATGTTTCCTCACTGCTTGCACATCCTAATACTTGATTTCTGTGATATATTATTGAATCGACCCTCTTCACAGTAGGCGGTCTCTTAACTGTCTGATACTTTAATGCTGAAGTTTTACATGATGCCTTTACATTACTCCTATCCTTGTATCAGCCTCTGAGAGAGAATTTGGACCAATTCAATCTAATTCAATTTCCTTGTTTAGAACAAGAGATAGTAGGTGAGTCCCTTGGACTGACAACCCAAACTATAAAGGACTCCTTGCTATATTAAGATGTCCTAGGCATTGGTCTATGGCAACTCTAGGCTGTCCCTAGGAGGGTGACAAAATCATCCACAACATCTTTCTGGCGCCGTTGCCGGGGAACGAATTCAAGAATATCTGTTTCCCTGGGTTCGACATCCTATATTCACTCTCTAATCAGGTGAGCACAGAGAGGTGAAGAGTTGTAGATTTCTCACCTTGGCGACTCCACTGGTCTTTATTTGATAAATTCTATTGGAAGTTCTGGCTTCCCGGAGGCCTCATTTGAGGTCGAATACCTCACCACCGAAAACACCCGTGTCTGACCCAGAGAAGATCATTCATAAAAGGGGTTGGAAAGAGAAGAAGTCGGTTCGTCCCGAAAATTCTGAATATTCTGTTGAAGATCACCCGCCTTCTTCCTCTCAAGAAGTTAGAACAGAAAAGTCTGAGTTTCCCTCAGAAACTCCACGTAGAGGAAACGCCTGGATTGAAGGGGGATCTCACCCTACTTTCGAGGCTGAAGAAATTAAAGAGGTCACAGAAGTAGCTACCGTTAACCGTGAGTTATTCTCTTCTACACCTCAAGCTTCTGTGCAATATATTCCCATTGTAATTCATACTTCACTTCCTCCTACTTCTCTCCCTTCAATTGTATCTCAAATTGTTGTGCAACCCCCACCTCCCCCAATGGCCAATGTTCCGGCCTTTTTATTAAATAAATATGCTGCACTGGTTTTACCCCCAGTACTGCATGACATGCCACAAGATTACCTGAAGATCCTACCGAGGTTTAATGGTGAAAGTGACATTGATGCCCAGAAGCATCTCGAGACCTTCTGCTCCTTCGCGGAGAACTTAAATGTTGAACATCTGGATGTGGTTTTGAGGTTGTTTGTGCAGTCTTTAGAAGGCGAAGCCAGAAAATGGTTTAAGACATTGGGGAATAATTCCGTGACCACCTGGGACCAAATGGAAACTGCTTTTCTTAGGAAGTGGGGAGAAAAGAAAGACTATGGAATGTGCATCACTGAATTTAATACCATGAAGAAGAAACAGAATGAAGGGGTATCCGAGTTCATCAAGAGATTTAACAAGTTATACATGAGCCTACCTCCCGAAATGAAGCCGCATGAAGCCGCGGCCAAAGTTGTTTTCATATCAGCTTTTGACTCTGATTTTGGTTTCTCGCTGCGGGAAAGAATGCCTGTCACCTTGGATGATGCTCAAACAGATGCTCTAGAATTGGAGGCAAATTTTGCCGCCACTGGTAAGTCAAAGGGAAAAGTTGAGCAAGATACTAGAAGGAGAGGTAAAGAAGAGGTTTCTACCTCCAATCAAGAAAAAGACTCTGAAAAAATGGATGAGATAAGCAAGATGATAAAGAAAATGGTCAAGCTAGAGCTGGAAGCTAAGAATGCAGCTCCCAGGAACTATTATAATGCTCCAAACAGAGGATATAATCCTCAGTACAGAAAGCCCCCGTTACAGATAATGCCAAGAGAACAGCAAGACCAGGTACCCCATCCCTTGTACCTGGAGGGACCAGCAGATGACTTCGTTAGAGATGCAGCTTATAAAATTGAAGATTCAAATCTGGCCTTCTCTAATAATGATGATATGGAGTGCCCCCTACAAGAAGAAGACGAAGAAGCAGAGATTGACCATTACTGCAAGCAATTTAATGATTTCATGGAAGCACAATTCAACGTCAAATATGATCTTAGATCCTCAAGGAAGAGGACCCGAACCCAGGAGCAAGAGGAAGAGCAGCCTCGAGAGGAAACATCGGCTCAGAAGGAATCGGCAGCAAAAAGGTGTATAGAAAAAGGTAAGAATCTTCTGAATACCCCCTTGCAGTCTAATGATCAAGTTCCCTCCTCTTCTATACCAGTTGGCCTCCCTAATGCTGAGCCAGTGTCAAAAGAATTCAAGTCTTCAGTTGAAAATAAGGAGTCTAAAGAAGTAGCGCTAGAAAAGCCCACGTCTGCTTTCAATTTGAAAAAAGAGCTTGAGAAGATTAAGATTCCTGTTCCTCTGACTGAATTATTAAAACAGCCTGCATATCAGTCTCAAGTTACCTCTTTCATTCTTCCTCCTGAACTACCCATCGTACCTGATAGTTTGAATCTGCAAGAAGAGAGACCGATGGTAGTCTTTGGCCCACATGTCGAGGAGATAGACCCTTCTACTCCCCCCTTTTACGTGTCCCTAGTCATCCATGATCTGTTGCTACACAACTGTATGTTAGATTCTGGGGCTTCCCATAATCTTATGCCTTTGTCTGTCATGGAGCAACTAGGGCTGCAAATTACAAGACCATATAAAGATCTATATTCATTTGATTCTAAAAGGGTTAAATGCTTGGGAATGATTAAAGATCTAGTGGTCAATCTAGCTCAAATCCCAGCAAAGAGTGTGGTCATGGACATCGTGGTTGCTGATATCCCAGCCCGCTTTGGCATGCTGTTGTCAAGGTCCTGGGGTATCAAGATTGGGGGGTCAATCAAATTGGATCTAACATATGCTACTGTCCCAGTCTTTGGAGGTCAAGAAAGGAGGTTATACAGGGAGACCAGATTTGTCAAAACGGTAACCAGGGCTGACTGCTCAGATAATTCCCCAATTTATAACAAAGAAGGGGACTTTTCATGTTTCATGTTGGAAGAAAATCAGGATTACGCACATGAGACCCTTTTTGGTCAGATTCAGGCTGAGCAGCCTAAAGAAGAGCAGGAATCAGGAATATGGCCTTTGCATTTTGATGGAGCTAATTCAAGGGAGGGTAATGGAGCAGGAGTGTTGTTGATTTCCCCCGCAGGAAAATGGGTGCCACTGTCTTTTAAATTGGAGTATGAGGCTACAAACAATGTGGCTGAGTATGAGGCATTATTACTGGGGCTGCAGACAGCTAGGAACATGGGCATCCAGTGTTTAAAAGTGTTTGGAGACTCTGAGCTAGTTGTAAGGCAAATTAAAAATGAATGTCAAACTAAGCACCCCCGGCTCAGGGCATATAGAAATGAAGTATGGGACATGATAGAAAACTTCTTTTCAGCATTTAACATACAGTTCATGCCCCGGGAGCAGAACAGAATAGCAGATTCCCTTGCGATAGCTGCCAGTACTTTCCGACCTCCTCAGAACCCACTCTTAAGATATGAAGTGGAGGTACGCTACAGACCATCCATTCCAGACAATATAAATCATTGGCAGGTATTCGAAGATGATGAACAGATGAAAAGATTTATAGAGACCGTGGGAGAATTCTCCAATATGGAGATTGATGAGAATGGAGAAGAAGGAGTTGAAAATATTACTGAAAGTAAATGGGAAGAAAGAATAGCAGGTAGTAAAGTGCTGCAGCTAAAGGGTAATGTCATACCCAGAGGGTTGGTACCACTAGAGAAGTTGTTCAATAAAGATGACGTACCCGTGCAGCCAAATAAAATAGTAGAAGATTTGAATCTGGGTACTTCCACCGACCCCAAAATTGTTAAACTGTCCAAAAAGGAGAAGAATACAAAGAAAAGTATTTGAAGTTGTTTCAATCTTACAAAGATGTTTTTGCTTGGTCCTATGAGGACCTGAAAACTTTTGATGTAAATATTATACAGCATAAAATTCCGTTGAAGGAAGACGCAAAGCCATACAAACAGAAGCTCAGGCAAATAAATCCTTTGCTTCTTCCATCTATTGAAAAAGAAATCAAGAAGCTGTTGAAAGCCAAGATAATCGTGCCGCTAAGGTACTCAGAATGGATAGCGAACCTTGTTCCTGTTAGAAAGAAGAATGGAGAAATAAGGCTGTGTGTGGACTTCAGAAATTTGAATAGAGCATCTTTCAAAGACAATTACCCACTGCCTAAGATGGACCATATCCTGCAGAAAGTGGTGGGGGCATCCAGAATGTCAATGATGGATGGATTTTCGGGCTACAATCAGGTAGCTGTTTTCCCAGAAGACCAAAAGAAGACTGCGTTCACCACGCCATGGGGAACCTTTATGTATGCGAAGATGCCATTTGGATTGATTAATGCAGGTGCTACTTTCCAAAGGGCAATGGACATAGCCTTTATTGGAGAACAGGACAAGTTCTTGGTGGTATATCTTGATGATATCACGGTATTCTCAAAGAGTGATGACGAGCATATTGTACATTTGAGAAGAACTTTCGAAAAATGCAGAAGGTACGGTCTTTCTCTTAATCCCCAAAAATCTTTGTTTGCATTAGACGAAGGAAAACTCTTAGGACATATCGTGACTAAGGATGGTGTAAAAATTGATCCTAAGAGAGTTGAAGTGATAAACAACATTCCTTTGCCAAGAAATAAGAAAGAAGTACAGGTGTTTTTGGGGCTAATAAATTTTTTGAGAAGATTTATCCCTAACTATGCAGAGATAGTTAGGCACATTACCAATATGCTGAAAAAGGAAAATGAAGTAAAATGGTCTCAGGAGTCTAGAGACGCATTCACAAGGATAAAACGGGCATTTGCCGAAGCTCCTGTATTAGCAGGACCATATTATAGTAAGCCATTTATGGTATTCTCATTTGCTTCACCTCATACCATTGCTGGAGTATTATTGCAGAAAAATGAAGAGGGATATGAACAGCCAATAGCATTCTTTAGTCAGGTGCTATACGATGCTGAATTGAAATATAATATACTGGAGAAGCAGGCGTATGCCCTGGTAAAGTCCCTGAAAGCTTTTAGAGTTTATATTTTGCAATCTCATATTACTGCTTATGTTCCTACAGCAGCTGTAAAAGACATTCTAGTACAAGGGGATACTGAAGGTAGGAGGGGAAGATGGATTGCAAAAATTCAGGAGTATGATCTGGATATAAGGCCTACCAAACTGATCAAAGGACAGGGACTTGCCAAGATGTTATCTGAATCAAATCATCAAGCTTTGGGAATTAATCTGTCGGTGATAGCAAATGAAGAATCAGAAAAAGAAGAAGAGCAACATGGACTAGAGAGGGCTACACAAAAGATACATGTGAAATATCTGACTAGTCCTTGGTATAAGCAAATAGTTGAATATCTGTTAACACTTAGCTGCCCTCCAGGATGTGACAAGGCTAAATACAGAGCTGTAAGGATGAAATATCAGAAATACGCAATTGCCAATGGACAGCTCTACTGGAAAGACCCTCTAGGCATACTACTTTTATGCCTTACTGAGAATGAAGTGCAAAATGTAATGATGGAATTTCATGAGGGGATATGTGGAGGACATTACAGCTGGAAGGCAACAACCCATAAAATCTTGAAAGCCGGTTTTTACTGGCCAAAATTGTATTCAGATACTTTTGCTTGGGTCAGATCGTGTGACAAATGCCAAAGGTTTGCGGAAAGACAGAAATTAGCGGCATTGCCCTTGATCCCTATTCATGTAAATGAACCATTTCAGAAATGGGGATTAGATTTCATAGGAGAGATACATCCCCCATCAAGTGGCCAGCATAAATGGATATTGACGGCCACAGACTATTTTACGAAATGGGTGGAAGCCATACCTACCAGAAATGCAACAGATGCTGTGATAATGAACTTCATAGAAGATAATATCATATCCAGGTTTGGCTGTCCGGCGAGAATTGTAACCGACAATGCACATGCTTTCAAGTCTACCAGGTTCGTAAAATTCTGCCAAAGATACAACATTATCCTTACCCATTCTACAGCATATTATCCACAGGGAAACGGTCTAGCAGAGTCATCCAATAAAACCCTGGTGAGAGCCCTAAAGAAGACAATAGCTGAAAATCAAAAGAACTGGGATTCTAAATTAAATTTTGCCCTATGGGAAAATAGGGTAACCAGCAAAAGAGCCACCGGAAAGTCACCTTATGAGCTGGTGTATGGGCGGGCTGCAGTGTTTCCTTTGCAATTAGCATTGCCAGTAGCACGTTTCATGCAAGAGAACCAAGAAGAACCAGATAACATGATCAGAAGAATTAATCAGCTGGTAGAATTGGAGGAGACAAGGAACCAGGTAGATCAGAGACTGATAGAATACCAAGAAAAAATGAAGAATGTCTTCGATCAGCACGCGAAGGATAGAAATTTTCAAGTTGGAGACCTGGTTCTTAGATGGGATGTTCGCAAAGCAGAAAAGGGCAAACATGCTAAATTTGATCCATTATGGTTTGGGCCATTCAAAATAGTGGAGCTGGGGAGAAACAACACCTTTACTTTAGAAAATCTACAAGGTGATTTGTTAGATGCGCCCGTGAATGGCCAGTTCCTCAAGCCTTATTTTCAATTCTGATCTCGGCTAGGAATGCCTGGTTGTATATATTGTATATAACTTGTTTTAGTTTTTATTTCTTCTTTTTATAAGGGAAAAGAACGCTGATAATTACTTGAAATAAAAGTGCAGGGGAATTCAAAATAAGATGAAATAATTGATGGTCTGCGTGTTCTCGACATGCCCAAGGACGAACATGTCGTCCCCAGATGGAGCCGATGTTGTACATATTCACCTCTGCCGTAGCCTAAAGCCCCATGACCCTGCTTGACATTTCTATCCCCACCCGAAAACCTGCATTGCAGTAGTTCAAAACTCAAATTTAAACAATCGGGCTGACCCTTTAAGATTTTGACTCCCTCCCGCTTCGGCCTCCATATGACTCGGGTCAAAGAACCACAACTTAAAACAAGAAAGGGGCCTATTGTCATAGCAATCGGGCGCAATGCTGGCCGTCCGATCCGTATCAAATCAACGGTGCGGCAAGTAACTTATACAGAGGACCCACGCACAACAGACCTTTATGACCCGCCGATCTATTACCCTCCGATGCAGGTGTAGCCGTTGATCTTGCTCCGAGATCAAACGGTCCTGGGTCAATCGCGGTCCTACCTTCAATCGCGATCGGGACTCTCAAGATGTGTCACCCCTGTCTCCCCACTCCGCTTTTCGATTCCGATTGTCGATACGGATCCCACCTCCTGTGGTCGTGTCATCATACTTCACAAGTGTACGCTGCGTTCTTCCTCCACCACCTATGTGTTCCGGTGACGTGTCACGGTTTATGAACCCTTAGCCCCGTTCATTCATCGTCGCTCTATTGTTTTCTGCCTTGTCACCCTCCATTTCTCCATTATGTTCATGTGTTTCCTGTCACCCTGCATCCTCTCGATGACCCGCCTAATATGTATTACCGATTCCATGGCCGCCGTTGTATCCACACTCCATATCACCAAGTCATTTTTCTCTAATGATTTGCGGATTTTGCAGGTTTTAATTTGGCTTTGGTGGTGCTTTAACTTTCCGCCTCCGTTGAAAAGATCTGGAGCATAGCAAAGGACATATCATACTGGCGAAATTAAAGGAAGGAGCCAAGGGTAGGTGGGAGAGATGACCACCATTAAAGAAGATATATATATGGACTCTCAGAACTCTCCAGATGCGTCTGCCCCGCATTAAATATTTAGGATTTAAATCCATAGCCGAAGGCCGAGAGTACAGTACTGAAATGCAGATTGCCCCAAATCTCTTACGGCAGCAGATTTTCTTTCAGCCGCGGGCAACAAATTGTATATATTTTATTACTCCCATCTTGTATATAAGGAGATTTTATCTCCCAGCATTTATTTCTTGAACAGGTTGTTCAGTACCATCATTTATAGCCAGTCACTCATAAGAGAAGGCGCGAATGTTTTCCGCCATTGGGTTTCAAACTGAGTCATTAATTGTGCCTCGTTTTCCTCCTCCTCGGGAAGTTTCTGTCTTCTCTATAAATACTCAAAAACAAGACATTGTAGAGGTTCCAGATTTCTGTGAGCAAGTTGTGCAGCGAGAAGACTACTGTATTCATCTTGTAACATTTATGTATGAAGTTTCAGAGCCCGTAGGGTCTCAGTGAGGAGGAGTTATGACTGTATTGAGGATTCTAGTCTTTGGTATATCACAGTATGTAACTTTTCTTATGTGTTAATATATCATCCTTTTTCATGCAAACTTTCTTCTTGTATCATGTTCTAGAATGCGAGTGGCTCACTAGTTTGCAGTAAGGATTCATCTTAAGTGGTGCCCTTTCTGGAATTAGTCAAGCACTTTAAATAGGCCTAGAAGTGATATGATGTTCCATGTTCACTCTTTTCATAATTTCTGCTATATTAGTGGCTTAAGGATTCGTAAATTGATGCGCCCTTCTGCCAGTAATATCTTCTTATGTTTCCTCACTGCCTGCACTTCTTGATATTTGATTTCTGTGGTATATTATATGAATCGGCCCTCTTTACAGTAAAGCGGTCTCTCAACTATCTGATACTTTCATGCTGAAGTTTTACATTATGCCTTTACATTACTCCTATCCTTGTATCAGCCTCTGAGAGAGAATTTGGACCCATTCAATCTAATTCAATTTCCTTGTTTAGAACAAGAGATAGTAGGCGAGTCCCTTGGATTGACAACCCAAACTATAAAGGACTCCTTGCTATATTAAGATGTCCTAGGCACTGGTCTATGGCAACTCTAGGCTGTCTCTAGGAGGGTGACAAAATCATCCACAACATCTTTCTGGCGCCATTGCCGGGGAACGAATTCAAGAATATCTGTTTCCCTGGGTTCGACATCCTATATTCACTCTCTAATCAGGTGAGCACAGAGAGGTGAAGAGTTGTAGATTTCTCACCTTGGCGACTCCACTGGTCTTTATTTGATAAATTTTATTGGAAGTTCTGGCTTCCTGGAGGCCCCATTTGAGGTCGGATACCTCACCACCGAAAACACCCCTGTCCGACCCGGAGAAGATCATTCATAAAAGGGGTTGGAAAGAGAAGAATTCGGTTCGTTCCGAAAATTCTGAATATTCTGTTGAAGACCACCCGCCTTCTTCTTCTCAAGAAGTTAGAACAGAAAAACCCGAGTTTCACTCAGAAACTCCACGTAGAGGAAACGCCTGGATTGAAAGGGGATCTCCCCCTACTTTCGAGGCTGAAGAAATTAAAGAGGTCACAGAAGTAGCTACCGTTAACCGTGAGTTATTCCCTTCTACACCTCAAGCTTCTGTGCAATATATTCCCATTGTTATTCATACTTCACTTCCTCCTACTTCTCTCCCTTCATCTGTATCTAAAATTTTTGTGCAACCCCCACCTCCCCCAATGGCCCATGTTCCTACTTTTCTATTAAATAAATATGCTCCACTGGTTCTACCCCCAGTACTGCATGACATGCCACAAGATTACCTGAAGATCCTACCGAGGTTTAATGGTGAAAGTGACATTGATGCCCAGAAGCATCTCGAGACCTTCTGCTCTTTCGCAGAGAACTTAAATGTTGAACATCTGGATGTGGTTTTGAGTTTGTTTGTGCAGTCTTTAGAAGGCGAAGCCAGAAAATGGTTTAAGACATTGGGGAATAATTCCGTGACTACCTGGGACCAAATGGAAACTGCTTTTCTCAGAAAGTGGGGGGAAAAGAAAGATTATGGAATGTGCCTTACTGAATTTAATACCATGAAGAAGAAATAGAATGAAGGGGTATCCGAGTTCATCAAGAGATTTAACAAGTTATACCTGAGCCTACCTCCCGAAATGAAGCCACATGAAGCTGCGGCCAAAGTTGTTTTCATAGCAGCTTTTGACTCCGATTTTGGTTTCTCGCTGCGGGAAAGAATGCCTGTCACCTTGGATGATGCTCAAACAGATGCTCTAGAATTGGAGGCAAATTTTGTCGCCACTGGTAAGTCAAAGGGAAAAGTTGAGCAAGATACTAGAAGGAGAGGTAAAGAAGAGGTTTCTACCTCCAATCAAGACAAAGACTCTGACAAAATGGATGAGATAAGCAAGATGATAAAGAAAATGGTCAAGCTAGAGCTGGAAGCTAAGAATGCAGCTCCTAGGAACTATTATAATGCTCCAAACAGAGGATATAATCCTCAGTACAGAAAGCCCCCTTTACAGATAATGCCAAGAGAACATCAAGACCAGGTACCCCATCCCTTGTACCTGGAGGGACCAGCAGATGACTCCGTTAGAGATGCAGCTTATAAACTTGAAGATTCAAATCTGGCCTTCTCTAATAATGATGATATGGAGTGTCCCCTACAAGAAGAAGACGAAGAAGCAGAGATTGACCATTACTGCAAGCAATTCACTGATTTCATGGAAGCACAATTCAACGTCAAATATGATCTTAGATCCTCAAGGAAGAGGACCCGAACCCAGGAGCAAGAGGAAGAGCACCCTCGAGAGGAAACATCGGCTCAGAAGGAATCGGCAGCAAAAAGGTGTATAGAAAAAGGTAAGAATCTTCTGAATACCCCCTTGCAGTCTAATGATCAAGTTCCCTCCTCTTCTAAACTAGTTGGCCCCCCTAATGCTGAGCCAGTGTTAAAAGAAGTTAAGTCTTCAGTTGAAAATAGGGAGTCCAAAGAAGTAGCGCTAGAAAAGCCCACATCTGCTTTCAATTTGCAAAAAGAACTTGAGAAGATTAAGATTCCTGTTCCTCTGACTGAATTATTAAAACAGCCTGCATATCAGTCTCAAGTTACCTCTTTCATTCTTCCTCCTGAACTACCCATCGCACCTGATAGTTTAAATCTGCAAGAAGAGAGACCAATGGTAGTCTTTGGCCCACATGTCGAGGAGATAGACCCTTCTACTCCCCCCTTTTACGTGTCCCTAGTCATCCATGATCTGCTGCTACACCTTTGGATCTATGAAATTGTACAAGGTTAGAATTCTTTTAGAGATTTCATACCTTAAAATTAACGCACATAACTTCGCTATTTCTCCCAAGGATCTTAGTCTTTATAGTTTAGCTATTTGAATTGTTGACAAGTGTAACTAGGAACGATCTTCATAATGACTATGTAATTATGAATTTATGTAATGAAGAAGACAAAGATAATAAATTGTATTTTGTAAATACTTGCTTCATGGGGTTCATGAGTAAGGAGCTTTATTATAGGTCAAAATACTTGTTCTTGATGTCTTCTAGGGGTTTTTCATCTTGTCATAAATGTATAAATTAAAGTCATGTATTTGAAGGATCGTTACACTTGTAAAGAACTATAATAGATGCCTCAAGACCTTGTCAATATGCTTATGAAACCTTGGCTTGATGTGATGAATATATTATTGACAAGTTAGCCTTAGAAGTTGCTAAAAGAAGTCATCTCGACTCAAGGAAAGTCGGCCTACAAACAGTTCGATAGGTCGGCCTAAAAGGAGGGAGATTGTCCCTATTTATAGAAGCTCTGTGACCTCATTTGAAGTGTAGAATAGTTCATATATCTCTGAGTTCTTTGGATCAGAATTATATGAAATTTTTTGGATAAGGCCTGCAATAAAGTACGAAGTACAAGGTCTAATGTAATGCGTAAGGAAGAGGCCATTCAACGAAGTAAGGACAAATTATGTGATAATACATGAAGTAAAGGGTCTGCAATTCAATGTGAAGATACAAGTACTTCCAACAAAGAAAGGAACTATGATTGGGTCAAGTAAAAGGTGCGTAAAAGGACTGAGATCAATTCGGAGGAGAGGAAGTGCTAGACTCTGAATTGAGATCATACCCTTCACATATCTCAGAAAGAATCACTCACAACATGAGGAAGGCAATCTCCTATTTGGTCTTGGGTTGCCTCACACAGTTCAAGGGAACCAAGGCTTATCTACAAGGTGCCATGGTAATCACCAAAAGTCCAAAGATATCTACAACAGAAAGAAGGGTTCCTTACAAGGTTCAATTGAAGGCCAAAATTATATCAAGGAAAGAGTAAAAGGAAAGGACATTGTTTAGGGCTAGGAACCAAGTTTCCTAGTATTAGTGTAGTTCGATGCAGAAAAAGGAGACCAACATAAGGAGGCCAAGAGAGCAGTGACAAGGTCTTGGAGGCATACAAGAGTCAAAGTTTTGTGTCATGGTCATGGTATTAGTCAACTGAAAGTCTATAAGAATAATTACTTACAGGTTTTCCTCTCTAAGAGGGAGAGGTTTTGGCCCTGGCTTGAAGAGTCGAAATCTTGTGTCTTCTATGTTTTGATAATTGTCTTGATGAAAGACTTAATAAGCTAATGAAAATAAGATCTAAGTAAGAGAAATAAGTTCACAAGTAATTATCAAATAGATAATTGAATTAAAATACGCTCTATCAAATTCTCAACATGGTATTAGAGCTAAGGTGCTAGAAAGGGTATAATGACACTCAAGGATCAAATTTCATGGAAGACATCAAAGCAAGGTGAAAGATTGAAGAATCAAAACCAAAGAAGGAAGTCTAGACAACAGTTAGGATCTTTGTATTAATGAAAAACATTGGATTACAGTATACAAAGCAAGGATTTGATTAGAAGAAAGGTCAGTTTTCCACAACGAAAGAAATAAGACAGTTTGACATTAAAGGCAATATTATAGTACCATCTTAAATGTGCTACCAGTTCATTGCCATCTCAAAGTTTAGCCATCAAAATCTTCAAGACAAGTTACCTATCATCCTTGATCATTCAAAGAAGCAACAAAACATCCTCATCAATCACCATCAAAAGGGAAACTGGATCTAAAAGCTTTGACATCATAAAAGGATCAATCTCCTTCATTGAAGGACTTTTCATTTGGAAGCAAATCATTCAGAGGAAGCTTCAACCATCAACAAATTAATCAAGTTGAAGATTTCATCTTCAATTTTCAAGTAAGTATCTATTATTCTATAATCAAAATTGGTAAAATGACTTCGTGATTGTAAGGAGATCTAAAGTCTTTTTAGATCGTCGAAGCTCCTTACATGAGAAAGGAAGATAGAAATAATCCTCGAAAGAGAAGTCATTAATATCTATGGAAAAATATCTGAAGGTTAAGTATTGATTGAATACATGGAAAGGGATCAAAGGACTCAAAGAGTTGGAGATATCAAAGAGATATATCATAAACTATTCTTTGTAGATGAAGTAAAAGAAGGTCACACCACTTAGACATGACCTACACAAAATTGAAGGAATATCTTCATAGAATCTCATTAATGAGATTTGAAAGAAATGATAAAATTTAATCATCACTATCCTATCTGGTGAGTAAGGTAACAAGTGTCCATGGGAAAAGAAAGTTACCTCATTCAACAACTTATGATTTCTATGCAAGATAAAAAAAATACAAGTTGTCGGAAAAAGGTATTAAAGGTTAAAGAAAGCTCATATCACTGGAAAGGATGGAGGAAGCTGAAGAAAGGAAGTTCAAGAAAAGAGGGAGTAAAAGATCTCTACCATGGTTAAGATCTCTACAAAGGGTCTTTTCATGGCTCCTAAATCCTATATAAGATATGACTACAATAAATAGATGCTATGTAACATCAAGAAAGAAGCAAGATCTTATGACATCACCATAGGGAATCATGGAGGACAAGAAGAAAAAAGTCCATGACGATCAAATAAGGAAAACATAGCCCTTGGGAACCTCATCGAAGGAGTCGTCCAGGACGAGGCTCATCATACATCAAAAGGAAACATTTTCCAAAATAAGGATATTCAAGATCCTCAAAATTCTCTAATAGAATCCTCATCGAAGGATTCACCGATCTAGAGAAGTAGCAAGTGTTTCATCAAGAACTTCAACTTGTGAAGTTCATGGAATGATGATGACATAAGAGATGAAGCATATCAAGGGATTGAAGACAGTTCAATCAATGAAGTTGCTGAAAGAATACTAGATGACCTAAATGTAAATGAGGTATGCATGCTTGTATTTAATATTATAATGTCATGTCGTATGGTTGCAGGTAACATGGATCACTACTCCTATCCTGAGGATCATGATCAAAGTAAAGGAATCTCCTCTAAAAAGATGTCGACAGGCATGGTTCACACTATATTAAATCAACATAATATATTCTCATATGAAGTATGAGATCATTGGAAACTATTAAGGAAATCTGATTGGAAGCTCCTGGGAATACAATTGTGTGGAAGGAAGAGATCGTGAGAAGTCAAACTATGGTAAAAGGTAGACA
This sequence comes from Pinus albicaulis, assembly GCA_034641835.2. Lineage (NCBI taxonomy): Eukaryota > Viridiplantae > Streptophyta > Pinopsida > Pinales > Pinaceae > Pinus > Pinus albicaulis. The sequence continues at coordinate 1,022,485,166 of CM076584.1, read as the reverse complement.
ACATCCTCCTGAGAAGATATGTAGAGTCTGATAAGAAGTCCGGAAAAGATGAAGGCCCTTGGAAATACATGTATTTTTGAGATGTGTCAACATATACGAAGGATGTAGATGCCTACAAGAAGATGTCATGGTGAAAGATCATCACTAAGGTAACTTTTGATTTAAAGTATTCATATTTATAATTGAATAACATCTGATGAGCTTATGCATGTTGAGATTTTGTGTATTTGGGGTAGCATCAACTGTGCTCTAGCTCCCAAATTTTGTGGAGGGACTAGAGTACACTTGATCTACAAGACCCAGAAATTGATTTAGGAAATTTCATATGGTTTACGAGATATTAAATTAATTAATTATTTTAATGTATTTCCTAAGTTAAAACTTAGGGAACTTAAATAATTGAAGTGAATTTAATTAAACATGTGATGAAATTGTCTTAAGTCACACAGATTAAGCTTTATTTTAATCTTAGCCATTGATTCAAGATTTTATCATGGTCGTTGGTTTTCCAACGAGAAAAGTATAAAGGAAAGGCTTGCGGTCATTTGTAAAGACACATAGAGGCAGAGCACTGAAGCTAAGCTGAGATTCTAGGATGGGTTTGCTAAGAATTCTCATAAGTGTTTCAGCTACAAAGAAGGGAATTTAGGCCAAGGGGATGATCTGATCCTAGGGTCTAGAATCAGCAAGAGGCAGAGATCAACTCAGAGAGGTAGCGTAGAGAAGCAGGAGAGTAGCAACAGGAAGGGCAGCACTGTGTTATGCAGGTGATGCGCAGTCCCTCAAAGACAACGTAATTTTCTGCAGGAAACCCTCAAGGGTTATGCAAAGACCCTAAGGGGCAGCGTAGGGACTGCGTCACCCAGTCTGGGGTAACATAGCCCTTTCTGGAGCAGTGCTGAGGGTCAGAGGGGCTTCAGAGGCTGGCGCAGAGGCTTCAGGGACAACGCTGGGGTTTCTAGGCCCTAATTTTGGCTGAGTTCTGTAAATCTCGTTTGAGGGTGTAGATCAATCATTATTTTGGCCCTAAATCAGCCAGTGAACTATAGATCTATTATTTCTCTGTCGAGTTTTCTAGATTTGGAACCCACGCTTGTTGTATTCAAAAAATTCTTAATAATAAACCCTCCAGTAGCTAGAAGACCGATTTTCCCACATTGGGTTTTTCTGGGGACTATTTGTCCACAAATAACTGTGTCACTTTGTCTATGTGTGCATGAGCTTGTTCTAGATCTGGATTGGTGGAGATTTGTTATGTGTTTTGCTTTGATTTTAACTTGAATTTTATTCAGTTAATAACTTGTCTAAGTAGGAGGAGCATAACCAGATTAACAATAAATAATTTCTGCATAAAGTATAAAGATTCATAAATTTCCACAATGTAGAGCTGCCAAATGGAAGTAGATGACTTCCACAAATTGATAACCATATGGCAGAATGAAATATCCTTGGAAGATATATGGTTCAAAAGAAAGCAGCATAACATGAAGCTAGAACAGATGAGAAGATTGATGAATCACTTTCTGATAGAAGACATGGCTCTTGGATGAAAGTGATGGATGATCTATGAAGGTTCCTCAATTCATGACATCAATGAAAGGAGTACTTCATGAACCAACTGGATGTTTTTCATCATTTTTGTTGTAGGTCCTTGGTTAAGAGGGAGTGACAATTATGTTTTCTATCTCATGGGTCATGCACTAGACGAGGACTAACAACCGTAAGTCTTAGTGAAGACCATGAAGAATAATGTACACATGGTGAATGAATCCTCCCTAGATGAGAGGGAGAGATAGACACGCATTCTTGTCTTCAATTGGAAGAAAGAATGAAGTATTTTGGGATTGGGTTATAATCTAGCATTCGATACTCTTTGAATGTGGTAATAGCATTCTGATAAAGAGTAGTCGAGGACGTATATTCTTTGAGATAAGAATAGTCCTATGAGGCATACTCAGTGAACACCTGGGTGGAGTATGTACCTCAGAGACAATGACAATGGTGTCTATAGTCATTGGTATCACCATCATTGTAGCTCAAGATCTCGTGGAGAGATGAGCTATTAGTCAAGGCCTTGCTTTGTAACAATGTTGGATAATATGATGTTATAACAGATAGATTACCAATCAAATTCTTCTATGAGATTCTTCAGATTGAGAGTAACCATGTACCATTATGAATACCTCCCTAGTTAAGAGGGAGTGTTGAAAAGTGTAACTAGGATCGGTCTTCATAATGACTATGTAATTATGAATTTATTTAATGAAGAAGACAAAGATAATAAAATGTATTTTGTAAATACTTGCTTCAAGGGTTTCACGAGCAAGCAATTTTATTATAGGTCAAAAGACTTCTTCTTGATGTCTTCTAGGGGTTTGTCATCTTGTCATAAATGTATAAATTAGAGTCATGTATTTGAAGGATTGTAACACTTGGAAAGAACTATAATAGATGCCTCAAGACCTTGTCAATATGCTTATGAAACCTTGGCTCGATGTGATGAATATATTCTTGACAAGTCAGCCTTAGAAGTTGTTGGAAGCAGTCAGCTCCACTCAAGACAAGTCAGCCTACAAACAGTTAGACAGGTCGGCCTAAAAGGAGGGAGACTATCCCTATTTATAGAAGCTCTGCGACCTCATTTGAAGTGTAGAACAATTCAGATATCTCTGAGTTCTTTGGATCAACATTACATGAATATTTTCAGACAAGGTCTGCAATAAAGTACGAAGTACAAGGTATAATGTAATGTGTAAGGAAGAGGTCGTTCAACTAAGGAGGAAAATTTATGTGATAATACATGAAGTAAAGGGTCTCCAATTCAGTGTGAAGATACAAGTACTTCCAACAAAGAAAGGAACTATGATTGGGTCAAGTAAAAGGTGTGTAAATGGACTGAGATCAATTCAGAGGAGAGGTAGTGCTAGCCTCTGAATTGAGATCATACCTTTTGCATATCTTAGAAAGAATCACTCACAACATGAAGAAGGTAATCTCATATTCGGTCTTGGGCTGCCTCACACAGTTCAAGGGAACCAAGGTTTATCTACAAGGTGCCATGGAAATCATTGAAAGTCTGAAGATATCTACAACAAAAAGAAGGGTTCCTTACAAGGTTCAGTTGAAGGCCATAATTAGATCAAGGAAAGAGCAGAAGGGAAGGACATTGTTTAGGGCTAGGAACCAAGTTTCCTAGTATCGGTGCAATTCGATGCAGAAAAATGAGATAAGCATAAGGATCCCAAGAGAACAGTGACAAGGTCTTGGAGGCATACAAGAGTCAAAGGTCTGTGTCAAGGTCATGGTATTAGTCAACTAAGAGTCTATAAGAAGAATTACTTACGCGTTTTTGTTAATTTTGGACAACTAGGTCCAAACTCCATGTTGTGATGCTCAGATGAAGATGCTAATATTTTTATTGGATTCCTCTTTCGGAGAGGTACAAGATCGATCTAAAGATCATCTTGATCGGATGAGCAGAACATTTATTTTGAATTTATTCAAAATATGTGTAGGTCGGCCTGAAATGAAATGTAGGCTTGAAGCCCCAACAACTGTGTCACACACCCTCACTGATGGATATAAATAGGTCAACATTGGAGGTCATTTTCACTCATCCATCACATCACATTCTCTCTCCTCATCTGATTGGTTCGATCATCTATTGGAGTCTCTTCTTCACTCACACGCGGCAAAAAGCAACAGTTAGGGTTTCAGATTGTCTAGGGTTTCCAGCGCAGAAATTGACCAGAGTTGACTTTGGTCAATGCTTGGTCAAACTGACCCGAAACTCTCCCAAAACTTCGATTTCCTCAATCCGCATTTTTTGGCACAAAAACCGAGGCTGGACGTTAACTTTGACTTCGCTGCATTGACTTTCTTGCTGCTGTTGTTTGCGTTGACAGTTGACTGGGACAATGTTGACTTTCGTTGACTTTGGGTTGACTAATCTGGTTGTCTGTGAGGGTTGTGTGACACTTCTGGTTGGCTGATGATATTGAGACTTTGTTGGTTGAAGCATCCTGCTGACCGCTGTAACACACCAACACATATATTTTTGGCTTGTCTTCTATCGATCTACTGGTATGTTCTATCTGCATTTTACTTTCTTGTTCATGTGATTGCTGACTGATATTGGGGATAAAAAATAAAGTTGCATCAATCATAAAACATCTACAAAAATTTACATGGTATCAGAGTTGAGGTGAAGACAAAGCCCAAGTTTGTAGCAATCACCGAAGAAGATGGGTACCTCAAACTATAATGGCTTTAAAGCTGATGACAAATTGACTGGGAAGGAAGATTTCCATGCCTGGAAGATGACATTGGATCTTATGTTGGAAGACCAAGATGTCATGGACTATGTGTAGGATAAAATCCAAGAGCCTCCATCCACTGCACCTGCTGCCACCAAGTCAAAGTATAAGAAGGGGAAAATCAAAGCAAAGCTGCTGATCAGGTACTCAATTCATAAGAGTCTAGTTGCTTACATCTCTGAGCTGGGCACATCCAAGGAGATGTATGATAAATTGGTCCACATGTTCAAGGCCAACAATGCAAATCAAGTCCTATTCTTCAAGAACCAATTGAAGAATCTGAAGAAAGGCAGGGATGAATTCGTTCAATCATATTTTCTGAAGCTGACCGAGATTAGGAATAATCTTCTGGATAATGGGGAGACAATAGCTGATCGAGAGATGGTTCTCACCGCACTTGGAGGTCTCTCATTCGAATGGCATGTATTCAACACTACCATTCTCAATAACAATGTCATACCTGACTTTGACGAAGTACTATCGAGATGCGTACAAGAAGAGACAAGGATGAAGGAATATGAAAATGAAGGAAATGTGCCTTCACTGCTCGTGCTAAGAAGAAGAAATTTGGTGGTCCGAGGAACAAAGGAAGAGCAAGGGCCCAAGGGAAGAAAGGTAAATGTTACGCTTGTCACAAGCCTGGTCACTATGCTAGAGAATGTCCTTACAAGAAGGATTCTCCTGATGATGATGACAACAACAACAACCGAAGGAATGGCAATCAAAGGAACAATAGGTTCAAAGGAAAGAGGAAGGCTCCCTCTGGTGGAAATGGGCAACCTTACAAAAGGTCAAGAAATTCCAGGTATGAGGAATCAAATGTTGTTGATGATAAAATAAATGAATTCATTCTTGTATCTGCCCTCTCTGCTGCATCTCCACCCGACACTACGGATGTCTGGTTGATAGATAGTGGTGCCACAAGGCACATCACTGGGTTCAAGGAAGCACTTTCTGATATGGTTGAGAAAGATACTAATCTAAAAATTATCCTTGGAGGTAATGCCACATATTACGTGAAAGGGACAGGGACTGTGACCCTCCACTTGTCTCAAGGCCAAGTCCTTCGCTTGCAAGATCTACTCTATGTACCTGATTTGAAGAAGAACCTTGTGTCTATTTCGGCCATGGAAGACAAAGGTTTCAATGTGGCATTCATTGATGGGAAGGTGCATATCTGGAAGAAGAGTTTCAAGGAAGCTATCACAATTGGGTTTAGAGTTGATACACTCTACTAGGTTGGAGGAAGTCCACTGGGAGCGATGACATGGGATACTATCCGACAGACTGAACTATGGCACCGGAGGTTTGGACACCTTCACTACAAAGCCCTTCCCGAAGCAAGGAAGGTGGTGACAGGGATGCCCGAGTTCACAAATGATCATGGAGGTGTATGTCAGGGGTGTGCCGAAGGAAAGCATACAAGGGGACCTTTCCCTTGAAGCGTCATAAAGACATTTGATGTCTTGCAATTAGTACATTCTGATATGTCTGGTATGCTGCCCGTGACATCCTTGGGAGGATGTTCTTATTATATGACATTCATAGATGACTTCTCTCGCAAAACCTGGATATACTTCTTGAAGAAGAAGGACGAGGCTTTCACGTGGTTTCGTACCTTCAAAGCCTTGGTGGAAAATTCAACAAGGAAGAAGATCAAGATATTGAGGACCGATAATGGCACTGAATATGAGACGAACGAGTTCAAGAACTTTTGATGAGAAGCTGGCATCAAGAGGGAGACCACAACTATCTATACTCCCTAGCAGAATGGCGTTGCTGAAAGAAAGAATAGGACCATTGTGGAAGCTACTCGTGCCATGCTATGTGACCAAGGTCTACCGAAGTTTCTGTGGGGAGAAGCTGCGAACACTGCTATGTAAATACAAAACCAATGCTCGCATTCCGCTCTGGACTCCAAAACTCCCGAAGAGGTTTTCTCTGGTAAGAAACCTGACGTCTCACATTTTAGAGTTATTGGATGTCCTGTTTATTTTCATGTACCGAAGGAGAAGAGGAGCAAGCATCATGCTTCTGGGAAGAAGGGAATGTTTGTGGGCTACAACGAAACTTCGAAGGCCTATAGAGTCTATGTGCCCGGTCAAAGGGAAGTGGAGATATATCACGATGTTACCTTTGACGAAGATGCTTCCCTGACGAAAGTAATCAATCTTCCGAGATCTGAGGAAGATCATGAAGCAAGGCATGGAAATCAAGAAGACCCGAAGGATGAGACGATGCTTGATGTTGAAGGACCGATGGACCCTATTGATCCACCTCCTTTAATGAGGAAGAGACCATCATGGCTCAGGGACACTCTCGAGGATGTCGAGGGACATATGGCCCCAAGGGGGACATTCTGTGAAAGTAAGAAGCTGAATATATACCAAGGGTATCTAGCAGCCATGAGTACTATCGTACAATTTGAGCCTGGATCTTTTGAGGAAGCCATAAAGCATCAAGTCTGGAAGGATGTTATGCACGAAGAATATGAGTCCATTATGAAAAATGATGTTTGGGATGTGGTTCCAAGACAAGAGGACAAAGCAGTTGTCACTTGGAAATGGCTCTATAAGATCAAGCATGGATATGATGGAAGTGTTGAAAAGTTCAAGGCAAGATTTGTTGCCCGTGCCTTCTCTCAAAAGGAAGGCGTAGACTATGATGATATATTTGCACCTGTGGCCCAATATACCACCATCCGATCTATCATAGCCCTTGCTGCTACACAAGGATGGAATCTTCATCAGATGGATGTGAAGACCGCATTTCTACATGGTGCGATAAAGGAAGAGGTGTATGTCAAGCAACCTCTTGGGTTCAAAGTCCAAGATCAGGACACCCATGTCTGCAGGCTGAAGAAAGCCCTCTATGGGTTGAAGCAAGCACCCAGAGCTTGGTACAAGAGGATAGATAGCTACCTGATGAAGCTAGGCTTCACTTGTAGTAATGTTGATCCAAACCTTTACTTTAAGGTTGATAGAGAAAAGCCTCTCATTCTGGTGTTGTATGTGGACGGCCTCTTCCTGACAGGTGCTGAGCCTCTCATTCATCAATGTAAGAGGGAGCTCGCTGCTGAGTTCGAGATGAAGGACCTAGGATTGATGCATTACTTCCTAGGCCTGGAGGTCTGGCAGAGACCTGGCGAGATTTTCCTTTCTCAAGGAAAATACATTGTGAAGCTTCTGGAAAGATTTGTTATGGTGGATTGTAAGTCCATGTCGACACCGATGGAGCTCAAGTTTAAGAAGTTGAATGGCAGCGCTGCTGGGCCTGTGCTAGCAAATCCTATTGAGTATCGTTAACTCGTAGGGGCCCTGATGTTCTTAGTGAACACCCGTCCGAACTTATGTTTTATAGTGAACACTTTGAGCCAACATATGGTTGAGCCTCATCAATTTCACTGGGTTGGTGCCAAGAATCTGTTGAGATATCTTCGGGGCACTATAAACCATGGGCTGAGACATACCGCCGGGAGCGTGACACTCCATGGATATACTGATGCCGATTGGGCTGGCAGTGTGGTGGATCGTAAGAGCACATCGAGATGCTGCTTCACACTTGGTTATGCTTCGATATCATGGATGAGCAGGAAGCAGAAGTCGGTGGCTTTGAGCACCGAGGAGGTTGAATACATTGCAGCGAGTATGGCCTGTTATGAAGCAGTTTGGTTATGAAAGCTCTTTAGTGAGCTGTTCAAGCATGTGCTAGATACCACCGTGATACTCTGTGATAACCAGAGTGGGATTTGGTTGTTCGAGAATCCTGTGTTCCACGATCGATCCAAGCATATTGATATCAAGTACCACTTTATTCGGGATATGGTACATCGAGGCGCTGTAAGGCTTGATCATATAGGAAATTGATGAGCAGGTCGCGAATATTCTCACAAAGCCCTTGGGGAAGGTCAAGTTCCTAACCTTCCGTGAGAATCTTGGTATCGTGGAACGACCCTATGCTGAGGGTCATGTTGGACGATGAGCACTTGGAGCTCTGGGGGGCTTTGGGGATAGCTTCTCGGAGCTATAAGCACACACGGGGGTATGCTTGCCGAACCTTGTGGTGCTTATGCCCCACCATTATGATGATTGAGTTGGTTCACCTCTCATGATCTGTGCCTCGTATGCATCCTACCCATTTGAGTCCCGGACTCATGGGAAGTACCTGTCATTTGGCCAGTGAGGTGGGAAAAGCTAGAGACTAGTAGCAAAGACTGATGGACGCATCAGAGATTGTCGTACTCTCTATGTCTAGGATGGCACGGTCCAACCACTTGATCTGGGATCAAGTATAGTGAGGTTTCGGACCTCCTACTAACTTCGGGTCAGATAAACCAACTTTGGGTTGGTATGAGACTCTTTTTGAGTCCTATAGAGGTTTCAGACCTCTGGGTTGAATTTGTTAGCCGAGAATGATGTCTTTGTGACTGACCCACTTTTGTTCTGAAATAAAGAAGCCAGCAAAGCAAGTTACGGTGGGATGACGCACAATGTTTGGATGGCACAGGTGGATGGAGTTCTCCCTAGTTGAGAGGGAGTGTTAATTTTGGACAACTAGGTCCAAACTCCATGTTGTGATGCTCAGATGAAGATGCCAATATTTTTATTAGATTACTCTTTCGGAGAGGTGAAAGATCGATCTAAAGATCATCTTGATCCAATGAGCAAAACATTTATTTTGAACTTATTCAAAATATGTGCAAGTCGACCTGAAATGAAATGTAGGCTTGAAGCCCCAGCAGTTGTGTCACACACCCTCACTGATGGATATAAATAGGTCAATGTTGGAGGTCATTTTCACTCATGCATCACATCACATTCTCTCTCCTCGTCTGATTGGTTTGATCATCTATTGGAGTCTCTTCAGCAGCAGCTAGGGTTTCAGACTGTCTAGGGTTTCCAGCGTAGAAATTGACCAGCATTGACTTTGGTCAATGCTTGGTCAAATTGACCCGAAACTCTCCCAAAACTTCAATTCCTCAATCCGCATTTTTTGGCACAAAAATCAAGGCTAGATGTTGACTTTGACTTGGCTACGTTGACTTTCTTGTTGCTGTTGTTTGCGTTGACCATTGACTAGGACAACGTTGAATTTCATTGACTTTGGGTTGACTGATCTGGCTATCCAGGAGGGTTGTGTGACACTTCTAGTTCGCTGAAGATATTGACACTTTGCTGGTTGAAGCATCTTGCTGACCGACGTAACGCACCAACACACATATATTTTTGGCTTGTCTTCTGTTGATCTACTGGTATGTTCTATCTGCATTTACTTTCTTGTTTATGTGATTGCTGACTGATATTGGGGATAAAAAGTAAAGTTGCATCAAGCATAGAACATCTACAAAAATTTACAGTTTTCCTCTCCAATAGGGAGAGGTTTTGGCCCTAGCTGAAGAGTCAAAATCTTATGTCTTTTGTGTTTTGATAATTGACTTGATGAAAGACTTACTAAGCTAATGAAAAGAAGATCTAAGTAAGAGAAATAAGTTCACAAGTAATTATAAAATAGAGAATTGAACTAAACTACGCCCTACCAGATTCCCAACATGAATCTCGAGAAAACTACATGGCTCTTTTTACTATTATGACTTTTAAGTTTTGATTTGTGACTCTAATTACCCATGATTGACTTTATAATCATGCTATGAAATGTAATATATCAATTTGGTTCTACTTCTAGATGGCTCGACCTTCAATAGTAGACATGAAAACCTTTTCCTTTAACACAGAAGTGGCCTCTTTCGCTGCCTTGATTCAATGACCTTAGCTTTGAAACCACATTGAGAAATCCTTTTGGGCAACATGGTTAGGTTTTTATTACGTAGATTTCTCTTATTTTGACATTTTCTAGTGAAGTTATTTATTTGTTCTTCTTTCTAATTATTAAATTCTCCATTCATCAAGACAAATGCCAAACAATGTAGATTAGTAACACAAAAGAGAACACAAGATGTAGGCACTTAGCTAGGGAAAACCCCTATGAAGGGGAAAACCCAGTCAAACTCTTCCACTAGAAAATTTAAATAAAATTGAGATAATCTTGACGTAAGACAACCACCTTACCTCCATCCATCAAGCTAAACCTCAAGACTATCAAACCATCCATCCAACTAGTAAATTAGGGCTTCAGGCCTTCTACGATTCATTCTATAATCATGATCTTGTATTTTCGTCCTCCGGAGCTTCAATTCCTTCACACGTGTGATAGAACAAGTGCATATCAATCTTCTTCCTTCTTCGTAGGGTTTTTCCTTTTCTTTCTTGTTATAAAATAGGCCCTTTATGATATTCGCACTTTATCCTTTCTTCTTGAGTTGCAGATCCAATGTGTGTCAAATAGGTTGGGTTCATTTGCTATATATAGTGGTTGGAGTATGTACTTGAGGCCAACATGATGTGCTTGAGGCTGACTTGATGGAGGAGGTTTTACATGATTAATAATAAATCTTTCTTGACCTACAAAGCCCAAGAAGGGTCTATGACTTTGACTTTTGACAAACCTAAAAGCCTACAATGGAGACTTGACCTAGAAGCATGAAACTCATGCTCATAAAATAAAATTTATTTTATAATAATTTTCTTTTTCTTTGAAAAATACATCCTTCAACATGTGGAGGCCCATTGTCACTATATTCACAGCTTGTGGATACCGGAAATTCAATATTATGCAGCTCAAGAGAAAATGTGGACATCTTCAACGAACCTCTCCGTGCAAATAAATTTGGAGAATTTAGAGAACACTTCTGTAATTTTCATAGAGACATTAAGACAAAGTAGTAGAGTATATGTATTATAATAGTCATATTATATTATATTTTACTTAACATGGTGTTTCCGTGTTAATGGTCAAAATAAAGCAACTGCGTCAGTTAAATCACATGCCTTATTTAGTTGCATAATGGCTCTGCTACCAATAGCTTATCTTTTTGTGTATAATATTATTACATTGAATAGTGATATCATGATTTAATTGATCTTATGATGTTTTGGAATAGAAAAGTATTCTGTTGCACAGGGATTGGAGACGTTGTTCACAAATTTCTTCAATCGTGGGTATCTGTCACAAGATCTAAAAGCAGTGTTAATTATTAATGCCTCTGAAAGAATGATAGAAGGAAATTCTCTCGATGAAACAACTCCGTGTTTCCTAAAAAAAATTAGAAAATAAAAATACAGGAATGGTAGAAGCAAATTCTCACGATGAAACAACTCCGTGCTCCCAAGAAAATTTTGGAAATAAAAATAAATTAAATGTCAAAATTGAATCACCATGACCTTGGCTATGCAATCCATTTCCATCAACCAGGAAAGCTATAACTGGTTCCAACAATTTCTAAATTTGATAAAGCGATTCAAACTGTCCCCATGTTCCTGCACCCCATTGATCTCATCCATTATTATGTACAGTTGCTTACTGTGGAAGCAATATTCTTTTAGATTGAACCAGAGACCTGAAACTGCTAATGATCAATCACTTATTGTTCTTCACCAGATTCAACAAAATCCTCAATTAAAACACTCAAAGAGATTCCCTCCAGAAGCGCACAGATCGATCCGCTCCACATGTGACAAAAGCTGCTTCAGTTGGGGAATGCTCTAACCAACGAGGTACACCAATATGATTAGAAGGCCAGCGAGCAACTATGTCACCCGTGAGAGTATCCCAGATAACCACCTACATCAACTCATAGATTTCATCATTTTGATAAATGTCTGAGCCCTGTAGATAGAAGCCTAACATGTTTACTTAAACATATCAATAAGTAAAAGATATTTAGAAGAGAAAGACCTCATTGCTTGGTTCATCAATGGACAAGACAAACTCCTCTGTTTGGTTGAAGACTGCCTGCAACAATTGTCACAACGATAAATCTTCAGCATCAGTCAAATACATTCATAAATAAAAGTAATCATATGTCAACAGAGAGAGAAAAAAAAAAAAAAAAAAAATGTGATTTATGAAGATCACTGGCTTGCACATCAGAAAGAAAAATTTGCAATAGTCACGATTTACAGTAGATAATATGGGCAAAGCGAGCTAAAAACGTCCAACTAATGTGCAAATCATGTACGCAATCATAACTCTTGATTACAACCTCCACTTTAGGAATAATGCATCGAACATATACATGAGGGAATGTATGGCCATCAGACTGTCAATCTATTGGGAAAAATCACATAATTGACTAAATATAGTGAACACAGGTTATTCCACGAATAAGGTGGAAAAAGGAAAAGCAAAATGTAACCATTTTTCCTAGGTTCCCATACATCAAATGCACATAAATTATCTGTGACCTCAGAAAAATAAATGAAGATAAATAAGGTACACACTCTTCAGTTAGGATAATGAGAAGTCATGAGAAGTCAAATAATGACAAATTCATCCTCTTGGGCACTGTTACCCACCACCTGTGGGTAATATCCATAAGGGAAATTTTTTCTCCTACATGGTCCTCAGCCAATAGATAGCCCCCAGATAGCTCGATGCACTGCATTCTCCACCACCTAAGCCAGCCATTATGATTCCTTGCCCATCTATTATGATCGTATGTTTGAAGGTTGGCCTTCCAACCCCAAAGGTATGGCTTTTCATTATGTAGTTGAGTAGTTTTGCTTACTTATCATGGACACTTTTGGACATGAATTAGTGGGGGGATTCGGTGGAAGGAATGAGCTTGGTTTGTACTCTTGTCCCCTTTGTCCAATTTGGTGGTTAAACTTGTATCCTAGTCCTGTGGGAACTCCTTTATTGGCTACTAGCTTTAGGAGTGCCACTACATGGGAAATCGCGATTTTGGTTGCCTAGTCCCGCTTCCCGACACCACATACATAACTCCCCTCCGCTCATTATAACCCCTTTTCACATATTTCCCATCCGAGTCCACATTTGTCCATTGGATTGACAAGGAGTTAGTCTCCCCTTTCCCTTGTCCACACTTTGGGTCAAGCCTAGAATGACGCCCCAGAGGTTCATTTAGCTAAAAAGAAAATAAAAAGCATAATTTGGCCACTCCCAACAGGGAACGTACCATAAAATGCAAAAGATGGCCGGGGCATACAAATTTAGCAAGTGGGAAAAAGCCAAGCATGAGCTCTACCCCCATCATTATGGCCATCACTTTGGTTCCTAGGGCCCCTCTATATTCCCCCCCTGCATCATTTAAGAACCCATGATTGTCCCAACCCCTGGTAGGCAATGAACTGCCCAACCTTAATGGGGTATTCAATGCTATATCATTCACACCATGCTCTCATCTCTTGGAGCCCTGAGTAGTTTTAAAAGAAAAATTAATAAAAGGAAAAAGACATGAATAAGGGTGGAAAAACAAAGGTCGGGGTAACTCATGTACCACGATTGCTTCCTCCTACATCTATACACCCAAGTGCGGGCTTCCCTTATCATAGCTACTCTCGTACTGTGGCATGTGGCTTGGAGTCTTCCCTTGATGCCCCACTCCGTTCCATCATTTATTCATATGACACCTGCCTTTTGATGGATGTACTATGGACTTGTCACTCCCTTAAAGGTTGAAACCACCTAATAGGGTCCTTGGTTAACCTTCTTTTTGAAATTGGAGACACTTGTACACTCTAAAGCACATTATGGAAGGGCATGCCACTATGAATCATTTATTCATATGACACCTGCCTTTTGATGGATGTACTATGGACTTGTCACTCCCTTAAAGGTTGAAACCACCTAATAGGGTCCTTGGTTAACCTTCTTTTTGAAATTGGAGACACTTGTACACTCTAAAGCACATTATGGAAGGGCATGCCACTATGAAGTGTCCACTTGGTTCCATGATTTGTAAGCTCATTTACTCAATTGCACTAATGATTTGTTGTATTAGAAGGTGAGGAGACGCATTGGATCTTATACAGGATTGGAGGTGGGTCTTCATCTGGGGTTTGGACTCCCTATACGGGATCCAAGCCCTCTGTTGGGTCCTTCATTTTGGGGGACAAAGTTTTGACAAGTTTTGACCAAATCAGATCGATGAGTAGTTGCAGAGGAAGTAGCCGAGGAAAGAAAGGAAATCCGCCAAGATCCGTCAGTTGCTAAAGGTTGGCCAGCGGAAAATATGGAGACATGCAGTCACAGCCGAGTCGCAACGGTCGTCAACAAGAGAGGGAGCAGTCGCAGCCGAACCACAGAAGAAGCCAAGGAGGACAGGGCGTGGCATTCGAGGAAGAAACTACCATTTCAGTCGAGCAGAGTGCATAAAAGCTAAAGGGAAAGGAAACCAGAGGAGAGAGAGAAAAGGGCTTGTATACCGAGACGCTGTCACTAAGTCTACTGGAAATAGCTTTGTTCTATGCTTACCCGATTCTGAGTTAGTATATATGTTGATTTCTTGTTCCTATCTGAAAGGCCTTGGAGCCATAATGTAATGATGTTCGAAGTGAAAAGAGTTGCAGAATTGCTTATAGATTTGCATGTGTTGGTTTTATGGGCCTCTTTAAAAAATTTATTATGAATGAATGTGTATATCTTTTGTCTCTTTGGATGCTTTGTTAGTTACTCTTTGTGATGGTTATATATTAGATGCCATGATTTCTAGGGTAGATCGAAGTGTCAGTCTTTGCGTGACTTCCCTTGATGCCTGGTTCTAATCCCTATCTAAGTAAGGTCGTGACACGCTTCGAGTGAGATGCCTTATTCCTCTGGAGTAAGGTAAAAATGTCGGCGTTATGCTAGACTACAGTGGATCCTTTGTTGGCCCCTGTGTCTAAACCCAGGGTCTCTACCATTTCATAATTTTCTTCCAACAAACGGTTCTATTGTCGGGACCTGAAATTTTTAAAAAGGATCTGGAACATGGTGTCGAGGATCTTTAAGAAGGATCTTCAAGATTGGTGGCATGAGCAAGTAGAGCGGTTTATTTCTCAACAAGCGCAGCTCCGTCACAAAAGTGTGAAGCAAGTGAAGGAAGAAATTTTGTACATGGAGCCTGCAAGCGATTAGTACAAGACATTTTGGTGTAAGTTCCCAGAAGACCTTTACAATTGGTTGCAAAGGTTGCAAAAAAAAAGAAAAGAATGGCAGCCAGAGTAGATCTCCTCGTACCTGGACTCAGGCTAGCCTAGTTGAGTTACACCGGCTCGATACAAACCTAACTCAGGCCGTCGACTTGTGGATACAAGCTACTAAGGGTACATTATCGAGTTTGCTGCAAAAGGCCATCTGTCCTTTTCCAAGGCTGAGGTCGTGTTCAAGTTAGGGTTGCAAGGAAGACTGTTGTAGGAGATCTCGTTGTGGGTTAAAGTTTTAATGGTGGAAGAGAACCTGCTGGTGATTCAAGGCCAATCCAAGGCTGCTTAAAGCCTCGATACTGGGGAAGGGGTATAAGGGGAGGAACGCTACCTAGTTGCGAACTATGAAATTGTTGGAGATATGTACGCAGATGACTTCCGAAAGGCTAGATATCTGAGGGAACAAAGGAGGGCATGGATAGCGATGAATGGCGGGAGAAGGCTTTGTAGGAGATCCATAGACAACAAAGGGAGCTACACCAAGTAGGAGCGGTGTTGAGTAGCCCGGAGGCACGAGAAGGAGTAAGCAGGTTGAAGTTACAGAACGATGGGGATAGAGGTAAGGTGAAGTCTAGCCTAGTAGGAGAGGCCGAGACTGCTACGGTGCCGCAAGTTGAAGGAAATAGTAGAGATGGAGATGCCAGATGGATCAGGCCCTACGAGCCAAAGGGAGGGCCCGGATGATGACATGCACTTCGCTATGAGGAGGTTGTTTTCTGAAGATGATGTGTCTCCCGAGAATAGTAACTCATTTGCCAACAATTCAGGTAGCACTTGTTGGACATTGGATAAACCAACGCTCCCCCTGTGTTTCGTGACATGGACTAATAGCCTCTCGTGGATCCTTATCTTTGGCGATACGATCGTTGACTAACACCTGCGGGTTTTGGTCTAACGACAATCGTGTTTCCCAACAATTGGTATCAAAGGCAGTATCTTCACTCATAAGCCTAACAACTTGAAGGTAGATCCTTAGAACAAAAATGGAAAAGCCAAGGAAGAAAGCCTCCAATCCTTATAAAGATGTCTCTTCTTCAACCATGAAAGCAGAAGATAATCAAATTGGGAAAGCTCCATTGTTTAATGGGAACTTTGAAATATGGAAGGAAAGAATGAAGAATTTCTTAATGGCTCGAGGTTTTGAAGTCTGGTAATCAATGATGACTGAAATCACGATGGAAGAAGAATCCAAGGAATATAATGCAAGAGAAATAAAAGAAATCTTGAGTGGGCTACTAGATCCTATAAAGGCTAAAGTGGAAAAAAGTTCATCGACAAAAGGTATGTGGGACAAACTTCAAGATTTTCACTCAAAAGGAGCTTTGATCATGACCTCTAATCAAGAAGATGATGAAAATCAAGAAGGAAATCTAGAACCCATAAAGGAAGCTGAAAACAAGAGTGAAGACATCAAGACCAAGGAGGATCTAGAATATGAAGAAAATGAAGATCTCAAAGAAGATCTCAAGGAAAAACTTGTAGCTGCCCTAGAAGAGATACGCAGTTTGAAAAAGGAAAATGAGGAGCTCGAGAAGCAATCACAAGATGGTGACCATAACCTTGACAAGACAAGGAAGAAAGTTGACCTATTCAAGCTTCAGGTACAAGAAAGCGATGAAGAGCTTACCAAGCTAAAGGAGGAATTGCATCAAAACAAGAAAAGGCATCATGAAGAAGGCATATTCATGACAAATCAATTGGATAAAGCAAAGAAAAGGGAAGATATACTTTGTCAAGCCATCTTGAACAAAGACACGAGGACTTGAAAAACTTGAAGCGAAAATTGGTCAATACAAGGAAGAGGTCTCCTCCCTTAAATCTCAACTAGAAGCAAGGAAACAAGCACAAGGAGCTGAAAATGTGATGGGAGTTTTGACCCTCCTAGAAGGACAAGTCAATGAAGCAGAAAAATAAAGAAATGCAATGACATGCCAACTAGAAGAAAAGGATGAAGACATCACCAAATTAAAATTAGATATCACCTCTCTCAAGGTCGAAACATGTGAAGCAACAAGGATGAAGGAAGAAATGGAGACCAAAAGCAAATAAGGATTAAGAATGCAAGAAAATGAAAGAAGAAATTGATATCCAAAGGAAAGAAGTTGATCATCTGAACAAGAGTCTAAAGAGCTCTCAAACCCTAGATGACATCCAAAGTCATCAAAGATCCCCCCTTGATAAATCAGGTCTTGGTTATGTAGGAGAACCCTCAAGCAAAAATGATGCAAACCCTAATGCATCAAACAACGAGGATGTGGAGAATCTTGGAAGAAATGTTGATGCCCCCAGTTCCAGCAAAAGCAAGGAGAAGAGTCAAGATGACATTGGAAGAAACCCTACTCCAAGAAGATCTATTGATGGTGTCAAGAATGCAAGAGGCAATAAATTTGACCAAAGGATTTTAAGGAAAAATGACCTTAGAAATACATCAAGGCAATACTTTGTAAAAGGTATCAAGGATGCAAGAGGAAATGGATATCATCAAAGAATCCCAAGACAAAAAGACTTCAGAAGTACATCAAGAAAATCTCCATCTCCCAGGTACCAAAATATATTTTTTGGTTATTGCTATTCTTGTACAAATTTTGGGCACATGGCAAAGGATTGTAGGGCATACCACAAGGACAAATATAATGGTCCTCATCAGCTCCGTAGAAGCAACTTTGCAAGAAGAAGTCATGATTCCTCATTCATGAACAAGATGGAGTGCTTCAAATATCATAAAATTGGACATATGTCTCGTGATTGTAACTTGACTTGGGTCCCTAAACAAGCTAAAACCATGACTACCAAGCCAGAAAAGAAAGTTGCACAAGTATGGAGAAGAAAGAAAATTGGATCAGAAACTGTCTTGAACACTCAAGACATCAACTCATGTTGTTGATCTAATGAGTACATCCTTGGCAAATGTGATATTCCAAGTATTTGATGATGAATTTCTGCCAAAAAGGAGACCATGCATACTGTTAGGGGGAGTTTGTGATTCTTGACTATTCTTGCAGAAGCTATCCGTGAAGAGCCCTATGAAATGCTTGATGAGTCACACATGGACAATCTTGATAGATCATCTCTCGGGAATAACTCCATTGAAAAAAGTCATGAAATTGTTGAAGATGTCTTCCACTTGATCACAAGGCAACAATCTTTCTTATCTTGAGCAAAAAGAAGAGCTAGAGGAGTTTATGCAGGTAGGGGGAGTTCGTTGATCATCTACCTCATCCATTTCCATGAAGGCATGCAAAAGGTACAGGGGAAGTAACATATCTATCATGGAGAACTATCATTGATGAAGAAAATACGATGGAACAACGTGTAAAGAAGCAGCTTGATAGGGGGAGTACTTGGGCACCCCATTTGCCATTGATGTCAAAGGGGGAGAAATTGTTGGAAGGGAAAGAATATTGCCATCAATGACAAAGGGGGATACTGTTGGTTAAGGTTTTCATTGATGTCAATATGGCATTATTTGTGATGGCAAATATTCTTGTGATGCACGAACTACCCTTTTGTGATGTTGCCCTAACCTCATGAAATACTCTCCTTATGCAAACCCTAACACTAGAAAAACCCTAGTTGTGTTGAAGAAGATCCTAAGGTGTGAAACCCTAATCCCATGTGCATACCCTAGATGCCTCATGTATATCATGAATCCTTAACTCTATATAATGTTGCCATGAATAAAGGTCACACTTGGAGCCCTAAAGAAGAAGCCCTTACCATGAAACCCTCCTAGGCACATGTATGCACATAAAATGACAAACTCTTTTGCCCTAGCATGGTTCACTGCAATAAATGCATAAATTCATGAAGCCCTAAATGCCTTGCAAAAGATGCCCTAATCCTAATAAGCTTAAAGGCCTAAGTCTAAGAAGAAGGAACCCTAGACATAAAATCCTAAAGGCTACCACGGATAAATTAATGATGACAATTCACAAAAATATAAATTTATTGATGAAAAAATGACATCATTAAAGGTGGAATTGGCATAGACTTGGAAAGATGATTGATACCAATTGTTGGAAATACTGAGAGGTGGGGGTGAATCAATATTTCTTTTCAATTGTTATTTTTACCAGTTAGATCTTGTTTGGCCGGAAGACTCTAGTATAAATTCTGCCAGAGTAATTGAAGTTCACGAAGGAAGGTTGTATAGACTTTTGAAACAACCTAATCAAGCACTACATAATGGCATTAATCCATGTGAGCTTTGGCATAGAAGATATGCACATCTACACTATAGAGCTTTGCCTGCCTTAAAACAAATGGTTTCAGGTTTTCTAGATTTGTAGGAAGAACATGGAGTATGTAAAGGATGTGCGCTTAGGAATTAGGCCTTAATTCTTTGTTCTGATACTCATAAAAATTCTTTCAATAAACAAATAATTTTTATGCGTATCATAACATGAACAATGATGGGCTCATAACAGTGTATCAACTTCAAATGTTTAGAATTGATATTCATGCATGAGTTTATCCATGGACCATAACCCATGGCGTTGAACCCCATCAAACCACATAAATCACCAAGTATTTGCACTTATGTACTACCTCGGACCAGAACTACCAGCAAACCATAAAAATGCAGAAATTTCTTAATCTTAATTCTTCTGCAGAAATTATTTCTGTTAACCTAGTTAAGCTTCTCCTACTTATACAAGTTATCAACTCAATAAATTCAAGTTAACATCAAAGCAAAACACATAACAGATCTCTACCAATTCAGATCTAGAATAAGCACATGCACACAGACAAAGTGACAATTATTTTTGGACAAACTGTCCCCGGAAAAACCCAATGTGGGAAAATCGGTCTCTGGCTGCTGGAGGGCTCTATTATTAAGAATATTTATGAATACACAACTCTGGGTTCCAGATCTGGAAAACCCTCCAAAGAAAACTCTAGATCTGCAGCACCTAGCTGATCTAAGACCAAAAATACTGACTGATCCACACCCTCCAACGGGATTTACAGAACTTAGCCAGATCTAGGCCTAGAAACCCCAGATCTACCCCTGAAAGACACTGCGTCAGCCTTTGAAGGCCTCCAAATGCTCAGTGCTGCCACTGGAAGGGACTGCGTTACCCCAGACTGGGTGACGCAGTCACTATGCTGCCCCTAAGGGTCTCTACGTAACCCCTGAAGGGCTTCCTGAAAATCACGTTGTCCTTGTTGCTGCTACTGCCTTCCTCTGCGCTGTCTTTCCTGATCTCTTCTCTGTCTCTTGTGTATTCTAGACCCCGGGATCAAATCATCCCCTTGGTCTAAATTCCCCTCTGTACAACTGAAACACTTCTGAGAATTCTTAGCAACCCCGCCCTAGAATCTCAGCTTAGCTTCAGTGCTCTGCCTCTGTGTATTTTACAAATGACCCCAAGCCTTTCCTTTATACTTTTCTCGTTGACAAATCAACGACCAAGATTAAATCTTTAATCAATGGCTAAGATTAAAAGAAAGCCTGATCCGTGTGACTTAAGACAATTTCATCACATGTTTAATTAAATTTACTTTAATTATTTTATTTTCCTAAGTTTTAACTTAGGAAATAAATTAAAATATTTAATTAATTTAATATCTCCTAAACTAGATAAAATTTCCCAAATCCATTTCTGGGTCTTACAGATCAGGTGAACTCTAGTCCTTCCTCAAAATGTGGGACCTAGAGCACAATTGATGCTACCCCAAATACACAAAATCTCAATACTCCCTCTTAGCATCAAGGGTGTTCTCTAGCAATACATCACACTTATGCATTACATGATTTTGGGCACTGGTTCTGTGTTGCTGAAGCTTGGCCTCCTGCCACTCAACTCTGCACTACTGCTACCATTCTGTACTATTGCCCATGACTCTGCCACTGCCACTGCAACCACTGTACTGCAGCTCCCTCTTAATATGTTGAATCTGTGCTGCTCATAGCACTACCACTGCTGATCTATTGTACTGCAACTTCAGTTGTTGAGAGAAACAACTGAATCTCCTACCCAATCTTTGACAGACAAGTTAGATAGGCTGCATCCTCATCATTGAAGCTCCATAGGTTACAGATCTGTGTTGGCATCTAAATAACGATGCACAACTACAGCTCTGCTAGCGTAATCAAACTCCCTCTGCACTACTAAAGTCACATCAGCTGCTTGTGCTGAAATCTATCACGCTACTGTTGCACTGCGTTGTCCCTCTGAAGCTCTTTGTGCTGCTGTAGCTCTGCACTGCGTAAGCAGTACTGCACTGCGCTGCTGAAGTCACATCAGCCTTTGCGCTACTACTGCTTCTACGTTGTTGTTGCTATGCTCCTCCCAGCCTCCAGATCTGCCTCTGCTTATGCCTCATCTGTGATCTATGTACCCAATGCTCCACTTGTCCCGCTACTGTCTTAAGGCTGTCGTAGCTCGCTTGTTATCCAAGAGATGAGCTGCTCAAGGATCTCGCCTTCTTCTATGTAGCTCTTCTACATATCCATGTCACCCCACCTCTGTGGTTCATGAGCACTCATGACTATGTCATCTTCGGCCATTTGCTCAACAAGTCTGTCAGAGCTCCTCTATATACTAGAGATCTAGATCTAGGGTTCTTTACGAACTGGACACCCTCTGCTCCCTCTGACAACTGATTTCCCTCCTTGGAAATTTGCCAAATTAATAATGATTCAACTCTCTTTGATCCTCTGATCAAACTGCAAGTTTCCTTTGGCAAGAAACTCTCTGAGAAGCTGATCTCTGCCCAAACTTTGTCACTTGTGCTAAGGTTAAAAATCTGAAAACTTCAGAAGTTTAACCCCACCATCTAATCTGAATTTTTGCAACTTTTCTGCAGACTTTTTCTGGATTTGACAGATTCAGATTTGAATCACACTAGCTGGCTTCAGACCCAACCAGCGTTGTTTCTGAGTTGCCTCTGCACAGTAATTGCGTGGGCTTGCTAGGACACAATGTTGGACAGCATCACCCTTCCCTCTGCGTGAATCTCCTCTTGAAAACTACGTTTCCCTTCAGATCTGCTTTTCTGCTGCCTTTCCAGCTGCTTTCTGCACCTAGATCCTTCAGATGCTTTAGTTGGTGACCCTTCTAGATTTGCAATTGCTCTGATACCATGTAGAAATTTATGAATCTTAATTCTTATGCAGAAATTATTTTTGTTACCCCGGTTAAGCTTATCCTACTTATACAAGTTATCAACTGAATAAATTCAAGTTAACATCAAAGAAAAACACATAACATATCTCTACCAATTTAGATCTAGAATAAGCACATGCATACATAGACAAGCTGACACAGTTATTTCTAGACAAACTGTCCTCGGAAAAACCCAATGTGGGAAAACCGGTTTCTAGCTTGCTGGAGGGCTCTATTATTAAGAATATTTCTGAATACACAACTCTGGGTTCCAGATCTGGAAAACCCTACAGAGAAAACTCTAGATCTGCAACACCTAGTTGATCTAAGACCAACAATACTGACTGATCCACACCCTCAAACGGGATTTACAGAACTCAGCTAGATCTAGGCCTAGAAACCCCAGATCTACCCCTGAAAGACAATACGTTAGACTTTGAAGGCCTCCAAATGCTCAGTGTTGCCACTAGAAGGGACTGCGTTACCCCGGACTGGGTGACGCAGTCACTACGCTGCCCCTAAGGGTCTCTGCGTAACCCCTGAAGGGCTTCCTGAAAATCACGTTGTCCTTGCTGCTGCTGCTGCCTTCCTCTGCGTTGTCTTTCCTGGTCTCTTCTCTGTCTCTTGTGTATTCTAGACCCCGGGATCAGATCATCCCCTTGGTCTAAATTCCCCTCTCTACAATTGAAACACTTCTGAGAATTATTAGCAACCCCACCCTAGAATCTCAACTTAGCTTCAGTGCTCTGCCTCTGTGTATTTTACAAATGACCCTAAGCCTTTCCTTTATACTTTTCTCGTTGACAAATCAACGACCAAGATTGAATCTTTAATCAATGGCTAAGATTAAAAGAAAGCTTGATCCGTGTGACTTAAGACAATTTCATCACATGTTTAATTAAATTTACTTTAATTATTTTATTTTCCTAAGTTTTAACTTAGGAAATACATTAAAATATTTAATTAATTTAATATCTCCTAAACCAGATGAAATTTCCCAAATCCATTTATGGGTCTTGTGGATCAGGTGAACTCTAGTCCTTCCTCAAAATTTGGGACCTAGAGCACAACTGATGCTACCCCAAATACACAAAATCTCAACAAAAAACATTGTACCAGAACAAATACAAGAATTTCTTCACGCAAAACTCCAACCATAATCAACTCGTTGTGCCTCGTTTGATCCATGATACAATCTGGATCAGTGCAAATCGATCAAGCCAAGGCATAATAAAATCACAAAACATGAATTGAGAGATCATCAATTGAGAGCATGAATCTAAGTTGTTGGACAACATCAATGACAAACTGTGAAGAGAAACACCGAATTAGACAAGACTCATTGTTATTCAAATTTGCCTCAATTCTTTGATAAAACAACAATAATTGCTCAACCATTGATTCTTCGAACGATCTACCCTTGTGTACAGATCATCGATCTAATTGAATACAACCCCGCCCCAGGACTGTCGATGAACTTTGCTAGGGCAACATATTCAATTGAATTGAATTATGTACAGAGAGCCAATCACCATCGTTTTGTAATCCTTCATGATATGTAGATTCATACCAATACTTATCAATACTTTATGTAACCATCCAACAGCAAAACTTTCTATTAAGTTTGAACGAGACCAATCAAGAGCATGTTTCATTGGAGATGACCTATCCGCAACAAACCAACTCTCTAAACCAATACATTCCAAACGAAAACTCCATGACGAAGCCTATAAACATTGAACCAACAAATCTCAGAACTTAGTATTATCTTCAATTGATTTCTCAAGTTCATTTTCTTTCATAATGTAATATTCCTACTGGAATTTTACAATCGTAAGCAAAGATATGTTAATATAACAACACAAAAAAAATTCAAAAATTGCACACAAACTATAAATTTCTCCAAACCACCAAAATGGCCAAGATTTTATTAATAACAACATTGTAGTACAAAATAAGTTGGAAGAGTGCACCTGGGCTTGAACAAGGAAAGCTACAAGCACCAGGTGATGAGTACAAAAATGCCCAACACCTATTATAGATCAACTCCCCAGAAAACTGCGTTGCTCCTCCAAATTGCTGCATTGCTGCCAGAATTTTACCACTGATTTCCCCCCTCTAGACTGCCCAAAAAATTCTAGGAAATTGAGGATAACCTCCTTGCCCCAAACCTAGAAAAACCCAGAAAGGATTTCCCTTGGTTCCAACCTTCCGAAATTGACCCTTCATAGCTTGGCCCTTCCTCCAAACCAAAAATATGTCACTATAGTTGAACTTTTCATCCTTTGCTCCCAAAACTCCAGCAATCTCCTCCAAATGACCTTCCAACCAATTTCCCAACATCCCAGCTCCTAACTCCTCCGGATGATGCTGCCCCAAAATGCCTCACTCTGATGACTACACAATCATGGAGAAGATGACGCAGTCTCTAGGTATGGGAAATGAGTATTGCGTGTAGGTTGGTTGTCCCTGTTGTAGATACACTCCACACTCCTGGAAATGAAGAAGAAACACTCGTGTAGCTCCACCAGACAATCTGCAACTACACTACTGCTCCTCCAACAGCATGGCTCCTACTGCACAACCAGAACTGCGTGTTGTACCTCCAGAATTGCGTGGACCCTGTCAATGGTATCTCCTCCAATCTCAGTGATAGAAGGAAGCCTTCCTTGGGTGGCACTCGAAGTCCACCAAATAAAGGTTGAGCTTCTCTCCTTGGGAAGCTCTTGTGTTAATCAACACAATCTTGGCTCAGCTGAACAACCAAGGAAAATTTGATTTTCAAATAGACAAAAGACCCCAAATGCTGCTTCATTCCTTATATTTATAGTTGTTGGCCATGAGTTCCTTGTGGGCCAAATCTAGAATTCGATTGTACTTAGGGAATTCGAATTCCCTATTCCCCAAGTGCATATTTCATGTGGGTGAGTGCCCCCCACATTCCACCAACATGCAAATAATTTCATTTCTCCTATGTTCCCTTCACCAAAACTGCCTTGGGCTATTATTAATCAAAATTTCAAAATTAATTCCTCAATCATTAGGAAAATATTTAGGAAGGGACATTATAGTCCTCCCCTCCCGGATGTTTCTTGACCCCAAGCAACTATAGAACTAGGATGCTGCAAAATTTTTTCATTCCACGTAACATCCTCCTCCGGTAAATCCTTCCACTTGACCAATGCTCACGGACCACTCTGTTTCTCAACCTTCTCTCCCGAGTCTCCAATATGAGCTCTAGTGTCAAAACCAAATGCCCCTCATCATCCAATGGAGGCAACTTGGTTGCTGCTATGACCTACTACTCCAACGCCTTTTTTAGGCATGATACATGAAATACATTGTGGATCTGACTCTTTGAAGATAGCTCCAACTCATAGGCCACCTCACCTACCCTCCTGACCACTCGGTAAGGTCCATAGAATCATGGCCGAAGGTTTTTTGCACCCTTCTGCTTGAGTGAAGACTATATACATGGCTGCAAGCATAGGTAGACCATGACTCCTACCTCAAACTATCTCTCCACCTTGTGCTTACTAGCATAAATCTTCTGTTGATTTTTGTTGAGATTTTGTGTAGTTGGTGTAGCATTGGGTGTGCTCTAGCCCTGAAATTTTGTGGAGGGGATAAGACACACTTGAACTCCCAAACCCAGAAAGTGTTTGGAGAAATTTCAGTTGGTGTTCAAGTTATTCAAATAATTAATTATTTTAATGCATTTCGTAAGTCTAAACTTAGGAAAATTAAATAATTAAAGTGAATTAATTAACACGTGCTGAAATGTTCTAAGTGACACGGATCAAGCAGTCTTTTAATCTCAGTCGTTGATAAATGTTTTAATCTCGGCCGTTCATGTGGTCAACGAAAAAGTATAAGAGAAAGGCTTGAGGGTCAGTTGGAGAAAAACACACAGAGGCAGAGCTGAGAGACAGATCTGGAATTCTAGGGCAGGGTTTGCTAAGAATTTCCGGAAAAGTTTTCTGCAGCAAGGGGTAGTATTGGCCGAGGGGATGATTCGATCCCAGAGCCAAGAGACAACAAGAGGCAGAGAAGCAGCTTTCAGGGACAGCGCAGAGGAGCAAGGGCAGCAGCAGCAGCTATGCAACGCAAAGGCTTCAGCCGCTACGCAGGCCCAGGAAGGGGCAGCGCTGCAACTTTAAAGAGCTTCAGAGTTACGCAGAGGCCTCCAGAGGCAGCATAAGGACTGCGTCACCCACTTTGGGGTTCCGCAGTCCCTCTCTGAGCAGCGCAGAGGCACACAGAGCCTAGCAGGGCTAACGCTGGGGCCTCAGGGGCAGCGCTAAGGTTTCTAGGGCCAGATCTGGGTTGAGCCTTATAAATCTCATTTGAGGGTGTGGATTAGTTAGAATTTTGGTCTTGGAATAGCAGGTTAGTTGCAGATCTCTTTTATTCTCTGTCGGGTTTTCCAGATCTAGAACCCAGGTTTGTTGTACTCAGATTCTACTTAATAAAATAAACCCTCATATCTACTGCACCGGTTTTCCCGCTTTGGGATTTTCGGAGGACTTATGTCCAAAAATCAGTGTGTCACTTTGTTTGAATGAGTGTAATATTCAGTAAATGATCTGCATGTGTAGGCTATTAGTTGTGTTTACTTCAGTATTTTCTGAATCTAATTTCTGAAGATAACTTGTATAATTTAATCAAGTAGGAGAAGTAAACCATGATATTGCAGTAGAATTTTCACATGGTATTAGAGCGATAGCAGATCAAGTTGAATCTCCAGCAAATCAACTGAATTTCTACAAGATAGCAGCAGAAGCAGCAGATCTGAAAAGGGCAACTTGGCAACCGGAGGACGCAGACCCAGGAAAGGGTAGCGTTGTAGCTACAGAAGGCCATCAGGCTTACGTAGAGCCTTCCCAGGCCAGCGTAAGGACTGCGTCACCCAGTCTAGGGTTACACAGTCCACTTCTGAGCAGCGCTGAGGCTACGTTGGGCCAGTCAATGGGACGCAATCCAGTCAATCTTCCTGTTGCAGAAAAGTCCTGCCAAGATCCGGAATCAGTGCTTCAGATCTTCAGCAATGTTGGTGTGGTAGAGATTCTATCGGTGCATAATTGTGCCTAGCTAAGTCAACAAAGAGCGGGAGGAAGACAGTTATTCAACAGATCTGAGCCAAACAGATCTGAGATTCGATCAAGAGGATCAGAGAGAACTGTCTGATTGTTTTTGGCTGAATATTTCTAGGAGGGAAATCAGTTTTCAGAAGAAGAAGTTGCCAGAGGGTTTCTAGTCACCAAGAAACCCAGATCTAGAGTTTCTGTGTAGCCATAGAAAGAGGGAGAAGAGTATTGTTTCTATGAGATCTGAGCTAGATGGCTTCTCATGGGCTGAGAGATCAGGACAGGTTGGACGGTGTGTCCAACTTTGTCACCTAGAGGGCCAGGATCCTATCAGTCTTGGATGAGTACAACATCAAGGACCATTGGACGAGTGTTCTAGTAGTGCTTGCAAATCCTGATCCTCTGAAGAAATTTAATGAGAATCAAGCGCGGACTAAGCGTTTATTCATGGACGGAGTGAAGGATCACGTAGTGCCACATATTGCCGGCAAGAACATGGCAAATGACATGTGGATAGCACTAGAGGCGATATATCAATGGAGCTCTGTCCAACGAAAAATGCTTGTAGAGAATCAGATGAGGCTATTCCAGATGCAGAAGGGTGAGGAAATAGATCGCTTCCCTTTCCGGCTTCAGATCATCCGAGACCAACTAATTAGCATGGGTGCAACTCTAGATGAAGCACTCTTAGTAAGCACTGCCTTGAATGTAGTCACCAAGGAATGTGAAACATTTGTCAAGAGTATACTGGGCAGAGCAGTGTTACCATCCTGGGAAAACATGTTGGCAATCCTCTGCCAAGAGGAGATCAAGAGGATCACCAAGAAGCAGAATATTGATGGAGGGACAGTCAGAGTGAAGAAAGAAGAGGAAGATGATGGAGCCCTTGCATCAAAGGAAAGAAAATAGCAAGGGAAGAAGAAGAGGGACCTTTCCAAGGTCTAGTGCTTTAACTGTGGTGAACTTGGACACTTCGCCAGCACTTGTCCTAAGAAGAAGGACAGAGGAGCTTCCGATTCTGAGGCTGCAACAGCAAAGGACGATGATACAGATGATGACGTAGCAATGAGTGCTCATGAACCACATAAGTGGGGTGACATGGATCTGTAGAACAACTACAGATCAGGTGGAGGGATCCTTGAGGCAACCCTACTCTTGGATCACATACGAGCTATAGGAGTGTAGCAGCGGAACTTGTAGATTTGGTTTCTGTAGCAGCAAGACTTGTAGATTTGTTGGCTTAATAGCAAAAATGGCTTTAATTATAAAAATACACAAGAGGTATTTATAATAATAAATATTTATTGATATGATATGAATAAGATGATTTGAAAGTTACAATGAGGCCCTGCTTTTATACCTATGCAGGTGACCTTTCATGAACAGGGATGTCTTTTAGACATGTCTTTTCAGTTAACTAATAACTACTTAACATAATCCTAATTAATTAGCAAGTAATTATATTTATTTGTATTTACTCCATTTTATACAAATTTTATTTGTTACATTGCCTCTTCCTTTAGAAGCTTTGTCCTCAAAGCTATATTGTTGGCAATTGTCTTCATCTTTAATCGCTAATCATTTCCTCGGTTCTTTCACTTAGCTCAAGTCTTCGTCTTTTTTCTTCCTTTTTTTTTTAAATAATTATTATTACTATTATTTAAATAATAATAATAATTAATTTTTTTTATAAATAATTTAATTAATTAATTAATAATTTTAATTAATTAAATTAATAATAATGTTTTTATTTTATTTTATTTTATATGAAGAATATGTTGTCACTCATCTGAAGTGGTAAATTGCACAATGAAACTGGAAATACCATCCACTTTGACACCTACCACATATGATGCACATTCAGGGCAAATAAACTTCTTTTTTTATAACCTCAATCCAATGGAAAGAAAATTTCGTGCAAAGTTAATATTTGTTTATTTCATGGCACCATTTGGAGAATGGTGCAATGCAAGATGTCCCCGAGATTTAAACCTTGATCTCTTTACAGCGAGTGCCCCTTGTGTACCACAGGCCAAGGGACCTTCCTAAAAAGAAAAAATGGTAAAACGGACTAGTATAATCTGATTAGTGTCAAGGGTTTCCAGCTAGAATGACTCTCTACGAACCACAGAAATTACTGAAAATATCTAGATTCCGAAACCCAACACATTCTTTTCCAAATCAATCTTATTGGAATAGAGTCAATTTCAAACTTTAACAAGTTTAAGCAGACGATTCAGTTTTTTTTTTCACTTGTAAAAGGTATGGGTTTGGTTGGAGCAGGTAGACGACCAATACTGTCAACTTTAGGCCGCAGCTTTGGTGGTGGGCGTGCCGCCCATGGCAATAGACGACCCTTCTTTTCAAACCATTCTGGCTTTAAAAGAGCTCGCAAGCCAAGTCTATTGTAATGCACTCTCCTAACACTTCCTCCAACAGCTTCAATTGCTTCTTTTGCTGGGTTCGTAACTCGGCTTACTAATTCAATACTTAACATATTGAGCCCGACAGTCTTTTTATCGCATGTATGTGCGTAATGGACCTCGCTCAACGAACAGGTGTGTTGTATTATCTGCCACGTTGTATCGATCTGGCACAGCGTTTGAATCGACCATGAAACCCGCCAACCGTCTTTTTTGTATATCTGGAGGTGGCAGCGATCGTGCTTCGCATTGTATCTGCATTTGCGAAGGGTTCTCCGAATAAGATTTTCGTTAATCGAAAGTAGGACGCAGCGCAAACCAGGGGCAATGACGACGAAAGCGTGGAGTAGTGGTGTGGGGGCATGGGCAGCCGACACGGAGTGGGAGGAGGCTGAGCAGTGCCTCTCCACTGTTGAGTCGAAGAAGGACGACGATAATTTTCCCTCCCTCATAGAGTCAGTCGCGGCCAAACCCAAGAAGAAAAGGGGCCAGACATTGAGCCTGGCGGAGTTGCAGTCTGGGAGACCCAGTGGCCCTGGCCGGAGGGCCAAGGGTTTTACTGAGAATAAAGGGCTGAAATTGTGTCTGACATGATGGCGTTGATTTTCTGCAGAATTTGGTACAATTCTGTTACAGAGATGAAGAATCTGTTCTTCTGGAAGATGAACCTTCACTACAAAGCTCCATTCCTGCGGAATCAATTTTGGAGGGCTTTTTGGCAGTGAAAAGGGGGAATTTCGTTGCAAGTTGGAACTTTTGTTACATGGGAATCCCGTTGCCTTGCCATCTAGGCTTTGCAAAGACTTTAGATAAGAATCGAGTGATTCAACTCTTGCATCCATTGCATCCAATTCACTCGACTGAGATGAAATTTCTGGAGGGCGAGATTTTGTAAATGCACTTCTAAAATCCACGGCTTGCAGAAGTCTTTTTCGTGAAATTGGAGATATTGACTTTCTTGCTGACGGCAGCTTTGCTGGTTGCTGCTGAAAAGCATCACCACAGTTATCTTGCTCTATGTCCAGCCTTTCAGGCACCGGAAGCTTGACAGGTGAAGTAGATGCAGGGTTTGTATCTATGGCATTATCAACAAATCGATTAGAAGAAACAAGATTTACTAAAAGTGATGGCCTCACCGTCGCATAGCTTGAAGAAATTGTCCTTTCTATAACCCGAAACAAACCATCACAAATTGGTTTATGTGCAACTGGATTAAGAGGAGAAAGACGCTCCAACATCAAATGTGCATGCAACCAATCATCAACAACAAGAAATCCTTTCAGCAGACCCAGTTTCTGATTTGTAATAAGTTATGTGGAACATTCACCACCAGCTTCTGCTTCCATATCCAGAGCTGCAAATAAATCAATTGTAACAACTCCAGGTTTTTCCTCTTTTATCAGATCCTTCCCTGTTGCTACAAGATTTATCTTGCCAATTTTATTTTCCTCATCCAACTGCTTTTTTGAGATCTCTTCATAATGCTCAAATGCTTCTTCATCCTTGGGAAGTAAATGTGCATATATGTTATCAAGGTCAATAAAATCTGCCTTCACCAGTTCTGCTGTAAGTTTGTACAGTCCATCAGGTACAGGCTCATTTACATCTTGACGCTGGTAGTACTGGAATTTAAATCCAAAAATATGTGCAGCATGAGACCTTGGAAAGATAGGTATTAGTTCAAGAAAAGCATCATTTTCAGGCTGTAGCTCAAAACATTCCAAAACAATGTCAAAAACACGGTTGGGTCCAAATCAAAGTGGCCAATTAATGACTTAATTGTGCTGATCACAGCAGATGCAGTTCTATGTGTCAATCCACCAGAGCCACATTGACATAAGAGTGTCACCAATTTTATGTAGCCTTCACTCTCCTCTCGAAGAAGGTTAAAATTTGTTTGCTGATATAGAAGACGAGTGTTCACCCTGACCTCCTTAGCTTTTAACTCAACTGTCTTTATTTTGATCATCTCAACATAGCCTTCTTCCAATTTATCTTTATCTTTATCTGCATCAACATCATCTTTTTGTGTTTTTCTATTGCTGGCAATGATATTTCTTGTATAAAAGGCACATTATGTCCTGCGAAATATTTGTCTCCACATTTCCAACATTTCTCTTCCTTTTTTCCTTTATTACGCATTGGTGGGGGAATATATTTTCTTGAATTTCCCATGGATGTTCTACTTGATTTTCCCTTGGCATAACTAACTGCCCTCTCATTATTAGATCGTTCATTTTCTCTATTATGGATTATTGCAGAAATTTTTTTACGTGCAGAATTTTTTTTATAACCGTTTGTGACTTCTGCACATGAATTCTCTAATTGCTGAAGCTTTTCTAGAATTTTATTAATCTGCTTACTTCCTTCAGGATCTTCACATAATGGCACATTGTATGGTAAACAATGTTCCCGAGCTTGTATACTACGTTTGTAGGCTTGTAGAACGATGTTGTGTGCCATAGCTTCGACTTGGCTTTGATATGGCTCTGATTGCTTCGATATGGCTCTGATACCACTGTAGCAGCGGAACTTGTAGATTTGGTTTCTGTAGCAGCAAGACTTGTAGATTTGTTGGCTTAATAGCAAAAATGGCTTTAATTATAAAAATACACAAGAGGTATTTATAATAATAAATATTTATTGATATGATATGAATAAGATAATTTGAAAGTTACAATGAGGCCCTGCTTTTATACCTATTCAGGTGACCTTTCATGAACAAGGATGTCTTTTAAACATGTCTTTTCAGTTAACTAATAACTACTTAACATAATCCTAATTAATTAGCGAGTAATTATATTTATTTGTATTTACTCCATTTTATACAAATTTTATTTGTTACAAGGAGCCTTAAGACGGTAGCGGGATGAGTCAAGAGATGGTTGTAGAAGGTCACGATGAAGTAGAGGGGAGAGCTGAAGGCTGAAGAGGGAGTAGCGTAATGCAGAGGCAGCATCAGCGTAGAGGCAGCAACGCAGTGCAGAGGTACAACAAATTAGCAGCTCCAGGAGGACAGCGTAAATCAGCAGCCAAGGAGCTTCAGTGATGCAATGCAACCTGACTTGTCTGTCAATGATTGGGCAGGAGTCTTTTAGTTGCTTACTTCTCGACAATTGAGTTGCAGTGCAACAGTTAGCAGTGGCAGTGCTATGGGCAGCATGATGTAGCAGGTTGAGAGGGAGCTGCAGTACAGATGTGGCAGTGTCAGTGGAAGTGGCATGGGTAGCAGTACAAAGAGCAGCAGTGCAATGGATGGAGGGCAACATGCCAAGCATCAGCAGCACAGAAACCAACATCAAGATCTTGCAGTACATGGTGTGGATGTATTGCTAGAGCACACTTCGTGCTAAGAGGGAGTGTTGAGATTTTGTGTAGTTGGTGTAGCATCGAGTGTGCTCTAGCCCTGAAAATTTGTGGAGGGGCTAAGACACACTTGAACTACAAAACCCAAAAACTGTTTGGAGAAATTTAAGTTGGTGTTCAAGTTATTCAAGTAATTAATTAATTATCTTGTTGACTGCTATAACAAACATTTATCTATCCATTTGCTGGACAAGGAGAATGACAAATTCTGATACATTATTTGGCTTGTCTTTTGTTGATCTATTTTTTATGTTCTATCAGCATTTTACTTTCAAGTTTATGTGATTGCTAAATCTGAATTGGGCCTTATAGAAGATTGAAGTAAAACTGCTTTTAAGCGTAGAACATACCATGGTTATCTAAATCTAACAAAACTTGACTCTGAATGAAGTGTTGTAGCCCTTTAAATCAACTATAGATCTTGAGACTATGCCTTTGAACTGATATCAAATGCCTCTCTCCTTGTACCTCGGGATATTCAGTTTATTCAAGCAAAAACACTTCCCTTTAATCCATAACTCGACCTATGAAACGAACAAAGTTCCTTCTCAAGTTTAAATACTCCAGAAAACTTGGAATACAAAGATATCCATTGAAGATAAAAATATTATATTAAAAAGTGTGATGAATGAGATGAGATAGATAGATGATTGAATGTTACAAATGAGTCCTGCTTATATACCTACGCAGGTGCCTCTTCACGAAAGGTCATGTCTTATCAGACATGACCTTTCAGCCTAATTACTAATTAACTAATTTATCATTTATTTACATTATTTATTCATTACATTGCCTTCCCCTCAAAAAGCTTTGTCCTCAAAGTTTGTCGATGAAAGGCCTCGATTTCTTTTCCTGCTATGAACATCTTCTCGTCTCAGGGCAGTCATCCTTGTCGATACAAATTGATACGATCCTCTAAGTGACAAACAAAACTGTCGCACTGACAATGGATCGGACCATCCTAAATCCATCTTCTGTGGAACCTTACGATGACTGGCAACTTGTGATGATTCATTAGTATTCGTCGGAATATTATCTTGTTTATGTTCTGAATACATAGCTTGGTTGAGTTGTCTGCTCCCATGATTTGGATGTCGATAGGGAATTTTTTTGATTTGACTTTGATTTTCTTTTGGCAAGGATGTTATTGAGTAGGTTACAAAACCTTCACTTAGAATGTTTCTCGTTCGTCTGGCATCTAAGTGTGTTTCTTCCACAACTTGCTTGTCGTCCTCTTCAGCTAAGACATTTACTGGATCAACGTTCAATTTTTCTTCAACTTGAACTTCTATAGTTGAAGATTTCGATGCTTCATTTTCGACAAGTTGTTGCACCTTGTTTTCCAAGGACTTCTTATCCTTCTTTAGTTTCTTAATTTGCATTAGCAATTTTTCATTGTGGTCCTTAAGGCGAGCAACTTCTTCATTCTTGTTAGTTATGATTTTGTCAATTTCCTTTTGCATATTTTGAATCGCCTTTTTACTTTGTTGAAAAATTACTTTTGAAATTTCTTGAATGTCTTCAGGTGTCACTAAATTTGGCTTTAAGTTGATGTCCTATAGCGTTATTTTCTTCTTTTTGTAGGAGAATGTTAAAAACTTCTTTTTTGTATTAAGGACGAATGACCCTAGTGATTCCATCCAAAGCGAACTCAGAATTATATCACTATCGTTACAAAATAAGGTTTGAACGGTAAATTGGGAGATAAGGGAA
Source organism: Pinus albicaulis (assembly GCA_034641835.2). NCBI lineage: Eukaryota > Viridiplantae > Streptophyta > Pinopsida > Pinales > Pinaceae > Pinus > Pinus albicaulis. The sequence continues at coordinate 1,022,450,107 of CM076584.1, read as the reverse complement.
TAGTCCCCAATACTTAGGTGTAAATTCCCTATGTCATATGGTTTTTCATTTTCGCGAAATGAATTTGTTTCAGTTATATTTGATTTGGAGATCACTAATTGGTTAGCACATTCAGTACTAACATAATTATTCTCTTGATTAAGATCAATAGATATGAGAACTTCCTTTCCCGCAAGTGACCCTTTGCTTCTAATTAGCGCACAGACAAACATACTATAATTTTCAAGAAATCTTCCTTCTTTCCTCTCTGAATTAGATTCAATTTCCTTTTCATCAATGATTGATTCCATTTTATCTGTTGAATTGGGTTTTAGGGTTTTTAAGGTAACCCTTCCTAACTTTCTATTCTTCCTTTTAATGAAGTTATTATTCCTTCAAATTTTTTATTTATTTTTTAATAATTTAATTAATTAGATAATTTTAATTAATTATATATATATATATATATATATATATATATATATATATATTCTTTTGACAACTGATTTTTTTAACTCTTTTTTTGGTTGAAAGGTTACAACCCTAGTGAAACGTGGCTATTCACATATATTCGCCTATAAAATATATGTCCACTTATGTGTATTTGACTCGGTTAATGTTCTCCACATAAAAGTAAACTTACCATCCACACAGAGATTTTTTATTCCTTTACTTCTTATTTCACCTTGCAAATACCATGGGCTTCCAAAACCACGAGCTTGTAAACCACTAAAAGAATAATCAAAATAACCTTACCTACTCTTTCTTATTTCTTTTTCCTCTTTAATTTTAATTTGTCTTAGTATATACGTATATGTACTACTTTATATATATCTCTTTTTTTTTTCTTTTTTTTCTTTTTCTTTTAAATCTTTTTTTTCCTTTTAATTTATTTCCCCCTTTATGTTAACTTTCCTTCTCTCTTTTATTTTTTTTTATTAATATATATATATATATATATATATATTTCTTTCTTCTTTTTTCAATGTTTTATTATGGCCAAAGGCCTCCGACAAACTCAGCAATGGAGAAACTCCAAAATTTGTAGCGAATGCTTCAGTCACGACAACAACAAGGTTGACGAATTTTATGGTCAAAGCCCTGGATCGAAGAGCTTGGCTCTGTGCAGTGCTTAAGCGGCCGAAGGCTCAAACTCCTCTGATACCAAATGAAGCGAACAAAGTTCCTTCTCAAGTCTAAATACTCTAGAAAACTTGGAATACAAAGATATCCATTGAGGATACAAATATTATATTAAAAAGTGTGATGAAAGAGATGAGATAGATAGATGATTGAATGTTACAAATGAGTCCTGCTTATATACCTACGCAGGTGCCTCTTCACGAAAGGTCATGTCTTATCAGACATGACCTTTCAACCTAATTACTAATTAACTAATTTATCATTTATTTACATTATTTATTCATTACAACCTACATGAAGATTAGACCCATAGCCAACAAGGGAAGACGCAGTCAACAGGGAACAAAGGGAAACTCGACTCTATAACCTGGTGAACTCATCCTTTCTAGTAGTATGGGATTTGGCCACACAGATTGTCAACAAACTACTGTAGGTGTATCTTTTGTGTAGTTTATTTAGGACAATGCATAAAATAAAACCTCAGGAAATACTTTGAGCTAGTAACATATCAACACTCCAACACTGATACAAGAAGCGAGTGATAAAAACAAATAAGAGCAAAAACCTGAGTACATTTCAGTGGTCTCCTTTAGTAATGTAAACCTAACTTCAACAAAATATATCACCCACTTCCAGCAAGACTTAGACGTCCACAATGAGCAATCAACCCTAACATATAATCCCCTGCAACCATAGTGTTAGCCCTATATATACATTGCATCTGCCTCAAAATACATGCTCAGCCAACATACAAACATGTATATTTTGCAGCTACAAGCATCAACTTCTTGTATTTGATCCGCTCTATCTTGGGTTTATAATGCTCAGGTCACTACAATTGCACACTAGCTCTCTGTTTCAGTCGCTCAACATCCACGAGCACAATCTCTCAGCTCTCTATCAACCATACAAAAAACAACAGTTGTATTCAAAACCCTATCATGCAACACACCTTCGTTCTAGACATTGATGCTCAAAGGTATGCAATAGGATTTCTCATTCGGCAATCACACGACTAACAAGATCTTCCATCGATCTACGCACAACACATATGGCCTTCAAATCGCACTCTCCAATCTGAAGTTTTCATAATTCTCTCAATATCAAACCAAATTCAATTCACACCATCAGTTTCTGCTCATTTATAACTTTCCCAACAATGCAATTAAATACAAGGAACCTTGCTCAGGCGAATGAAGAGTTTTGGCCTGCCAACCATAGAAGATCATGTGTAGGAAAGAAGAGATCTTACCCATCAACAATCACACCCAGAATATGGAGAATTGGTTAACTTGCTCAAAAATCGAACCATGGAAATGATGGTTATAGACTCGACCTCCTTAATATTTGAATATGAATTCGACCAGTCGAGTAAAAATAGATGATTCTCGGTTTGTTGAGGGAATTGATCTCAACCTCGACAATATACAGTCTCTATCCTCCATGATTTTGCAAATTTAGTGTCTTTAATACCCAGACTCGACCTTCTAATCGGTGTGCAACTTGACCCACAATTCGACATTCGAAAATTTGATGAACACAACCCTCTTAACCCAACAATTCACCTGTCGATTTTCTTAACCTCAACAAATTCAACCACTGGTCACTCTTCTCACATGATTCGTTGTGATTAGCAGCATGGAACCACTCTCACGTGTGTGGATTGTGGATCGCTATGAACTACACTTTGCTCACAAACTCAACCCTTGCTACGTCCCACGCGCTTACAATATTACACAATAGCTCCAAATCTCATCATGCGTTACAGGTATGCATACAAGTACATTCATTGGTTCCAAACATCTGGGATTGAGCCATAGCAAAAACAATTTGAGATTCATCGCCCAGATTTTCAACCTATGCACCCCATCGCACAACATAACCATGAATTCACTGGCAACAACTACAAATCCATTGAACCATATCTTTGATACTAATGGTGTGCACTACTCATACGTGCAACTCGAATTCTCACATAGGTTGTTACATCGCACAGGGGGTCTCGATCCAAGAAATAGCAATTTAACAATCATAAGCCAAAAACCCAATCGATCCACTTCAATACAGATCAACAAATGATCTCCATTACAAATTTACATCAAATGTGCTTTTCCATGTGTGTAAAGACTGCACTAGATCTTGGCACTTGCATAACAAGTTGCCTTCAACACAGATCAACAATGATCGTTGGACCAATATTCATCACGCCATCTAGATGTAAACTACATGTCTATCACATAACATATTCAACGTTTGAAAATCAATGGAATTTCCATGTAGTATTTGACTCTGGATCTGCTCCGGAAAATAATCATGGCAATAATACGGCCTTAGCAATTGGAGTCGTATTCAACAAAAATAGTCCATGAACTTTAACTCAAAATCGATCTTCAATTAAAACCCTCAGGCTGGCAAGAAAACCATTTCTGATACTACTGTAATATCCCAAACAGGAAAATTTCTAATGATTTCGGGATATTATAAAATGTTCCATTTATTTTAGTTCCTTGAGTTATTTAAATTTTCAACAATGACGCCTTCACAAAATTGCAGAAATAATGGAAATAAGAAAACACTGCAAATTTAGCGAAAACAGAACATACACTGGAAACTCAACTTTATTTATATGCTATATGCAACAATAGAAATAGCTGAGATAGAACAAGAAGAAATGAAGCACCAATTGAGGATCTAAATGATCCTCACTCCAATATCGCTAAAGCTATGTGAAACTTCTAGACGAAGATTCCTCAAGGAGTGTTAGGATTTCGTCCAACACACACAATGGAAACCCAAGGGTTTTCGTCCTAGGGCTTGCTGAAACTAGGAAATCCGCTCTCCAAACCTCACTATAACAAATGAATAACCAAACCAAGATGCCCCAAATGATCTGCTTCTCTGAAGTGAACAAAGTTCGTACTTCTCGTTAAATACTCCAGAAGACTTGGAATATGAAAATATCCATCGAGGATACAAATATTATATATTAAAATGTATGAAGAATGAATTATTTGAATGTTACAAATGAGGCCTATTTATATATCTAGGCAAGTGCCTCTTCACGAAAAGTCAAGTCCCATTTAGACATGCCTCTTCAACCTAATTACTAATTAACTAATCATTATTTACTGTTTACATTATTTATATCATTTTATTCATAACATTGCCTTCCTCCTCAAAAAGTTTTGTCCTCAAAGCTTGATGATGAAAGGGCTTGATATTTTTTCTGCTGCGAATGTCTTCTCGTCTCGGGGTAGTCATCCTTGTCGACACAAGTTGATATGATCCTATAAGTGACAAACAAAATTGTCGCACTGAGAAGGGATTAGACCATCTTAAGATCAATCTTTAGTGGAATCTTGCGGTGACTGGAAACTTGTGATGAATTGTTATCACATGAGTGGATTGCACCGACATTAGTATTCTTCGGAAGATCAGTTTGTTGTTTCTGTTCTGAATACGTAGCTTGATCGAGTTGTTTACTCTCGCGATTCAGATGTCGATAAGGAATTCTATTGATTTGATTTTCCCTTATCTTGTTTATGTCGTCTTCTTGATTTATTTGAAGTACCTGATTTCCTTTAGCCATGGACGTTGAATGGTTAATTTCAGGATCTTCACTCGAATCTTTTGTTGGAAGTGCAACTTCTGAGTACATTTGTACTTCAACTAGTTTGTCCTCTTCTTGAGTTGTGATATTGACTGGATCGGCATTTGTTGATTTTTCGTCGACTGGATAGATATTTGATGTCTTTTCATCAACTTGAAATTCTACATTTGATGCTTCCTTCTCGATAAGTTGTTGTACCTTGTTTTCTAATGACTTCTTGTCCTTCTTCAGCTTCTTTATTTGTGTAAGTAATTTTTTGCTATGGTCTTTTAGTCACGAAACTTCTTCATTCTTTTCAACAATGATTTTGTTAACTTCTCTTTGCATATTTTGCATCGCCTTTTTACTTTCTTGAAGAATTACTGTTGAGATTTCCTGTATGTCTCCAAGCATCACTGAATTTGGCTTCAAGGTAATGTCCTGTAGCATTATTTTTTTCTTTTTGTGGGAAAATGTCAAAAACTTATTTTTCGTATTTAGGATAAAGGAACCTAGGGTTTCCATCCATGGTGATCCCTGAATAATGTCACTTTGATCATTCCATAGGGATTGAATAGAGAATTTCGATATAAATGTATAATCACCAATGTTTAACTGTAAATCAGTTATTTCGTATTTTTTTTGCTGAAAACGTCTAATCTTTCGATTATATTTAACTAAGGAATCCTGTTAAATTTAGATAACCATGGTGTTCTATGCTTGATGCACTTTTACTTCAATCTTTCTTAGGCCCAATACAAAATAGCAATCACATAAACTTGAAATCAGTTATTTCGTTTTGTTTTTTGCCGAAAACGTCTAATTTTTCGATTATATTTAACTAAGGAATCCTATTAAATTTAGATAACCATGGTGTTCTATGCTTGATGCACTTTTACTTCAATCTTTCTTAGGCCCAATACAAAATAGCAATCACATAAACTTGAAAGTAAAATGCTGATAGAACACAATAATAGATCAATAGAAGACAAGCCAAATATAGATCAGATTTGCAATTCCTTTTGTCTAGCAAAGATATGAGATATTGTGGCGTTACGGCGGTCAGCAGGATGATTCAACCAACAAAGTCTTTCTCGGTCAGCCAACACTTTCATGTGTCACACCCACAGCCCTCAAAGACAGCTCATCACAAGTCAACGCAATTCAAACTAGGGACATCACAGAAAAGTCAACGCAACAAACTACGACTTCGATCAAACAACCCGGAATTCCTCGATTTTAGTGCCCAGCTGTACGGCCTCCTAAAATCAGAATTTCTACAGAAGATTGAGATCAAATGACCAAGGGTTGACCACGATCAATGCTGGTCAATGTTGCAGCAGAAAAGCCCTAAACAGATCAACACAAAAAACAGAAAGCCCTAAATAGATCAACACAGAAAACAACAACTTCGCTCCACCAGTGTGAGGGAAAAAGGCCTCCAAAGGCTATCAAACGAATCAGATCAAAATGAGAGAATGTGTGATGAGACGATGAGAAAATGACCTCCAAGTCTCTCCAATTTATATTCATTAATGAGGGTGTGTGAGACATCTCTTAGGCATGTGAGATAAATCTGGTCGACCTTGCACATCTGAAAAATAAATTCAAAATCAATGTTCTGCTCATCCAATCAAGATGATCTTTAGATCAATCTTGCACCTCTCCAAAAGGGGAATCCAACAAAAATATGACCATCGTCATATGAGCAGTGCAACATGGAGTTTGGACCTAGTTGCCCAAAATTAACACTCCCTCTCAACTACGGAGAACTCCATCTATCCACAAGTGCCATCCATCATGTACCAAACCAAACATCGTGCATCATCCCGCCGTAACTTGTTTTGTTGGCTCTTTATTTCAGAACAAAATGTGAGTCACAAAAACATCACACACAGAAGATCCGAAGTCAGCTTAGAGGTAAAAACCTCTCTCGGACTCAGAAGAGTCTCATACTAACCCAAAGTTACTTTACTGACCCGAAGTCAATTTAGAGGATAAAACCTCATCATACTTGATCCCAGATCAGGGCGTTGGACACGCGCCATCCTAAACATAGAGAGTACGACAATCTCCAATGCGTCCATCGGTCTTGCTATGGTCTCTATCCACATTTCCCACCTCATTGGCCAAATGAGAGGTACTTCCCATGAGTCCAAAACTCCATGGGTAGGATGCGTGAGGGGCACAGATCAGAGAGAGGCAAACCAACTCAATATCATAACAGTGGGGCAAAAGCACAACAAGGTTCGGCAAGCCTAGCCTTCTACGTGCTTATAGCTCCAATAAGTTATCCCCAAGCCCCATGGAGCTCCCAGAGCTCATAGTCCAACTCAAGTAGGACCCTCAGAATAGGGTCTTTCCACGATTCCAAGATTCTCACGGAAGGTTAGGAACTTGACCTTCCCCGGGGGCTTCATGAAAATATCCGCGACCTGCTCATCAGTTCCTATATGATTGAGCCTTACGGCGCCTCATTGTACCATATCCCGGATAAAGTGGTACCTGATATCATTATGCTTGGATCGATCATGGAACACGGGATTCTCAGAAAGACGAATCCCACTCTGGTTATCACAAAGGATAACAGTGGTATCTAGCACACGCCCAAACAATTCACTGAAGAGCTTTCGCAACCAAACAGCTTCACAACAGGCCATACTCGCTGCAATGTATTCAGCCTCAGCAGTGCTCTAAGCCACTGACTTCTACTTCCTGCTCATCCAAGATATCGAAGCAGAACCCAAGGAGAAGCAACATCCAGATGTGCTCTTGTGATCCACCACACTGCCAGCAAAATTAGCATCAGTATATCCCCCCAACAGTGTATCTCAACCCATGGTTGATTGTGCCCCGAATATATCTCAACAGATTCTTGGCGCCAATCCAGTGAATGTGATGAGGTTCAAACATATATTGACTCAAAGTGTTCACTGCAAAACATATGTCCGAACGGGAGTTCACTAAGAACATCAGGGCCCCTACGAGTTGTCGATACTCAGTAGGATTTGCTAGCACGGGCCTAGCAGCGTTTCCACTCAACTTCTTAAAGTTGAGCTCCATCGGTGTTGACACAGACTTACAGTCCACCATACCAAATCTCTCCAGCAGCTTCACGACATATTTTCCTTGAGAAAGGAAAATCTCGCCTGGCCTCTACCAGACCTCCAAGCCTAGGAAGTAGTGCATCAGTCCTAGGTCTTTCATCTCAAACTTGGAAGCTAGCTCCCTCTTACATTGATAAATGAGAGGGTCAGCACCTGTCAGGAAGAGATCGTCCACATAGAGAACAAAAATGAGAGGCCTTTCTCTATCAACCTTAAAGTAAAGGTTCGGATCAGCATTACTTCGAGTGAAGCCCAGCTTCATCAAGTAGTTATCTATCCTCTTGTACCAAGCCTTGGGGGCTTGCTTCAACCCATAGAGGACTTTCTTCAACCTGCATACACGGGTGTCTCTATCTCGGACTTCAAACCCCAGAGGTTGCTCCACATACACCTCTTCCTTTATAGGTCCATGCAGAAAAGCGGTGTTCACATCCATCTGATGTAGGCTCCATCCTTGCATAGCAGCAAGGGCAATAATAGATCGGATGGTGGTATAGCGGGTGTTGTACATATTCACCTCTGCCGTAGCCTAAAACCCCATGACCCTGCTTGACATTACTATCTCTGCCCGAAAACCTGCATTGCAGTAGTTCAAAACTCAAATTTAAACAATCGGGCCGATCCTTTAGGATTTTGACTCCCTCCCGCTTCGGCCTCCATATGACCCGGGTCAGAGAACCACAATTCAAAGCAAGAAGGGGCCTATTGTTTTAACGATCGGACGCAATACTGGCCATCTGATCTAGCTCAAATCGACGGTGCGGCAATCAACTTCTATGAAGGGTCCGCGCGCAATCGATCGGCGGTTTTCATGGCTCCACTACTTTATTTTCCTCCGATGCAAGCACAGCCGTTGATCTTGTTTCAAGATCGAACGGTCCTGGGTTGATCGCAGCCCTGCTTTCAATCGTAATCGGAACGTAAAAGATGTGCCACTCCCGCTCTACCCACTCCGCTTTCCGATCCCGATTGTCGATTCGGGTCCCACCTCCTGTGGTCGTGTCATCACATTTCGCAAGTATACGCTGCGTTTTTCCTCCACCATCCATGTGTTCCGATGACGTGTCACGGTTTATGAACCCTAAGCCCGTTCATTCATTGTCGCTCCATTGTTTTCTGCCTTGTCACCCTCCATTTCTTCATTATGTTCATGTGTTTCCTGTCACCCTGCATCCTCTCAATGTCTCGACTAATCTGTATTACCGATTCCATGGCCGCTGTTGTATCCACACTCCATATCACCGAGTCATTTTTCTCTAATGATTTGCGGGTTTTGCAGGTTTTAATTTGGCTTTGTTGGCGCTTTAACTTTCCGCCTCCGTTGAAAAGATCTAGAGCATAACAAAGGACATATCATACTGGCGAAATTAAAGGAAGGAGCCGAGGGTAGGTGGGAGAGATGACCACCATTAAAGAAGACATAGATATGGACTCTCAGAACTCTCCAGATGCGTCCGCCCCGCATTAAAGATCCAGGATTCAAATCCATAGCCGAAGGCCGAGAGTACAGTACTGAAACGCATATTGTTCCAAATCTCTTACGGCAGCAGATTTTCTTTCAGCCGCGGGCAACAAATTGTATATATTTTATTACTCCCATCTTGAATATAAGGAGATTTTATCTCCTAGCATTTATTTCATGAACAGGTTGTCCAGTACCATCATTTATAGCGAGTCATTCATAAGAGAAGGCGCGAATGTTTTCCGCCATTTGGATTCAAACTGAGTCATTAATTGTGCCTCGTTTTCCTCCTCCTCGGGAAGTTTCTGTCTTCTCTATAAATACTCAAAAATAAGACATTGTATAGGTTCCAGATTTCTGTCAGCAACTGTGCAGCGAGAAGACTACTGTATTCATCTTGTAATATTTCTGTATGAAGTTTCAGAGCCCGTAGGGTCTCAGTGAGGAGGGGTTATAACTGTATTGGGGATTCTGGTCTTTGGTATCTCACAGTATGTAACTTTTCTTATGTGTTAATACATTATCTCTTTTCATGCAATTTGTCTTCTTGTATCATGTTCTAGAATGCGAGTGGCTCACTAGTTTGCAGTAAGGATTCATCTTAAGTGGTGCCCTTTTTGGAATTAGTCAAGCGCTTTAAATAGGCCTAGTCATGATATGATGTTCCATGTTCACTACTTCCATATTTTCTGCTATATTAGTGACTTAAGGATTCGTAAATTGGTGCGCCCTTATGCCTGCTAATATCTTCTTATGATTCCTCACTGCACTCACTTCCTGATATCTGATTTCTGTGATATATTAGTTGAATCGGCCCTCTTTACAGTAAGCGGTCTCTTAACTGTCTGATGCTTTCATGCTGAAGTTTTACATAATGTTCCTACATTATTCTTATCTTTGTGTCAGCTTCTGAAAGAGATTGGTCCCATTCAAATTTTAGTTTCCTTGTTTCAAACAAGAGATAGTAAGTGAGCTCCTTGGACTGACAACCCAAACTATAAAGAGCTCCTTGCTATATTAAGATGTCCTAGGCACTGGTCTATGGCAACTCTAGGCTGTCTCTAGGGGGGTGACAAAATCATCCACAACAGCGGGCCACAGGTGCAAATATATCATGATAATCTATGCCTTCTTTTTGAGAGAAGCCTCGAGCAACGAATCTTGCCTTGTACTTTTCAGCACTTCCATCAGATCCATGCTTGATCTTATAGAGCCATTTCGAGGTGACAACAGATTTATCCTCCGGCCTTTGGACCACTTCCCAGACATCATTCTTCATAATGGATTCATATTCTTCGTGCATAGCATCCTTCCAAACTTGATGCTTTACAACTTCTTCAAATGTTCCAGGCTCAGATTGTACTATCATACTCATGGCTGCTAGATACCCTTGGTATCTCTTCGGCTTCTTGCTTTCACGGAATGTCCCCCTTGGGGAAATATGTCTCTCGACATCTTCGAGAGTATCCCTAAGCCATGAGGGTATTCTCTTATTTGAAGGAGGTGGATCAATGGGATCCATAGGTCCTTCAACATCGGGCATTAGGTCATCCTTCGGCTCTTCTAGATTCCCTGCTTCTTCATCTTCTTTGTCTTCCTTAGAGCTAGGAAGATTTCTCACTTCTTGAGGGCAACATCTTCATCGAAGGTGACATCGTGGCATATCTCCACTTCTCTTTGACCAGGCACATAGATTCTATATGCCTTCGAAGTTTCACTCTAGCCCACAAGCATTCCCTTCTTTCCAGAAGCATCCAACTTGCTTCTCTTTTCTTTTGGCACATGAAAGTAAACAGGACAACCAAAAACTCTAAAATGAGAAACATCAGGTTTCTTACCAGAGAAGACTTCTTTGGGGGTTTTGGAGTCCAGTGCGGAATGCGGGCATCTATTTTGAACATACACAGCAATCTTCGTAGCTTCTCCCCATAGAAACTTCAGAAGACCTTGGTCACATAGCATGGCGTGGGCAGTTTCCACAATGGTCCTGTTTTTTCTTTCAGCAACACCATTTTGCTCAGGATTGTATGTAGTTGTGGTCTCCCTCTTAATGCCAACTTCTCTACAGAAGTCATTAAACTCATTTGACTCATACTCGGTCCCATTGTCGGTCCTCAAAACTTTGATTTTCTTATCGGTTTGATTTTCCACCAAGGCCTTGAAGGTACGGAACCATTTGAATGCTTTGTCCTTCTTCTTCAAAAAATATATCCAGGTCTTGCGGGAGAAGTCATCTGTAAAAGTCATGTAATAGGAACATCCTCCCAAGGATGTCACAGGCAGCATACCAGATAAGTCAGAATGTATCAACTGCAAAATATCAGTTGTCTTTGTGACACTTGAGGGGAATGGTCCCCTTGTATGCTTCCCTTCGACACAACCCTGACATATACCTTCATGATCATCTCTGAATTCGAGCATCCCTGTTACCACCTTCCTTGCTTCGGAAAGGGCTTTGAAATGAAGGTGTGCAAACCTTCGGTGCCATAACTCTGTTTGAAGAGTTGTATCACATGTCATAGCCGCCAATGGACTTCCTCCAACCTGGTAGAGTGTATCAACTCTAAAACCAATAGAAAGAGCTTCCTTGAAGTTCTTCTTCTAGATAAGTACCTTTCCATCAACGAATGCCACCTTGAACCCTTTGTCTTCCATTGCCAAAATGGACAAGAGGTTCTTCTTCAAATTAGGTACATACAACACATCTTGTAATCAAATGACTTGACCTTGAGATAAATGGAGGGTCACAGTCCCTGTCCCTTTCACGAGATAGGTGGTATTATCTCCAAGGATGATTTCCAGATTAGTATCCTTCTCAACCAAATCAGAAAGGGCTTCTTTATAACCAGTGAGGTGCCTTGAAGCACCACTACCAATTAACCAGACATCCAGGAAGTCGGGTGGAGATGCAGCAGAGAGGGCAGATACAAGAATAAAATCATTTCTCTTATTCTCAACAACATTAGACTCATCGTACCTAGAGTTTCTTGACCTCTTGAAAGGTTTCCCATTTCCATTATGATCAAAGGGAGCCTTCCTTTTTCCTTGGAACCTGTTGTTCGTGCCATTCCTTCTCGAGTTGTTGTTGTCATCATCCCTGGGAGAGTCCCTTTTATTAGGGCACTCTCTTGCATAGTGACCAGTCTTGTTACAAGAGTGACATCTTCCCTTCCTTCCTTTAGGCCCCGCTCTACCATGGTTTTGATTCCTCGGGCCACAATAGTTCTTCTTTGCATGAGCGGCGAAGGCAGTAGGGTCACTTCCATTACCATTAGAGGCATACTCCAGCATTCTTTTTTCCTGTTGAGTGCATCTCGTCGATATTTCATCAAAATCAGGAATCACATTATTATTGAGAATAGTGGCATGGAATACATGCCAATCATAGGGAAGACCTCCAAGTGCAATAAGAACCATCTCTTGATTAGATATCGCTTCCCCAATTGCTAGGAGGTTATTCCTGATTTCAGTGAGCCTCATAAAATAGGATTGAATAGATTCATCCATACCCTTCTTGATATTCTTCAATTGATTCTTGAAGAAGACGATTTGATTAGCATTGCTAGCCTTGAACATGCTCACCAACTTATCATACATCTCCTTAGATGTCTTCATCTTTGCTTTGATTTCCCCTTTTCTATACTTCGTCTTTGTGGCAGCAGCTACATTTGATGGAGGCTCTTGAATATTCCCATGTACGTAGGCCATGACATCTTGATCTTCTAGCGCCAAATCCAAGGACATCTTCCATGCATGATAATAAGACTTATCAGTCAATTTATCATCAGCCTTGAAACCCTTGTAGGTTGAGGAGGCCATTTGTCCTTGAGAGGATTTCTTCCTTCAAAGATAGCTTCTAACACCAGCTTGGACTCTTGGACTTTGTCTTCACCTCAGCTCTGATACCGTGTTAAATTTAGATAACCATGGTGTTCTATGCTTGATGCACTTTTACTTCAATCTTTCTTAGGCCCAATAAAAAATAGCAATCACATAAACTTGAAAGTAAAATGATGATAGAACACAATAATAGATCGATATAAGACAAGCCAAATATAGATCAGATTTACAATTCCTTTTGTCCAACAAATATATGAGATATTGTGGTGTTACGGTGATCAGCAGGATGCTTCAACCAGTAAAGTCTTTCTTAGTCAGCAAACACTTTCATGTGTCACACCCACAGGCCCTCAAAGACAACTCATCACAAGTCAACGCAAGTCAAACCAGGGATATCTTAGAAAAGTCAACGCAGACAGCTTCAGAAAACTCAACGCAGCAAACTAGGGCTTCGGTCAAACAACCCAGAATTCCTTGATTTTTGTGCCCAGCAGTATGACCTAAAATCGAAAATTCTGTAGAAGATTGAGGTCAAACAACCAAGGGTTGACCACAGTCAACACTGGTCAACGCTGCAGCAGAAAAGCCCTAAACAGATCAGCGCAGCAAACAACAGCGTCGCTCCACACGTGTGAGGGAAAAAGGCCTCCAAAGGCTATCGAACCAATCAGATCACAACAAGAGAATGTGTGATGAGATGATGAGAAAATGACCTCCAAGTCTCTCCAATTTATATTCATCAATGAGGGTGTGTGACACATCTCTTAGGCATATGGGATAAATCTGGTCGACCTTGCACATGTGAAAAATAAATTCAAAATCAATGTTTTGCTCATCCAATCAAGATGATCTTTAGATCAATCTTAAACCTCTCCGAAAGGGGAATCCAACAAAAATATGACTGTCATCATATGAGCAGTGCAACATGGAGTTTGGACCTAGTTGCCCAAAATTAACAAATCCCCAATTGGTTTGCAATTTTAGGGTTTATATCATTTTTATCTTCAGCAGGTGAGATAGAAATAGTGACATCTTTTCCTGTGAGAGTTCCTTTAATTTTAAATAACACTATAACATAGCCGGATAAGATTTCTAAAAACCTCTTCTATTTCATTTCTTACTTGGACTCCATTTTTCTTCTTTGTTAAGATGAACTTGGGTTTTTAACTTTTATTAAATGACCCTTTCGCTTCCTAACGTAGGTTAATGTTACCTTCACAATTTTCAACTCACTTTATTTAATCATAATGTTTCTTCTCCTTATAATATAATTCCTCTCCTTGCTTCGGATTAGCGCCCTTTTTAACCCTAATAACTTTTTACTTCTTTGTAACTCAATATATATATTTATAAGTAACTCCACTTAATATTTTCTATATATTTCACTTAATATACTTCCCTTTTCCCCTTTTTTTTTAAGATAACCCTGATTTTTTTTTTTTATCAAATTAATTAAATTAAATAACTTAACTTAATTAATTTATGTAATTAAATTAATTAATATTTAACTTAATTAATTTATATAACCGAATTAATTAACATATATAAATTAATTAATTGTAATCATATAAAAGTATTTATGATATATATACCTCCACGACAAAACAACGTGACGGTGCAAACAGGCACGTGACATATGAGATCCGTCCGACAGGGAATTTACATCCGGCAAGGAATCTGCTCCGATAGGGAATCTGCTCGTCCGGACCACTGTAGTTTGACGGCAACTGTGTCCGGCGGTGGTGTCCGACGATGTGGACATCGACTCTTCCACGAACGCAGAGGGTCAATAAACAAAGGAATTGAATGAATAGATCCTTCAAACAATGTCAGAGGTGCACGGCGACGGTCAATAGACAGCGGTGGGATGGGTTGTTGTCATTGGAGTTTCTGGTTTGCCGTGGAGCAGAGACAGAAAATAGTCGATGGTGGAGAGCTGACAGGGACTTCACAGGGCCGTCGAGCTAACTGTGTGTCCGCAGTTGCCGGTTAGCTAGTTGTGGTAGAAATTGTCGGCCCTATTCTTTGAGTGGCACAAGAATGCGAATGTATGTTTTTTTTTTTTTCTAATAATATTTATTTATTTTCTCTATTTTTTTTTCTAATTTTTTTTTCTCTTCTTTTTTTCTTTCCATTTTTTTTTAATAATAAACTCTTCTTCTTTCTTTCTTTCTTCCTTTAAAAATGGCCAAGGGCCTATGACGAACTTGGCAACGGAGAAACTCCAGAAGTGTAGCGAAATGCTTCAGTATGGACGGCAACAATGTTGGCAAACCTTGATGGCCAAGGGCCTCGATCGGAGAGCGTGGCTCTATGCAGCGGTGGAGCGGTCTGAGGATCGAACTACTCTGATACCAAATGAAGTGAACAAAGTTCGTACTTCTCGTTAGATACTCCAGAAGACTTGGAATATGAAAATATCCATTGAGGATACAAATATTATATATTAAAATGTATGAAGAATGAATGATTTGAATGTTACAAATGAGACCCGCTTATATACCTAGGCAGGTGCCTCTTCATGGAAGGTCATGTCCCATTTAGACATGCCTCTTCAACCTAATTACTAATTAACTAATCATTATTTATTGTTTACATTATTTATATAATTTTATTCATATCATTCTCCTCCTTTTATAGATCTGATGGATCCCTCTCCAGCCTTCTAGAAGCCTTTATTTTATTATTTTATTTTCTTGCTCTAGAAGCTTCTCCTCTTATCCCCATTCTTAAGTGACTTTTATTTTATTTTAGTCAATTGGCATTTTTTTCTCCATTTATCACTTCCTCTCTTCTTTTATTAATCAAAGTCATTGATTAAAGTCACTTTTAATCTGGGAAAATAGTAAATTGGCCACCATCCTTTCCCTGGTCACCGTAATCCACTTTCAACCATCCCATCATGTAGATCTTCTTGTCTCGGTTCCAACGAGCTATTACACTAAGGTGTTTTATTAAATATTCCTCCTGAAATGACACCTTAAGCGTAATTAATCTAAACAAACTCAATAATAACCATGTTTTACAGGAATTATTGAAATGCAACGGAACCAAAAGAAGGTTGTGCGGATGATAGAATATGCCAAGCGAACACCGTCAGATCCCATAAAACTCCTCAAAACCACTTCAAGACCTCTAATGATGTACTCTTGCTCTAGTGACCTGGCCATCACGTACCATGGAAATCCATCATAGTTGTACTATAGTGGAAACTGAAAATGGAAACATTACACTTTCTTCTCCAAATCTTCTTGTACTTGATGTTAGAGTTCTTCTTCATGGAATATCCCATCATGTATCTGCAATCACGAGCTATATGTCCATAGTTATGGAATTTGAAGCAGTATACATGACGCCTGAATGATGAAGCAACTGACATATACTTTTTGGCATCTACTGACGAAGCCATTTGTATATTTGTCTTGTGTTCTGGCGACCTTGCTTCTAGGATTTTGATAATATCTTTGATAATCATCCCTGTCATAACCTTTACAATACTTGGCCTTATGCCCAAATTTAGTACATGAGAAGCAACAACCTTAAACATACTAGGATACCTGAAAGGAATAGCTTGCCTTGATGATCTCCTGAAGACATTCTTTCTTGGAGGAAGATCAATCCTTTGTTGTTCCTTGTCTTTCATTACCTCAACATGACTTGTGGGAACAACATCACCTTTGGTCTTCTTTTGTCCTTCACTTTGATTTTCCCTTTGAAGGATCTTGCTATCAGGCTTCTTTTTAATCGTGCTTTGTGGGGGCTTGGTGCTAGTGCCTCCATTGCATGGAGCTTCACTTGCTTCTTTTGCTTTCATCTTCAAGTGAGTAATTTCTTGATTGAACATCTTGCAATTGCTCCTTCTTCCATTCCTTGAGACTGCTTATTCCATCTAGAGCTGCATTTAGTTCCTTTTTCTTTTGACTGACTTCTGCCTCCTATTTTTGAACAGATTCCTCTTGGTCATACCTACTTCAAATACTATGCGATATATCTTAGGGCAATGACTAGTCAATGGTAAGCTCACCTGTTGGATAATTATCCACTACAAGTTTGAACTTGAG
>CM076584.1:1022168567-1022432826 GCA_034641835.2 Pinus albicaulis | reverse complement strand
GTTCTATGCTAAGAGCAGTTTTACTTTTCTCACAGCAATCATACAAATAGTTAAGCAAAATGCAGATAGAACATATAAGTAGATCTTACAGAAGACAAATCAGAAACAGGAAAATGTGTGTGTTCGTTACGGCGGTCAACAAGATGCTTCAACCAGTAAAGTCTCCTTGGTCAGCCAGCCCAGCATGTGTCACAACAGACCTCCAATCAGCAAATGAGTCAACCCAAGTCAACTCCCAAAAAGTCAACGCTGTCCTGAAAAAGGCAACGCAGGGCAGCAAGCTAAAAGTCAACGCAGCAGCAAATTGGTCAACCCTTTGACCTCGATTTCTGTGCCAAGTAGTACGGCCTTCCAAAATCGAACTTCCCACAAGTTTTCAGCTTGATTGGACCATGCGTTGACCAAAGTCAATGCTGGTCAAACTTTCTGCGAAACCCTAGCTGCAGAAAAATCGTACTTCAACTCAGCCGTACGGTTTGTCCTCCTTCTCCTTCCCACGTGTGGCTGAAACTCGTCCTCCAGGTAGCTCGTACTATTTCAGATGAGAGAGGAAGATGTGAGTTGTGTTGTGATAAAATGCTCTCCAACTTTTCCTGTATTTATATCCATCATTGGGGTGTGTGACACATCTGCTGGGGGCGTGCAACCTTAAGGCCGACCTGCACATATAATTTATTAAGAATAATAAATTCAAAATAAATGTTCTGCTCATCGGATTAAGATATATTATATATGGATTTTACACCTCTCCGAAAGAGGATTCCAACAAAAATATTAGCCTCTTAATCTGAGCATCATAACATGGAGTTTGGACCTAGTTGTCCAAATTTAACACTCCCTCTCAACTAGGGAGAACTCCATCCATCGGTGCAATCAAACATCGTGCGTCATCCCGCCGTAACTTGCTTTGCTGGCCTCTTTATTTCAGAACAGAAGTGGGTCAGTCACAAAGACATCATCCCCCGACTGACATAATCAGTCCAGAGGTTCCAAGCCTCTATCAAACTCATGAAGAGTATCCAACCAACCCAAAGTTGGTTCATCTGACCCGAAGTCAGGCAGAGGTCCCAGACCTCACAAAACTTGATCCCAGATCAAGTGGTTGGACCGTGCCATCCTAGATAGAGAGTACGGCAATCTCTGATGCGTCCATCAATCTTTGCTAATAGTCTCTAGCTTTTCCCACCTCATTGGCCAAATGAGAGGTACTTCCCATGAGCCCTGAACTCAATGGGTAGGATGCATACGGGGCACAGATAAATGAGAGGCGAACCAGCTCAATAATCACAAGGGTGGGGCGGAAGCATTATGAGTGCTTATAGCTCCGAGAAGCTATCCCCAAAGCCCCCCAGAGCTCCCAGAGCTCATCGTCCAACAGGACCCACATCATAGGGTCTTTCCACAACACCAAGACTCTCACGGAAGGTTAGGAACTTGACCTTCCCCAGGGGCTTAGTGAGAATATCCGCGACCTGCTCATCAGTTCCTATATGATCGAGCCTTACGGCGCCTCGCTGTACCATATCCCGGATGAAATGATACCTTATATCAATATGCTTGGATCGGTCGTGGAACACAGGATTCTCAGTCATGCGAATCCCACTCTGGTTATCACAGAGTATCACGGTGGTATCTAACACATGTCCAAACAGCTCACTAAAGAGCTTTCGCAACCAAACTGCTTCACAACAGGCCATACTTGCTGCAATGTATTCGGCCTCTGCGGTGCTCAAAGCCACCGACTTCTGCTTCTTGCTCATCCATGAGATCGAAGCAGAACCAAGATTGAAGCAGCATCCCGATGTGCTCTTACGATCCACCACACTGCCAGCCCAATCGGCATCAGTATATCCACGGAGTGTCACACTCCCGGCAGTGTATCTCAGCCCATGGTTTATCGTGCCCCGAAGATATCTCAGAAGATTCTTGGCACCAACCCAGTGAAAATGATGAGGCTCAGCCATCTGTTGACTCAAAGTGTTCACTGCAAAACATATATCCGGTCGGGTGTTCACTAAGAACATCAAAGCTCCTATGAGTTGACGATACTCAGTAGGATTTGCCAAGATAGGCCTAGCAGCGCTGCCACTCAACTTCTTAAAGTTGAGTTCCATTGGTGTCGACACGGACTTACAGTCCACCATCCCAAATCTTTCCAGAAGCTTCACAATATATTGTCCTTGAGAAAGGAAAATCTCTCCAGGTCTCTGCCAGACCTCTAGGCCTAGGAAATAGTGCATCAGTCCTAGGTCCTTCATCTCGAACTCAGCAGCGAGCTCCCTCTTACATTGATGAATGAGAGGGTCATCACCTGTCAGGAAGAGGTCGTCTACGTACAGCACTAGAATGAGAGGCTTCCCCTGCACAACCTTGAAGTAAAGGTTCGAATCAGCATTACTTCGAGTGAAGCCCAGCTTCATCAAGTAACTATCCATCCTCTCGTACCAAGCTCTGGGTGCTTGCTTTAACCCATAGAGGGCTTTCTTCAACCTGCAGACATGAGTGTCTTGATTTTGAACTTCAAATCCCAGAGGTTGTTCCACATACACCTCTTCCTTTATTGCACCATGCAGAAAAGCGGTCTTGACATCCATCTGATGAAGACTCCATCCTTGCGTAGCAGCAAGGGCTATGATTGATCGAATGGTGGTATATCGTGCCACAAGTGCAAATATGTCATCATAGTCAATTCCTTCCTTTTGAGAGAAGCCACGGGCAACAAACCTTGCCTTGAACTTTTCAGCACTCCCATCAGATCCATGTTTGATTTTGTAGAGCCATTTTGCGGTGACAACAGATTTGTCCTTCGGTCTCGGGACCACATCCCAGACATCATTCTTCATAATAGACTCATATTCTTCATGCATAGCATCCTTCCAAACTTGATGCTTGATGGCTTCCTCAAAAGATCCAGGTTCAGATTGTACAATAGTACTCATGGCAGCTAGATACCTTTGGTATCTACACGGCTTCTTGCTTTCTCGGAATGTCCCCCTTGGGGCAGCATGACCCTCAGCATCTTCGAGGGTGTCCCTGAGCCATGATGGTCTCTTTCCAAGTGAAGGGGTTGGATCAATAGGGTCCATTGGCCCTTCAATATCAGGCATAGTCTCATCCTGGGGTTCTTCCAGATTTCCAGGTCTTTCTTCATGATTTTCTTCAGATCTAGGAAGATCTACTACTTTCTTCAAGGAAGCATCTTCGTCAAAAGTGACATCATGGCTTATTTCTACTTCCCTTTGACCGGGTACATAGACTCTATATGCCTTAGAAGTCTCACTGTAGCCCACAAACATTCCTTTCTTCCCAGTAGCATCCAGCTTACTTCTCTTTTCTTTCGGCACATGAAAATAGACAGGACATCCAAAAAATTCTAAAATGTGAGACATCAGGTTTCTTACCAGAGAAAACCTCTTCGGGAGTTTTGGAGTCCAAAGCGGAATGAGGGCATCGGTTTTGAATGTATACAGCAGTATTTGCAGCTTCTCCCCACAGAAACTTTTGTAGACCCTGGTCACATAGCATGGCACGGGCAGCTTCCACAATAGTCCTATTCTTGCGTTCAGCAACACCATTCTGCTCAGGAGTATATGCAGTGGTAGTCTCCCTCTTAATGCCAGCTTCTCTGCAAAAGTCTTTGAACTCATTTGACTCATATTCAGTGCCATTGTCGGTCCTCAAAATCTTGATCTTCTTTCCGGTCATATTTTCCACCAAGGCTTTGAAGGTACGGAACCACATGAAAGCCTCATCCTTCTTCTTCAAGAAGTATATCCAAGTTTTGCGAGAGAAGTCATCAGTGAATGTCATGTAGTAAGAACATCCCCCCAGGGATGTCACGGGCAACATACCAGATAGATCAGAATGGACCAGTTGCAATATATCAGATGTCTTTGTGACACTTGAGGGGAAAGGTTCCCTTGTATGTTTTCCTTCAGCACAGCCCTTACATACACCTTCATGATTATTTCCAAAGTCAGGCATCCCTGTCACCACCTTCCTTGCTTCGGGAAGGGCCTTGTAATGAAGGTATCCAAACCTTCGGTGCCATAGTTCGGTTTGTCGGATAGTATCACATGTCATTGCTCCCAGCGGACTCCCTCCAACCTAGTAGAGTGTGCCAACTCTAAAACCAATCGAGATAGCTTCCTTGAAGCTCTTCTTCCACATGAGCACCTTTCCATCAGAGAAAGTTACATTGAATCCTTTGTCTTCCATGGCGGATACAGACACAAGGTTCTTCTTCAATTTAGGTACATAGAGTACATCTTGCAAACGAAGGACTTGTCCTTGAGACAAGTGGAGGGTCACAGTCCCTGTCCCTTTCACAGGATAAGTGGCATTATCCCCAAGGATAATTTCAAGATTAGTATCCCTTTCAACCATGTCAGAAAGTGCTTCCTTGAATCCGGTGATGTGTCTTGAGGCACCACTATCGATTAGCCAGACATCCATAGTGTCGGGCGGAGATGCAGCTGAGAGAGCAGATACTAGAATATACTCATTTCTTTTATCAACAACATTAGACTCCTCATACCTGGTATTTCTGGACTTTTTAGAAGGTTGATTGTTTCCACCAAAGTGAGCCTTCCTCTTTCCTTTGGATTTGTCATTTCTTCGATTTCCATTCCTTCGGTTGTTGTTGTTATCGTCACCATCGGGAGAATCCTTCTTGAAGGGGCATTCTCTAGCATAGTGTCCAGGCCTATGGCAGGTGAAACATTTACCCTTCTTCTCTTGAGTCTTTGTCCTTCCTTTGTCCTTAGAACCACCAGAGTTCTTCTTTCGGGAATGAGCACCATAGGCGGCATTTCTTTCATTATCGAATTCCTTCATCCTTGTTTCTTCTTGCATACATCTAGACAGAAGCTCATCAAAGTTAGGAATGGTATTATTGTTGAGAATGGTAGTTGTGAATACTTGCCATTCATATGGAAGTCCTCCGAGTGCGGTGAGAACCATCTCACGATCAGCTATTGTCTCCCCAATAGCTAGCAGATTGTTTCTGGTTTCGGTCAACTTCATAAAGAAAGTTTGAATAGACTCGTCTCGGCCCTTCTTCATATTCTTCAACTTGTTCTTGAGGAATAGCACTTGGTTCACATTGTTTACTTGGAACATAAGTATCAATTTGTCATACATCTCCTTGGATGTGCCTAGTTCAGATATGTAGGCAACCAGACTCTTATTTATGGATTCCCTGATCAGCAGCTTTGCTCAGATTTCTCCCTTCTTATACTTGTTTCTAACAGCTGCAGAGGCATTGGATGGAGGTTCTTGAATCTTCTCCGTCACATGATCCAAGAGATCATGATCTTCCAATTTGAGATCTAATATCATCTTCCAGGCATGGAAGTCATTACTTCCAGTCAGCTTGTCATTCTCCTTGAATTCAAGACTAGTGGAACCCATTTCTTCCGGTGATGATTGCTACAGATAGAGTTTGTCTTCACCTCAGCTCTGATACCATGTAAAGTTTTGTAGATGTTCTATGCTAGGAGCAATTTCACTTTTCTCACGGCAATCATACAAGTAGTTAAGCAAAATGCAGATAGAACATATAAGTAGATCTTACAGAAGACAAATCAGAAACAGGAAAAATGTGTGTGTTCGTTACGACGGTCAACAGGATGCTTCAACCAGCAAAGTCTCCTTGGTCAGCCAGCCCAGCATGTGTCACAACAGTCCTCCAATCAGCAAATGAGTCAACCCAAGTCAACTCCCAAAAAGTCAACGCTGTCCTGAAAAAGTCAACACAGGGCAGCAAGCTAAAAGTCAACGCAGCAGCAAATTGGTCAACCCTTTGACCTCGATTTCTGTGCCAAGTAGTACGGCCTTCCAAAATCGAACTTCCCACAAGTTTTCAGCTTGATTGGACCATGCGTTGACCAAAGTCAACGCTGGTCAAACTTTCTGTGAAACCCTAGCTGCAGAAAAATCGTACTTCAACTCAGCCGTACGGTTTGTCCTCCTTCTCTTTCCCACGTGTGGCTGAAACTCGTCCTCCAGGTAGCTCGTACTATTTCAGATGAGAGAGGAAGATGTGAGTTGTGTTGTGATGAAATGCTCTCCAACTTTTCCTGTATTTATATCCATCATGGGGCGTGTGACACATCTGTTGGGGGCGTGCAACCTTAAGGCCGACCTGCACATATAATTTATTAAGAATAATAAATTCAAAATAAATGTTCTGCTCATCGGATTAAGACATATTATATATGGATTTTACACCTCTCCGAAAGAGGATTCCAACAAAAATATTAGCCTCTTAATCTGAGCATCATAACATGGAGTTTGGACCTAGTTGTCCAAATTTAACAAGTTTACTAGTCACAAGAGAAATGAGGCTTAGCTCTGACTAGTTCGTCGCCATTCTAGCTACAGGCATAGCTGACCCACCTCTCAATGATGCACTCCCCATTGAGCATCATTTTCTCATATTGTCAACAAACCTTTGGTACAACAACATATTGATTTACTTTCACAAATAGAGATTTGGTCCTCATCTTTCACGCGATGACCATTAGCGTATTCATCACGAAGCTCCTTGCAATCTCTTTACTGAAGACAATTCTTTATTGAAAAGAAGTCAATACCATTTTATGTCAATGCCTGACTCATAAGGAGGTAAAGCAAGTTCTCAACCAGTGCCACAATGCTGCTTTCCAATATAGAGAAAAACCACACAAAGTAGAATACCTGCAACTGTTTGTTATGTTATATTATCCCAGCATTTATCATATCCTACAGATATTTTCTAAAACTGCATCCTTCTCCACTACAACACAAATCAGATATTTCTTGTTTTCCACTGATCATGTTGCCTACTGAATTAGCTAGCACATTATAAGCACCTTAATTGTGAACAAGCACATTTAAGATATGGTATTTGAGTATCAATTCTGAGTATACAATTTGTACACAAATTATGTGCTTGAATAGATCACAATGTAAACAAACTGCCTTTTGCTAAAATGATAAATATTTGCAACAGCCAATAGTTGTTAAAGTAGCCTTCTTATCCACATTGAATTTTAGTACCATGGACATTGTATAACCCTTGATAAAAAATTATTTATAATTTAAATCATTTGTCTACTGACCTGGCAACGAATCTGTGTGTGCTGAGCTCCAATATACTGCATTACCATTTTGCCACTATTTACATCCCAAAGCTTCACAGTGGAATCTTTCCCACACGAAAGTATGTACCTGACCATTCAAAATAAAAACTTGAGTGTCTGGTATTTTACAAAAGGGAGAAGGATAGCCCTATACTCTGATGGAAAGAGAGGAAAAAGGCAACTGCAAGGAAAACATAATTAATGACAGAACTAGGGACAGTAAAAATACAATGTGCAGAACAGTAAAACATTGAAAGAGTACTGCAGATATATGGCTCACTCTAAGATAATTGAGACTCTGAAAAGGAAAAAGCTGGCCTGCTTTAGCTATGCCAGATTAAATTTTGACCAGCTGACATAGAAGAACGGATTGGTTTAGTATTGTTAACAAGTTACTTTAAAGAATTGCTTTAAATTGTATCCAGAAACATAGAAAATGAAAAAGAGGATAAAAACACAAGAACAAATATAAACACGCGGTGCATAAGCATAATAATGTAACATACAAACATAAGGATTATGTAGCTGTCTCATATCCAATGCAAACCCAAAGAACATAGATATATCAAACCTGAATGAGATAAGCCACCAAAAAAAAGGGAAATCACCAATTTGTCTATTAAATATCTTCCAAGTGATAATCATCCAACAGAAGATTCTCTGATTTTCCAATAACCTCTACCTCTATGGAAGTAACTTCAAAGTGTTAATTTTACAGAATGTTCACTCAAGATAGACACTGTAGCATCAAAATCTCTGAGTATGTTCAGAGTGCACTTTCAAATAGAGTTGTTGGGAGGGAAAAAGCAAAAGCATAAAAGGTTTTGTGAAAAGTGAACCTAGAAACTGAACGACGCAGAATCACATAATGATATCTATAAGAAACATTTCTTCACAAGAATTAAGAAATGTATTGACTTATAATATGTCAATGCATGAAGGCAATATCTACCTGCAAAATACAATGAAATCGACAGATAGCTCACATTTTCTTATGATATCTACAGCCACATCACTTTATTGTAATAGTAAGTCCCATACTTGTTTCTGTGACAAAGCATCAGCTGCCAACAAGGAACAATTAGGTACGAGAAGTGTGGCAGGTGCAAACTAAAGAAACTACAGGGAAGCCCACTTAAAAATTTTGGCATAGGAAAATACGATAAGGTATTTTATCAAAGGAATTAAATAAATATATAAGACTTGGAGAAAATAGTTCATAACAATTTATAGGTTCATGTTTAAATTTACTTCAGCTTTAGAAACTTATTGTAATTCTGAGACAAATACTTCCATCCACATCATAAGTCCTAAGTCTTAGGTTCCTATTCCATTTGCTATGCAGCTACAGATTTCTATAATCTTCAATGAATATATAAAATTAACTGCATCCTAACTTGATTCTCTTATAGGAATGACTAACTCACTGCGTCTAGGATCTGAAACATTTATTTTCCCCAAAATTAGCTTGTATGAATGTGACAAGCGAATATTTCACTGCTGAAGTTGATGGAGTATAGGCCATCCACTGAGGATCCATTGTCATTATGGCCCTGCATGACCCAGCCCACATGAATGGCATGAGTGGCAAAGGGATGCAGCTGCATGTAAGCCCACAGTGATTTGGCAAAATAGTTAGCTCTAAGAATGGCACCTGAGCCAAAAAGAGTTCACATTATGTGGTTTAGCTGTCATTCTTGCAGTTAGATTCTTAAAGAACTTCCAACAAAAAATAAATAATTACTCTTCATGTCTAATAGTCGACTTGTTGGATCAATCATCCCAAACAATATTTTGATGATGAAACCTAAAAACTCACCTCATCACAAAAATGTTGAAAGGAAAAGAAGGAAATGCAAGTCAAATTTACCTAAATGCTAACTCTATCAAGCAAAAGGGGGTTGGGTTTAATTCCTTGCATTATTGGTATTTTCCAGTTCAGAAGGAAAATTCAGAGAGATGATGTTAGCTCGTTTATCTAAGGGAAAGCACCAAACAGGCCATCAGCCAGTCAGTTGAGGAGTAGGTGGAATGTCTTTAGAAACAGTACCAAAGAGATCAACATGTGAAGATATCAGCATTTCAAGCATTATGGGTATTGAAATAGTGTTTAAAACAGCCAATACCAGCATATTGGATACAGGAAGAACAGCATGCTTCAAACAGGAGCAGTACTATACAGAGTTGATAGTCTATTTGAGAAGAAAAACCCAAAATGACAATGTTTGCAAGCAGGAGGAGGTAGTTGTATGTAATGTCCCAAACTAGGAAAAACAGTTATATGCAAAGCAAACAAGAAATACAACAGCAAAAAATTTTAACTTTTAGTGCACATCCATAATAAGACCGGACATAGTAACCAGCTGAGCCATTTTATTATAAATTGGGAACAAAAGTACAATAATGTGGAAGGAGTGCACCTGGGCTTGCGTCAAAGGCAAGCGTGACAAAGCCCAAGTGATAAAATGTCAAGCCCAGATGGTAGAATCAGCTGCCTCAGTGATGCCCTGCATTGCCCAAGTAAAACTGCAATGTCTGCTGTAAGAATGTTGCTGAAAACCCCACCCCCAGTGCTTAGAAAATTCCACCAAATTAATCTCAAGCTCCTCAAGCAAAACCCACCAAAACCCAGAAAGGGTTTGGCCTGGTTTTGGTGATGCCCTGCACTGCCCAAGTAAAACTGCAATGTCTGCTGTAAGAATGCTGCTGAAAACCCCACCTCCGGTGCTTAGAAAATTCAACCAAATTAATCCCAAGCTCCTCAAGCAAAACCCACCAAAACCCAGAAAGGGTTTTGTCTGGTTTTGATCCCCGAAATTCAGCCCCCAAAGCACCACGTCCTCCTCAAACTGCTTGAAAGTACAGCCTGCCTGCACACTAGAGAAATTGCTCCCAAATCACTCCAAAAATGCTGCAAAAAACTCAACCAAGGTTTCCCTTATTTCTCCCGGCAAACTCTAGCCCTAAACTGCAATCCTCCAACTCCCACGTGTGCCCAGTGAGAGGCTACTGCGCTGGCCCAGGAGCTGCAAATTTGTTCTACACTATAGCTCCCACCTCCTGCTCCAAAACTCCACCCAAAACCTACTATCGTACTGAATCTTCTTCACCAAAATTCTCCCGGCAAATGCTCCCCGGAAGACCCCTGAAATAAATCCGACATGTGCACCTCCTGCCTCTTTCTGGAATATGCTATGGCTAAGCAAATGTTTGAATGTAAGCTCAAAAATCTCCCCAAATCTCCTCCGGAATGATGTGATAGAAACATAGTATTCAAAACCGGTCGGTTCGAACTAGTCGATTAAATGGCCAGATAGGTCAAATCGGCCTAAAAAACCCAGTTAAGGGTGGCCTTTGACCCAACATCCCGATCCAACCGGTGCTAACCCGCCGGTTTAGGACGGAACCAGCTAGTTAGCTGCCATGGCCACAAAAAAACCCACGCACGCAGTTTTGGACGGTTTAGGGTGGTTTTGGAGGGAAAAGGAGGTTGTTTCCCTCCAAAAGTACCCTCCCCAATCCTTTAAAAGAAGGGGTACCCTCTAATTTGTCTCACACAACTCATTTGGAGCTTTTGTGACTTTGATTGAAAGCTTGGAGAGTGTTGAGTTTTTGTTGGAGCATTCATCTTGGAGGCTTGGAGTTGGAGTTGGAGTTACTTTGGAGATAGTTTGGAGTTGTCGATAGAGTTGGCATCTTCAAGAGGAGGCTAAGGAAGCTAGTTTGCATTACCAGGTAAGGATTCACTTGAAAAATCTCACATTTCATTGTTGTTCATGTATTAATTTTTTTATGTGTTCAGGTATGCTATTGCTATCAAATCTCTAGTTCTATGCTATCAAATTTTGTAGGCTACAATGTGCATTTTTTTTCCTAAATTTAGCTTTGGTTTCCCATTTATCTTAGCTGCAATTTTTTTTAAATGGCAGATTTATTTGCAAATTTTAATTATTTCAAATCAACATGACTCCAAAAGTCAAGAACAGTGCATGGGCTCATTGTGATGTGATTGATGGAAAAATGATATCCAAAGTTTGTGAAAAACCTATTGGAGGTGGGGGTATTTTTAGATTGAAACAACACTTGGTTGGGATAAGAGGCCAAGTAAAGCCATGTGAAGCACCAAATGAAGTGTTAGGTCTTGTTAGGGCAAAATACCTTTCCAAGTTTGAAAAGTTTGAGGAGAATAAGGCTAGGGAGAAGGCCATCCAAGATGAAATTCCAAGGAAGAGGGAATTAATAGAAGCCGTGAAAGAGAATGGGTCTGATGATTATGAGATTCAAGACTCCACTTCTATCCCTTCCACCAATGACCCCTTTTCACTATGTTCCTCCTTATCTTCGCCAAAATTCAAAAGCAACAAAGAGACCAAACATCCAGGGTTACTTCTTATCCACCGCTAATCCCACAACCACTTCCCCCCAGTGAAGTCGTCAATCCACTTTGGATCAATATTGGAAAAAACAATGCAAAGAAACTTCTTATTAGTACATTGCTAGATGGTGGTATGATGCAAATATCCTATTTAATGTTTCTCACTCACTTTATTTCCAAGCTATGTGGGACTTTGTTATAGCTGCGGGAAATGGCTTCAAAGGCCCTAGTGTGCAAAAAGAGATTTCTTCCATTGATGAGTATTTGGTTGAGTATAGAGATTCGTTGCTCAAAACAAGTTGTTTCATCATGTCAAATGGATGGACTGATGGAAATAACCACACTATCATTAATTTCCTTGTTTCTTGCACTCAAGGAACCATGTTTTTGAGATCACTTGATGCATCTGATAAGGTGAAGGATGCAACCCTTCTATTTGAGCTTTTGGATGAGATTATTCAGGAAGTGGTGGAGCAGATGTTGTGCACATCATCACTGATAATGCCTCAAACTATGCTCTTGCTGCAAAGATGCTTGAGTCCAAATATAGGACCATATTTTGGACTTCATGTGACATCATGCTTGAGGACATAGACAAAGTGGAGTGGGTAAAAAACATTGTAGAGCATGCCAAGTGCATTACAAAATACATTTATAACCACTCATGGGTATTGAGCCTAATGAGGAAAAACATTGGGGGCAAAGAGCTTGTTAGGCCTGCAATTATGAGATTTGCAACTCACTTTCTCACGTTGTAATGTCTCAATTTTCAATAGAAAAGCCTGCAGAAAATGTTTTCTTCTGATGATTGGACTGAATCTCGATGGGCTCATAGACAAGATGGAAAAGACACCAAAAAGAAAGTTTTTGACAATTATTTTTGGAAAAGGATGCTAAGGTGCTAAGGATGGTGGATGGGGAAAAATTGGCAATGGGCTACATTTATGAAGTTATGGATCAGGCAAAGGAGCAGATACGGGCAACTTTCAAGGACAGGTTAGCTAAATATGGCCGTATATGGGAGATCATTGATAACAGATGGAACAATCAACTCCATCGTCCTATACATGCAGCTTGGTATTTTTTGAACCCAAAGTATCATTATCGGTATAAAGCTCGGCTAGGAGATCTGCAGGATGGGGATGTCAGAGCTGGATTGATTGATTGCTTGGAGAGCATGGTCACTATCCATGCAGACCAATTGGAAATACATAAATAACTTACTCTTTTCAGTATGGAAGCTCGTACCCTGGTACCTTTGGAAAAAACTTGACAAAAATGGCAAGAGATGTGGATCAACCATGTAAGCAATTCCAATTTGTTTTTCTTTTCAAGTTAAATTGTTTGTAAAGAAGTAATGAAATGAACTAAGAAGCAAATTAATGTCTTTTTCTTTGCAGCACATTGGTGGGAGTCATTTGGCGGCCAATGTCCTCAATTGCAAAAGTTTGGAATTACAATCCTCAGCCAAACTTGCAGTGCTTCAGGTTGTGAGCACAATTGGTTTGTTTTTTAGCGCATACACACGAAGATAGAAATAGTTTGGAACAAAAACGATTAAATGATCTTGTCTTCATGCAATACAACCTTCGAC
This sequence comes from Pinus albicaulis, assembly GCA_034641835.2. Taxonomy (NCBI): domain Eukaryota; kingdom Viridiplantae; phylum Streptophyta; class Pinopsida; order Pinales; family Pinaceae; genus Pinus; species Pinus albicaulis. The sequence continues at coordinate 1,022,419,733 of CM076584.1, read as the reverse complement.
TAAGGCAGAACCAAATGATGAACAAAACACCTGATCTAGATCCCATTATGTTGGACGATATTAATCCAACATCAAAATGGGTGGATGAGACTGAAGATCCAGTGTTTGAGGTTGATTTTGATATTGACACGGCATTAGTGGGGGATGAAGCAGATTTGGTGGCGCCATCAGAACCAGGATTAGTAGCTGCATCAAGGAAAGGCAAACAACCAATGGAAGGCACAAGTCGTGTAGCTCAACTAACTCGTGCTTCCACTAGGTCCACTTCTATTGTTATTGTTGGCAGTGCCACTGAGGTAGCAGATGAGGTTGAGGCATCCCCAGACTTTGAACCAGATGATGTCTATGCAGCTCCTGATGATGATCCTGTGTCTAGTAGTGGTGATTAATTTAATGATTGATCGTGTGTACACTATAGGGTCTAGACTCTGGACTTGTAGTCTTGTAGTAGGTCAATGGCCTCATAGTTTGTAGCATTGTTTTTGGACTTTACAGGCCATTTGAAGTCTCATTGCTTGTGTATTTTGTCAATGGTATGTATTGGACTCGGTGCCATTTTGATATATTCACCTTTACATGGTATATAAAGGAGCAAACTTTGCATATTTTGTCTCTTTTGCCTTGGAATCATGGTTACAAATCTTCAAAATAGTTTTTTTTTTTTTAATTTAATTATTTAATGTATTTTTTAAAACTGGTTCATTGAGATTTGACCAGTCTCGATTTGACCCGTTCCGGTTCGAAACCCGGTTCATTAGGTCCACCGGTTCCGATTTTTAATACTACAGATAGAACATCTCTAGGGTGGCCCTCGAAGTGCCTCGAAGAAAGGGTGAGCTCTTCACACGGAAAATTGATGCTAAACAACGAGTGACCTGGCTAAGCAACTCGAGCAACCAAAGTGAGTTCGATTGGCAAAAGATCCCAAATGAGGTTGAGCTCCTCCTATTTTAATTTCATGGGCCTTCCTTCCCGCATGGGCCCCTCGATCTTTCCTTTCGACTTCCCTCCTAAGCTATTCGAACTCCTCACTTGGCCAAGTGTGTTTTCTTTCATGTGAGTGGCCCCCACACTCCACTAACAAAATAATATGGCCTACTTTTCTTCCCTAAGTCTTTCCATCAAAATTGAGTGGGTCCCTTAGCCTCCAAAAATATCCAAAATTGTAGAAAATAAACCAGTAACAAAATAATTTAGTAAGGGACATTACTGTCCTCCCCTCCCAAATGTTGCTTGTCCCCAAGCAAATTCAATGTTGGATGCTCAAGTATGTGTTCACCCTCCCAGGTGGCATCCTCATTCGGTTGGATCCTCCAACGCACCAAATAATATCTGATAGTCCTACTCCTCATCTTCCTTTCCCAAGTCTCCAGAATGGCTTCCGGTTCTAGAACCAGATGCCCCTCATCATCAAGCGAAGGCAACTCTACAGTTGTCATCACTTGCTTCCCCAACACCTTCTTGAGGCACGAAACATGGAAGATGTTGTGGATCTTTCTCCTCAGAGGAAGCTCCAGCTCGTAGGCCACCTCTCTGACTCTCCTAAACACTTTGTAAGACCCATAGAAACGTGGTTGTAGCTTCTCGGCCCCTTTCTTCTTCAAGGTAGACTATCGGTATGGCTGTAGTCATAAGAACACCAAGTCCTCCTCCTCAAAATGCCTCTCAACCCGATGCCTATCAACATACATCTTTTGTTGATTTTGAGTTGTCAATAAGTTGTCCTTGAGAGGCTTGAGAATGTCTTGGCTCTCTAGGATCCAATCTTTGGCCTTTGGGGCTTGGCTGTCTCCAAAAACAATGTCAGCAAAAGATAGCGCATCATAACCATACAAAGCATGGAAGGGTGACATACCGATAGACATGTGATGAGTGGTGTTGTAGAATTACTCGCCTAGGTGCAGCCATCGAATCCATGCTCTCTACTACATGGTCACGTAGTTCCTGAGATAGCCCTCCAGCCATTTGTTAACCCGCTTCGTCTGACTGTCTTTGTTTGAGAGTGCTCTTGATATGTGTGTCCATGATCCAATCAGTTGTGGCATGTTTAATGCAGTCCGGCTTGAGCTCTGTTGCTGTCAATTGCTCAGCAATGTTTGATGTGTTCAACAATGGTGGAAAGTACGTACGATGGCAGTCCACATTGAATATAGGGTGCAAGCCAAGGAATGGGAGGATATTGAGCTCGAAAGAGTTGTCTCCCACATCCTTAGTGATTGTGTAAGGCCCGTATCATAGTGGTTGAAGTTTACAATAGGCTTCAGCGAGGCGCTCTTTTTGCAAATGTAACCAAACTTTGTCGCCCACCTGAAACTTATGGGGAACCTGATGTTAATCATGTTGTTGTTTGTATTTGGCATTGGCTTTCTCCAAGATGTCGTGACTCACTAATGGATATGCTGAATGCGCTCAATAAACCTGCTGGTTTTATCAACTTCGGAATCAACATGGGTAGATTCTTCCTGTGTATTTGCAGAAGGCAGTGAAACATCAAGGGGACATAACGGTTGAAATCTCAGGCCCACATCAAAGGGGTTGTGGCCAATCTGTTGTGATTTTGAGTGTTGGGGTAGCTTTGGATGTGCTCTAGCTCCCAAACTTTGTGGAGGGACTAGAGTACATCAGATCTCCAAGACCTAGAAAAGGATTTGATAAATTCCATACGATTTAAGAGAAAATTAATTAATTAATATTTTTAATTAAGGACCCTAAGTCTAACTTAGGAAAATTAAAAAATTAAACGTAATTAATTTAAGCATGTGATGGAAATGACTTAAGTCACATAGATCAAGTTTTCTTTTAATCTTAGCCGTCAATTTAAGATTAGATCATGGCCGTTAGTTTCCCTACGAGAAAGTATAAAGGAAAGGCTTGGTGTCAATTGGAGACACACACACGAAGGCAGAGCACTGAGACTAAGCTGGAATTCTAGGGTGTGGTTTACTAAGAATTTCTAGAAGTGTTTCAGCTGCAGCGAGGGGTAGTATTAGCTAAGGCAATGATCTGATCCTAGAGCCAAGAGTCAGCAAGAGGCAGAGAAGCAGCAGTCAGAGCAGCACAGAGGGGGAAGCAGCGACGCAGCAGTTACCACGGCACAGAGGCTTAGGTGCTACATGTGAAAATTTTTGAATATTACTTATGCAGAAACCCTACTGTTAATTCTGGTTATACTTCTCCTACTTAATCAAGTTATTAATGCTGAAAATTCAAATTAACATCGAAGTAAACACGTAACAGTGTTGATTTATGGTAGCATCGGATGTGCTCTAGCCTTGTAACTTTGTATATAGGCTAGGACACATGTATTCCATAAAACCCAGAAATGGTTTTGTAAAATTCCACTTATGGTTTAATTAAAATAATTAATCGTTTTTTAATGTTTTCCTAAGTTTAAACTTAAGGAAACTGATTAATTAAAGGGTATTAATTAAACCAAGTGTGAATCTTGTAGATAAAGTCATGGATCACCTCCAAGTTAATCCTAGCCCTTGATTATGTTTTAATCTTGGTCGTTGAAGGGTCAACGAAAGATTATAAGAAGGAGGGTGAGGGGCCTATGGAAAACACACATCAGATGGAGAAAGAATCAAGAGATCGATTTCTTCAGTCGAAGGAAGAATCGAAGTGATTCTAGATTGCAGAGAGGGGAAGGTGAAATCTCCAGGAGGGAGAATTTCTGAAGAATAAGGAGTGCGGGAAGAGAAGTGAGAAGGCAGCCATAGCAGCAGCGCAAAGATAGCCAAGCATCGGTTACGTTGGGCCACCACAGAGCAGCAAAAGGAGTTTTGATTTCAATTAGGGAGACAGCTGAGGGTTCAACCAGTAGCCGGAGGGCATTTCTGGAAGAGGAGAAAACTCTAGTCTCACACAACAGTGAGCACCAAGGCAGCCATAACGAGCAGTAGCAACAGTGACAGCGTGAGTGATGCAGTCACTGCGCAGAAATCACGCAGAGACACTTAGAGTGGGCGCAGGTTAGTGTCGGAACTTCGTGGTGAAGTGAGAATTGTCTCACTAAGCCCATTCTCATCAGATTTCTTCAGGTGATTGATTGATAAATACAATCAGACATTTGTACTCGGAATTTCTGCATAATAATGAAACCCTCATATTTGTTGCACCAGTTGTCCCGAGTTGGGTTTTCCGAGGAAAATTGTCCAAAAATAGCGGTGTCTATGTGTGAATACTTGTACTATTTCTTTCATGGTGTTTATTTATCGTGAAGTCTACAGCATATTTTATTTTGATATTTAACACAGTAAAATGTTAAATAATTGTGTGAGAATGCAATAGAAGAAATATAATCAGTAGCTACAGTAGAATTCTACATTATAGAATTTTCACATGGTATCAGAGCTGTCCGATCCAAAGGAAGCAGAGTCAGAGAAGAGACTGCGCAATCCAGAAGCTTCCGAACGGACGCAACGCAGAGAAAAGAAAGCAAAGATAAGTATGTCAAACTTAGATGTTTTATCCTCTAGGTTAGAAGAGGATTTTGCATGTTTGTCAAGTTCAGCATCTGCAGCAACCTGGTATATTAATAGTGGGGCTTCAGCTCATATGACTAGAGTACGAGAATATTTCTCGAGCTATAGGGAGGAGCAGATGAACTTCCAAATCACTAAGGGGAATAGCACGAAATGCACTCCAGTTGGGAGAGGAGCCGTAGTGTTTCAGACGGAAGTCAGAACTAGTGTCAAGGTCATAGATGTACTACATGTGCCAGGGCTTGGTATGAATTTAATCGCAGTATCCCAGTTGCAGGACAAAGGGTATGACATACACTTTGCCGGAAAGAAGGTATATGTCAAGCACCCTAGTTGGAAGCAAACAAGGCAGATTGAAGTTAGAAGCAACAGACTATACAGGTTGCAGCTTGAGTCTCCGATGGCACTAATTAGTAGTAATCTTGAAGACAAGATAGGGTTGAATGAACTTTGGCATAAAAGAACGGGACACTTGCAACATAGTGCATTGAAGATGTTCAGAGAAACAGTTGATGGGGTGCCTATTCTCAGTATGGAGCATCATGATGTATGCTAAGGATGTGTACTTGGGAAGTACGCTAAGGCAAATTTTCCCAGAAGTGAAAACCGAGCAACAAGCATATTGTGACTGATACACTCAGATATATGTGGACCTATGTCCACTAATGCTCTCAAGCGTGGCAAATATTTTGTCACATTCATCGATGATCACTCCAGGAAAACCTGGATCTATTTCCTAAAGACTAAAGATGAAGTCTTTGAAAAGTTCAAAGAATTCAAAGCTCTTGCTGAAAATGATGGGGAAGAAAATCAAGACATTGCATTCAGATAATGGTGGAGAATACATAAATGGAGACTCCACATATTTCTGCGCAAAGGAGGCCATCAGGAGGGAGTGGACTGCACCATACAATCCCGAACAAAATGGTGTGGCAGAACGGAAAAACTGGACAATTGTAGGTGCATCCAAGGCCATGTTATTCGACCTTGATTTGCCCAGATATTTACGAGCTGAAGCCTGCAACACGACAATGTACATCCAGAACAGGACTCCTCATTGAGCATTGAGGAAAAGACTCCTAAAGAGGTTTTCACAAGGAAGAAACCAGAGGTAGGGCACCTTTGAATATTTGGTAGCATGGCATACTGTCATATACAAAGCAAGAAGAGAAGCAAGCTTGATCAGATTGCAGAGAGGGTGTATCTTGTAGGATACAATGAAACCTCAAAGGCATATAAGATCTATATTCCTAGCAGCAGGAAGGTTGTGATAAGACGCGATGTCAAGTTCATGGAGGGTAGAGCTTTTCAGAAATCGCGTGATATGCCGGCAGAGGATCAAACTGCAGAAGTTCCTTTGGTGCAAGAACAGCAGGGGCGCCAAGAAGATTAGACCAGTGTGGAAAAAGTCGGCAAAAGGTCCCGACTTTTTGAAAAAATCCCGAATTTTTCCCGGAGCCGACTTTATCGGCCGACTTTTTCATCCCTGAAAAAGTCGCGATTTTATCCTCGAAGTCCCGACTTTTTCGAAAAAATCTTGAGTGAGGTAGTTTCTTCAATAATTTTTTAATTTTTTTTGAAAAAATCAGGATTTTTTCCAAAACTGAATATTTTTGTATTTTTTTAGTTTTGCCGACTTTTTCAAAAAACTCTAGACTTTATCGAGTATTTCAACTTTTGGACCCTTGCCGATTTAATCCCGACTTCGACTTTTTCCACATTGGATCAGACATAAAGACAAACGTTGGTACCTAGTACAGGTACTAACATTCTCACAGAAGAAAATCAGGAGGAGACTCAGTCTAAGGATCAACCAGATCAAGAGGAAGAGTTGAGAGAACAACCTTCCACCAGTGGTCGAATCAGCAGAGAGGCTCAGCAGATACTGAGGGATGCAAAAAACTTTATTGGGACTCCCAGGAATGGGAAGAGGCAGCGTAGACCTCCTGACAGGTACCAGGCTCTGGTTGCCCAAGTAGAGGAACCTTCCAGCTTGCAGGAAGTTGTTCAACACCAGGTATGGGTAGATGCCATGATAGAGGAGTATGCTTCTATCATGACAATGATGTCTGGGAAGTTGTGCCCAGACCTCGAAGCAGATCAGTTGTTGGATCGCGATGGATCTACAAGATCAAATACGTTTTAGATGGTAGCGTAGAGAAATATAAGGCAAGGTTCATGGCAAAAGGGTATGCTCAGAAGGAAGGCATTGACTATGAGGAGACCTTTGCACCAATTGCCAGATATACCTCCATCTGAACTGTTGTATCCTTAGCAGCGCAGATGAGATGGCAGATTCATCAAATGGATGTCAAGACAGTGTTCTTGAATGGAGAAATTGAGGAAGAGGTATATATCGAACAGCCAGAGGGTTTTGAGACTCATGAAACGAAGTCTCATGTATGCAAATTGAAGGAGGCCCTATACGGGCTCAAGCAGGCTCAAAGAGCATGGTATGGTCAAATAGATAGCTATTTGAAAAAGTTGGGATTTGTCAAGAGTGACACAGATCCCAATATTTACTATTTGTTGGTAGAGGATGAGCCATTGGTATTAGTACTATATGTAGATGAGATGTTTCTCACGGGACCATCTAGGCTCATCAAGGATTGCAAACAGAATCTAGAAGCAAAATTCGATATGAAGGATTTGGGGTTGATGCATTACTTCATAGGATTGGAAGTCTGTCAGAAGAATGGTGATATCTTCATGGGGCAGGAGAGGTATGCCTTGGAAATTCTGAAGAGGTTCAGAATGAAGGATTGCAGGCCTATGGCTACTCCCATGATCACAAATTGGAAAAAGATAGATGCATCAGAAGACGCAGAAGTGGACCCCACCTTATACAGACAACTCATCGGGTCATTGATGTATCTGGTTAACACCAGACCAAACATTTGCTTCGCTTCAAAATGCAGGATTGTAGGCCTATGGCTACTCCAATGATCACAAATTGGAAAAAGATAGATGCATCAGAAGACGCAGAAGTGGACCCCACCTTATACAGACAACTCATCGGGTCATTGATGTATCTGGTTAACACCAGACCAAACATTTGCTTCGCTATCAACACTCTTAGTCAATTCCTGGTGGAACCCAAAAGAGTGCACTGGGCAGCAGCAAGGCACGTGCTGAGGTATGTACGAGAAACAGTCAGATTTGGTATACGGTATGGCTGAGGAGAGGATGTCAGTCTCGGTGGATTCACAAACGTAGATTGGGTAGGAAGCCCAGTGGACAGGAAAAGTACCTCTGGGTACTGTTTCAGCGTTGGATCAGGAATGGTGTCCTGGTGCAACAAGAAACAAAAGTCAGTAGCATTGAGCACAGCTGAGGTAGAGTACATGGAAGCTAGTACAACTACATGCGAGGCCATTTGACTTCGGAAACTTCTTGTGAGTCTATTTAGGATCAGGATGGAGCCAACTTACATTTACTGTGACAATCAGAGTTGTATCAAACTCTCTAAAAATCTAGTATTTCATGATCGGTCCAAACATATTGACATCAGGTATCATTTTATTAAAGACTGTGTGCAGCGTGGCGCTGTACAACTCTAGTACATTCCCACAGGAGAGTAGACAGCAGATATACTCACTAAGGCTCTGGGGAGGATTAAGTTCACTCAATTCAGAGAACAGATGGGTATGACTGAAAATCCATTTCGGTAGTAAATGGATCTTCAGCGCAAATGCAAGAGGGAGTTGCAATACAGTGGCAGTTGGCAGCAGCATGCAGAGTCAGCAGCAGTACAGATACAACATTTTTTTTTGTGTAGTATTGGTGAGTAGCATCAACAGCACAACAACAGATGTTACAAAAGTCAGAACAGCACATAGAGTTGTATTGTTAGAGCACATTTCTCACTAAGAGGGAGTGTTGATTTATGGTGCTCTAGCCTTGTAACTTTGTATATAGGCTAAGACACATGTATTCCATAAAACCCAGAAATGGTTTTGGAAAATTACACTTAGAGATGGTTTAATTAAAATAATTAATCGTTTTTTAATGTTTTCCTAAGTCTAAACCTAGGGATACTGATTAATTAAAGGGTATTAATTAAACCAAGTGTGAATCTTCTAGATAAAGTCATGGATCACCTTCAAGTTAATCCTAAGCCTTGATTATGTTTTAATCTTGGCCACTGAAGGGTCAACGAAGGATTATAAGGAGGGTGAGGGGCCTATGGAAAACACACATCAGACGGAGAAAGAATCAAGAGATCGATTTCTTTAGTCGAAGGAAGAATCGAAGTGATTCTAGATTGCAGAGAGGGGACGGTGAAATCTCTAGGAGGGAGAATTTCTAAAGAATAAGGAGTGCGGGAAGAGAAGTGAGAAGGGAGCCATAGCAGCAACGCAGAGATAGCCAAGCAGCAGTTACGTTGGGCCAGCGCATAACAGCAAAGGGAGTTTCAATTTAAGTTAGAGAGACAATTGAGGGTTCATCCAGTAGCTGAAGGGAATTTTTGGAAGAGGAGAAAACTCTAGTCTCAAACATAGTATTAAAAACCGGCCGGGTCAAACCGGAAACTGTGAAAATTCTACTGCAGTGTATTGGTTTATTTTCTCCTACTTGATTTAACTTATACAAGCTATTTTCAGAAATTAGATTCAGAAAATACCGAAAATAAACACAACTACAGCCTACACATGCAGATCATTTACTGAATAATTCACTCATGCAAAAAAGTGACACATGGATTTTTGGACATAAGTCCCCGGAAAAACCCAAAGCAGGAAAACTGGTTCAACAGATATGAGGGTTTTATTATTAAGTAGTTCTGAGTACAACAAATCTGGGTTCCAACCTTGGAAAACCCAACAGAGAATAAAAGATATAAGATCTACAGTGAACCTGAAGATATAGTGCCAAATATCTGACTGATCCACACCCTCAAACAGGATTTACAGGACTCAGCCCGGATCTGACCCTAGAAACCCTCAGCGCTGCCCCTGAAGCCTCAGCGTCAGCCCTACTACCCTCAAATGCCACTGCGCTGCACCAGAAGGGATTGCGTCACCACTGGAAGGGTCTCACAGCCTCACGCTAGCCCTAAAATCCTCTCAGCGTAATTTCTGAAGCCTCCTAGTGCCTCTGTGTTGTCCTGCGTAGCTACTGCCTAGCTTCTCTGTGTTGTCCTTGAGCTGCTCCTCTTGCCTCTTGGCTCCTGGAATCAGATCATTCCCTCAACCAATACTACCCCTCACAGCAAGAAATTCCACTGGAAATTCTTAGCAAACCCGCCCTAGAATTCCAGATCTATTCCTCAGTTCTACAGAAATTGTGTCTTCAACTGACCCTCAAGCCTTTCTCTTATACTTTTTTGTTGAACCCTTCAACGGCCGAGATTAAATCATCAATCAACGGCTGAGATTAAAAGACTGCTTAATCCATGTGACTTAAAACAATTTCAGCACATATGTTAATTAATTCACTTTAATTATTTTATTTTCCCAAGTTAGACTTAGGAAATCCATTAAAAATAATTAATTATTTGAATAACTTCAACACAACTTGAAATTTCTTAAATCCATTTCTGGGTCTTGTAGATCAAGTGTACTCTAGTTTCTCCACAAAATTTGGGACCTAGAGAACAGCTGATGCTACCCCAAATACACAAAATCTCAACACCTTGGAGGTAGAAGCTTCCTTGGCCTTCTTCTTCTGAGGACAATTGCTAGCGAAATGTCCTAATTCACCGCACTGGAAAGACTTGATCTTGGAAAGATCATGCTTCTTCCTCCCTTGCTGCCTCTTTGATGCCAAGGCTGCGTCTTCTTCCTCTTCCTTCTTCACCTTACTAGATCCGGTGCTATGTTGCCTCTTGGTGAACCGACGGAGTTCTTCTTGACGGAGGATCACCCAAATGCTATCCCTATTGGGAAGGTCCGCTCTGCCCAAGATACTTTAGACAAAAGTTTCCCAGTCCTCTATGACCACATTGAGTGCAGTCCTCACCATCACATCATCCTCCACTTTCACTCCCATGGCAGTCAACTGATCCCTCATCGCCTGTAGTCTGAAAAGGAAGGGCTCAATTTATTCTCCCTTAGCCATCATGAATAACTGCATCTGGTTCTCCAAAAGCATTCTCCTCTGGACAGATTACCCTCATATAGGGATGTTAAGGCTTTCCACATCTCATTCATCGTCTTCTTATCGGCTATATGTGCTACAACATGATCCTTAACCCCGTCCATGATGAAGCGTTTAGCATATGCCGCTACTTCATTATGCTTCGCTAGGAAAAGAGTATCAGTTGGCATGGCCAGGATTTTTTCTACATGTTCCCTCAAACCGTATGCCTCCATGACCACCAGGATTCTGGCCTTCTAGACCGCAAATTTGGACAGACCGTCCAACGTATCATGATCATGTAGTTCGTGAGGTGCCATCTACTCAGATCTGCTCTGTCAAAATAGATTCTTCCTCTCCCCACTTCTCAACTGAAGCTCAGATCTAGGGTCCTTGGCGAAAAGGCACCCACTACTCCCTCTAACAACTGATTTCCTCCTTGGAAATCTGCCAAACACAACGAATTAGCTCTCTTCAATCCTTTGATCGATCTGCAGATTTCTTTGTCTGGAAATCCTCTGAGTAGTTGTTTTCCTCCCGCTCTTTGTCAACTAGTGCTCAGGCTAAATTCTGAATCTTCAAAAATTTAACCCCACCAGCAACTATTGAAGCTCTACAGCACAACTTCCAGCACTACAAATCAGCAACGGCTTCGGGACTGCATCAAGCTGGTTGGCCTCTGCGTGAGCAAACAGTCCCAACGCTCTCTCTACGCTGCCTCTACACAGTAAGTACGTGGGCCTGCGTGGACACTGCGTAAGGGCTGCGTCACTCTGGCTTATGCGTGGCTCTGCTCCCCTCTGCTGCTAAGTTGTCCCTTCTGGTCTGACATTCTGCAGTCGCTGCTGCTTTTTTTGTTGCTTTCTGCAACAAGGATTCTTCAGTCTTCTGTTGGTGATCCTGCTAGATCTGCAATCCCTCTGATACCATGTGAAAATTTCTCAATATTACTTATGCAGAAACCCTGTTGTTAATTATGGTTATACTTCTCCTACTTAATCAAGTTATTTATGCCAAAAATTCAAATTAACATCGAAGTAAACACATAACATTTCTTCACCGATTCAGATCTAAACAAAATACATGCACATAGACAAAGTGACACACAAGATTTTATGGACAATTATTCCCAGAAAAACCAAATGCGGGAAAACTAAACTTCTGGCTACTGGAGGGTTTATATTATTAAGTAGATTCTGAATACAGCAAGTCTGGGCACATTACTGGTTAACCCAACAGAGAAAATAAGATTTGCGGCAATACATGTTGTTCTAGAGACTGAAAATTGGACTAATTCACACCCTCAAACGGGATTTACAAAACTCAGCCCCTTTCCACCTCTAGAAACCCCAGCGTAGCTCTGAAGCTACATGTGTCACCCCTGCTAGACTCTGTGTGCCTTTGCGTTGCTTAGGAAAGGACTGCGTAACCCCAACGCAGTCCTTATGTTGCCCTGGTTGGCCCTGCGTAAGCCTGGATGGCCCCCTGCTGCCTCTGTGCTGCCCTTTCTGGGCCTGCGTAGCACCTTCATAGCCGCTGAAACCCTCTGTGTTGCGTCGTTGTTGTGTAGCCCTTATTTCCTCTGCGGTGCTCCTGGTTGTTGCTTCTTTGCCTCTTGCTGACTCTTGGCTCTGGGATCAGATCATCCCCTTAGCCAATACTACCCCTCGCTGCATCTGAAACACTTCTGAAAATTCTTAGCAAACCATGCCCTAGAATTCCAGCTTAGTTTCAGTGCTCTGCTTCCGTGTGTGTTCTCCAACTGACCCCAAGCCTTTCCTTTATATTTTCTTGTTGGGAAACCAACAGCCATGATCTAATCTTGAATCGATGGCTAAGATTAAAAGAAGCTTGATTTGTGTGACTTAAGTCATTTCCATCACATGTTTTAATTAATTACCTTTAATATTTTAATTTTCCTAAGTTAGACTGAGGGTCCTTAATTAAAAATATTAATTAATTAATTATCTCCCACACTGGATGGAATTTCCCAAATCCCTTTCTAGGTCTTGGAGATCTTTGTTGAGATTTTGTGTATTTGAGTTAGCATCAGTTGTGCTCTAGCTACCAAATTTTGTGGAGGGATTAGAGTACAATTGATCTACAAGACCGAGAAATTGATTTGGGAAATTTCATCTAGTTTAGGAGATATTAAATTAATTAATTATTTTAATGTATTTCCTAAGTTAAAACTTAGGGAACTTAAATAATTAAAGTGAATTTAACTAAACATGTGATGAAATTGTCTTAAGTCACACGGATCAAGCTTTCTTTTAATCTTAGCCATTAATTCAAGATCTGATCATGGCCATTGATTTTTCAACGAGAAAAGTATAAAGGAAAGGCTTGGGGTCATTTGTAAAGACAAACAGAGGCAGAGCACTGAAGCTAAGCTGAGATTCTAGGGTAGGGTTTGCTAAGAATACTCAGAAGTGTTTCAACTGTAGAGAAGGGAATTTAGGCCAAGGGGATGATCTGATCCCAGGGTCTAGAATACATGAGGCACAGATTAGCTCAAGGACAACGTAGAAGAAGAGAGCAGCAGCAGCAGCAAGGACAGTGTGATTTTTACAGGAAACCCTCAGAGGGTTACACAGAGACCCTAAGGGACAGTGTAGTGACTGCGTCACCCAGTTTGGGATAACATAGTCTCTTTCGGAGCAGTGCTGAGGGTTTGAGGGGCTTCAGAGGCTGACGCAAAGGCTTTCAGGGGCAGCGCTGGGGTTTCTAGGCCCTAATCTTAGCTGAGTTCTGTAAATCCTGTTTGAGGGCGTGGATCAGTCATTATTTTGGTCCTAGATTAGCCAGTGAGATGTGGATCTAGTATATTCTCTGTCAGGATTTCCAGATCTGAAACCCAGATTTGTGTATTCAAAAAAAATTCTTAATAATAAGACCCTCCAGCAGCCAGAGACTGGTTTTCCGGCATTGGGTTTTCCCAAGGACTACTTGTCCTGTGTCACTTTGTCAATGTGTGCATGAACTTGTTCTAGATCTGGATTGGTAGAGATCTTTATGTGTTTTGCTTTGATTTTAACTTGAATTTATTCAGTTAATAACTTGACTAAGCAGGAGGAGCATAACCAGATTAACAGTAATAATTTTTGCATAAAGTGTAAAGATTCATAAATTTCTACATGGTATCAGAGGAATTACAGATCTAGGAGGGTCACCAGCAGGAAAGATTGAAAGTTCTAGCTGCAGAAACGCAGATCTGAAGGGACAGCACAGTTTTCAGAGGCAGATCTATGCAGAAGGATGATGTTGTTTAGCACTGTCTCCTAGCAAGCCCACGCAATTACTGGGCAGAGGCAGCTCAGAAATAGCGTTGGATTGGTCTGAAGCCAGCCAGTGTGATTCAGATCTGAATCTGTCAGATCCAGAAAAGACTGCAGAAAAGCTGCAGAAATTCAAAAGAGCTGGTGAGGTTAAAATTTTGAAGTTTTTAGATTTTTAGCCTTAGCACAAGGGACAAAGAGCAGGAGGAGATCAGTTTCTCAGAGAGTTTCTAACCAAAGGAAACTTGCAGTTTGATTAGAGGATCAAAGAAGAAGCTGAATCATAGTTGATTTGGTAGATTTCCAAGGAGGGAAATGAGTTGTCAGAGGGAGCAGAAGGTGTTTGTTTCACCAAGGGCCTTAGATCCATTTCTCTAGCAAAGAGAAAAGAAAGTTCCGACAAATTCTGAGCAGATGGCTCCATATCGACTATGTGATCAGGATACCGATAGGCTGGATGGCCTCTCAAACTTTTCAGTTTGGAAGGCAAGAATCTTGATTGTCCTTGAGGCATACAATCTAAGAGACCATGCAGAGCAAACTCTGTTCACACCGACAAATCCAGATCTCCTTCGGAAGCATAAGGAGGCTTCTGGGCATGCCAAGTGACTGATTATGGATGGTATGAAGGACCATATTGTACCACACGTAGTTGAGAAGAAGACCGCTGACGAGATGTGGAAGACCTTGACTTTCTTATATGAGGGGAAGTTTGTCCAAAGAAAGATGTTGTTGGAGACTCAGATGAGGTCATTCATGATGACCAAGGGAGAAGACATGGAGCATTTTCTCTTCAGATTGCAGTCAATCAGAGATCAGCTGACTGCAACGGGTGCAACAGTGGATGATGCTGTGATAGTCAAGACTGCCCTCAATGCAGTCACAGATGAGAGGGAAACCTTTGTCCAAAGTATCTTGGGCAGAGCGGACCTCCCAGATTGAGACAACTTGTGGTCAATTCAGCATCAAGAAGAACTCCGGAGGTTCACTAAGAGACAACACAGCCCTGGATTGAACAAAGTGAAGAAGGAAGATGAAGAAGATGTGGCCTTGGCATCAAAGAAGCAGCCAAAGAAGAAGAAGGATCTCTCCAAGATCAAGTGCTTCCAATGTGGTGAAATGGGACATTTTGCCAGCAATTTTCCTGAGAAGAAAAGGGACAAGGAAGCATCTTCTTCCAAAGCAGCTGTGGCAAATGATGGGTCGGGAGATGATGCAGCCATGAGTGCTCATGAACCACGGAGGTGGGGTGACATGGATATGTAGAGGAGCTACATAGAAATAAGGCGGGAACCTTGAGAAGCTCATCTCTTAGATCACATGCGAGCTACGGCAGCCTTAAGACAGTAGTGGGACAAGTGGAGCAGTGGGTGCATAGATCACAGATGAGGCAGAGGTAGAGGCAGATCTAAACACTGGAAGGAAAAGCGCAGAGCAAGGCAGCAGCAGTGCAGAGGCTAATGTAACTTCAGCAGCATAGAGCAGAGTTGCTTACGCAATGCAGAGCTGCAGCAGCGTGATAGATTTCAGCACAAGGGGCTGATGTGACTTCAGTCTGATTACGCAGGCAGAGTTGTAGCTGTGCATCATTCTTTAGATGCCAGCACAGATCTGTAGCCTATGGAGCTTCAGTGATGAGGATGCAACCCATCAGACTTGTTTTTCAAAGATTGGGTAGGAGATTCAGTTGTTTCTCTCAACAATTGAAGTTGCAGTGCAGCGGATCAGCAGTGGCAGTGCTATGAGCAGCACAAATGCAGCATATTGAGAGGGAACTGCAGTACAGTGGTTGCAGTGGCAGTGGCAGTGTCATTGGCAGCAATATAGAATGGCAGCAACAATGTAGAGTTGAGTGGCAGCAGGGCAAGCTTCAGCAGCACAGAAACAATGCCCAAAATCATGTAATGCATAAGTGTGATGTATTGCTAGAGCACACCCTTGATGCTAAGAGGCAGTGTTGAGAGTTTTTGTATTTGGGGTAGCATTGGTTGTGCTCTAGCTCCCAAATTCTGTGGAGGGACTAGAGTACACTTGATCTACAAGACCCAGAAATTGATTTGGGAAATTTCATCTGGTTTAGGAGATATTAAATTAATTAATTATTTTAATGTATATCCTAAGTTAAAACTTAGGGAACTTAAATAATTAAAGTGAATTTAATTAAACATGTGATGAAATTATCTTAAGTCACACGGATCAAGCTTTCTTTTAATCTTAGCCATTGATTCAAGATCTGATCATGGTTGTTAATTTGTCAACGAGAAAAGTATAAAGGAAAGGTTTGGGGTCATTTGTAAAGACACATAGAGGCAGAGCACTGAAGCTAAGCTGAGATTCTAGGGCAGGGTTTGCTAAGAATACTCAAACGTGTTTCAGCTGCAGAGAGGGGAATTTCGGCCAAGGGGATGATCTGATCTCGGGGTCTAGAATACACAAGAGGCAGAGATTAGCTCAAGGACAGCGTAGAAGAAGAGAGCAGCAGCGACAAGGACTGCGCAGTCCCTCCAAGGATAGCGTGATTTTCAGCAAGAAACCCTCAGAGGGTTGAGCAGAGACCCTAAGGGGCAGCGTAGTGATTATGTCACCCAATCTGGGGTAACACAGTCTCTTCCGGACCAGCGCTGAGGGTTTGAGGGGCTTCAGAGGCTGACGCAGAGGCTTTCAGGGGCAGCGCTGGGGTTTCTAGGCCCTAATCTTGGCTGAGTTTTGTAAATTCCATTTAAGGGTGTGGATCAATCATTATTTTGGTCCTAGATCAGCCAGTGAGTTGTAGATCTAGTATATTCTCTGTTGGGATTTCTAGATCTGGAACCCAGATTTGTGTATTCAGAGAAATTCTTAATAATAAGACCCTCCAGCAGCCAGAGATCGGTTTTCCTGTATTGGGTTTTTCCGGGGACTATTTGTCCAGAAATAACTGTGTCACTTTGTCAATGTGTGCATGAACTTGTTCTAGATCTGGATTGGTAGAGATCTGTTATGTGTTTTGCTTCGATTTTAACTTGAATTTATTTAGTTAATAACTTGACTAAGTAGGAGGAGCATAACCAGATTAACAGTAGTAATTTCTACATAAAGTGTAAAGATTCAGAAATTTCTACAATCTCATGTACTCTAGTCCCTCCACAAATTTTGGGAGCTAAAGCACATCCGATGCTACCCCAACATTGAAAAAAACTCAATACTACGCAGGCCCAGAAAGGGCAATGCAGAGGCAACAGGAGGCCATCAGGGCTTACACAAGCCCAACTAGTGCAGCGTAAGGACTGCATCACCCAGTCTGGGGTTACGCAGGCCTCTCCTGAGCAGCACAGGGGCACCAGCAGACTAGCAAAGCTGACGCAGAGGACTTCAGAGCAGCATTGGGGTTTTTGAAGACAGAAAGGGGCTGAGTTCTGTAAATCCCATTTGAGGGTGTGAATCAATCCAGTTTTCTGTCTCCGGAATTGAGGTATTATGCAGATTTTTGTATTTCTCTATCGAGTTAACCAGTACGGTACCCAGATTTGTTGTACTTAGAATCTACTTAATAATATAAACCCTCCAACAGCCAGAGACTGGTTTTCCCGCATTGGGTTTTTCCGGGAACAGTTGTCTAGAAAATCTTGTGTGTCACTTTGTCTATGTGCATGTATTCAATTTAGATTTGTATCTATGAAGACCGTTAATGTCTTTACTTCGATGTTAATGCTGAAATTTTAGATTAATGACTTGATTAAGTAGTAGTATAACTAGACTTAACAGTAGGGTTTCTGGATAAGTAATATTCAGAAATTTCCACATGGTATCAGAGCAAGCAGATCTAGTTGGATCACCAGAAAGAACACTGAAGAATCCTTGTTGCAGAAAGGAGCGAAGAAAGCAGCAGCAACCGTAGAAAGTCGAACCAGAGAGGACAGTGTAGCAACAGAGGGAAGAAGAAGAGCCACGTAGAGGCCAGACTGTCGCAATCTCCACAAAGGCCCACGTACTTACTGCGCAGAGACAGCGTTGGGACTATCTGCTCACGTAGAGGCCAGCCAGGGTGACGCAGTCCTGAAGCTGTTGTTGATTCAGAGTGCCGGCAACAGTGTTGCAAAGCTTCAGTAGTTGCTAGTGGGGTTAAATTTTTGAAGGTGTGGAAATTATCCTGAGCACTAGTTGACAAAGAGCGAGAGGAGAACAGCTTCTCACAAGATTTCCATCCAAAGAAATCTGCAGATCGACCAGAGGATCGAAGAGAGTTGATTCGTTGTGATTTGGCAGACTTCCAAGAGAAGAAGTCAGTTGTCAGAGGGAGCAAAGGGTGCCTTTCTCGCCAAGGACCCTAGATCCGAATCTCTAGCATAGAGAGAAGGACTAGTTCTGACAAATTTATTGAGTAGATGGCACCTCAAGGACTATGTGATCAGAATAGGTTGGACGGTCTGTCCAACTTTGCAGATTGGAGGGCAAGAATCGTGGTAGTCATGTAGGCATACAGTCTGAGGGAGCATGCAGAGAAATTCCTAGCCACGCCAATCGATGTGAAGCTCCTGGAGAAGCATGAAGAAATAGCGGCACACGCCAAGCGCTTCATCATGGACAGTGTCAAAGATCATGTAGTGCCTCACATAGCCAAGAAGACAATGGCTCATGATATGTGGGTGGCTTTAACATCAGTATATGAAGGAAGATCCGTCCAGAGGAGAATGCTTCTGGAAAATCAAATGAGGTTAATCATGATGGCCAAGGGAGAAGAGATTGAACCCTTTCTTTTCAGATTACAGGGGCTCAGGGATCAGCTGACTGGCATGGGGGTGAAAGTGGAGGATAATGTTATGGTGAGGATTGCACTCAATGTGGTCATAGAGGATTGGGAAACTTTTTTCCAAAGTATCTTGGGCAGAGCGGACCTTCCCAATTGGGACAGTATGTGGGCAATCCTCCGACAAGAAGAACTCCACCAGTTCACCAAGAGACAATACAGCACTGGATCAAGTAAAGTGAAGAAGGAAGAGGAAGAAGATGCAGCCTTGGCATCAAAGACGCAGCAAGAGAGGAAGAAGCGTGATCTATCAAAGATCAAGTGTTTCGAGTTGGGCAAACTGGGACATTTCGCCAACAATTTTCCTCAGAAGAAGATGGACAAGGAAGCTTCTACCTCCAAGGTTGTTATGGCGGACGATGGCTCCGAAGATGACATGGCCATGAGCGCTCATGAACCACGAAAGTGGGCCAACATGGTTCTGTAGCGCAGCTACAGAGCAGTGGCACGATCCTTGAGAAGCCTTACTCTTGGATCACATACGAGCTACAGGAGCCTTAAGAGGCTAGCGAGACAAGTGGAGCAGTGGGTGCAGAGAATCACATATGAAGCAAAGGCAGAATTGGATGCTGAAAGGGAGCAGCGTAGTGCAGATGCAGCATCAGCATAGCAGCACAACGCAGAGGGGCTGATGTGACTTCGGCAGCGCAGTGCAGGTTGGCTTACGTAGAGCAAAGTTGCAGCAACGCAGTTGCTTTAGGAGGACAGCGCAGAACAACAGCCTATGGAGCTTCAATGATGAGGAAGCAGCCCAACTGACTTGTCTGTCAAATATTGGGTAGGATTTTTCAGTTGTTTCTCTCAGCAACTGAGTTGCAGTGAAACAGTTGGAAGCATGATGCAGTAGATTGAGAGGGAGTTGCAGTACAGATGTGGCAGTGGCAGTGGCAGCGTCATGGACAGCAGAACGAGAGAGCAGCAGCAGCGTAGTGATAAAGGGCACCAGGCCAAGCATCAGTGCAGAGACTCACACCAGAGATCATTGCAGAACTTCGGGGTGAAGTAGTGTTGTGCTAGAGCACTTTCTTCGCTAATTGGGAGTGTTGAGATTTTGAGTGTTGGGGTAGCTTCAGATGTGCTCTAGCTCCCAAACTTTTTGAAGGGACTAGAGTACATGAGATCTCCAAAACCAAGAAGGGGATTTGAGAAATTCCATTCGGTTCAAGAGAAAATTAAGTAATTAATATTTTTAATTAAGGACCCTAACTCCTTAGGAAAATTAAAAGATTAAAGGTAATTAATTTAAACATGTGATGGAGATGACTTAAGTCACACGGATCAAGCTTTCTTTTAATCTTAGCCGTCGATACAAGATTAGATCACGGTCGTTGGTTTCCCAAAGAGAAAGTATAAAGGAAAGGCTTGGGGTCAATTGGAGACACACACACGGAGGCAGAGCACTGAGACTAAGCTGGAATTCTAGGGCGTGGTTTGCTACGAATTTCTGAAAGTGTTTCAACTATAGCGAGGGGTAGTATTGGTTAAGGGGATGATCTGATCCCAAAGCCAAGAGTCAACAAGAGGCAGAAAAGCAATAGTCAGAGCAGCGCAGAGGGGGCAGCAGCTATGCAGCAGTTACGCAACAGTTGCGCAGTGCAAAGGCAGTAGGAGGCCATCAGGGCTTACGCAGGGACTGCGTCACTCAGTCTGGGATTTCGCAGGCCTCTCGTGAGCAGCGCAGGGGCACCAACAGGCTAGCAAATCTGACGCAGAGGGCTTCAGAGTAGTGTTCGGGTTTCTGAAGATAGAAAGGGGCTGAGTTTTGTAAATCTCGTTTGAGGGTGTGAATTAGTCCAGTTTTCCGTCTCCGAAACTAAGGTGTTGCTGCAGATTTTTGTATTCTCTGTCGGGTTAACCAGTAAGGTACCCAAATTTGTTGCACTTAGAATCTACTTAATAATATAAACCCTCCAGCAACGAGAAGACCAGTTTTCCTACATTGGGTTTTTCCGGGGACAGTTGTCCAGAAAATCTTGTGTGTCACTTTGTCTATGTGCATGTATTCAGTTTAGATCTGTATCTGTGAAGACCGTTAATATGTTTACTTCGATGTTAATGCTGAAATTTCATATTATTAACTTGATTAAGTAGGAGAAGTATAACCAGATTTAACAGTAGGGTTTCTGCATAAGCAATATTCAAAAATTTTCACACAGTCAAGTTATGGAGAGCTCTGTTGTAGTTGTGTTGTACATAGAGAAGACTCTCATCCCATGTTTGTGGATGCTTAGAGTTGTATATGTGTATTAAGTGCACAATCATCCTGTTGATGACCTCTATCTGGCCATCAGTCTGGGGGTGGAATGCAGTCGACTTGGTGAGCTTGGTGTTCAACAATGACCAAAGGCTCGACCAAAATGCGCTTAGGAACCTGTTATCCCAATCTGATCTACGGGATCCCAAAATGTAACCACACTCGTTCAAAGAAGAGTCTAGCAGTGGCCTCTGTTGTGATACTCTTCTTGCAGATATTCAATATGACCATCTTAGAAAATTTGTCAACCACAAATACACAGTCATTGCCATGCTTGGTAGAAGGAAGGGCCAGACATATAGTCCATGGAGTTGGATTCCCAAGGCTGGCTAGGAGTAGGAAGAGGAATATACAAGCCTTGCTACTTAATAGTTGGCTTGGCAATGGCACAAGAAGTGCAGGATCAAATGTATTTTCCAACATTTTGTCTAAGATTTGGCCAATAAAATACTCTTGTAGTATGGCCACAATTTCCACCACACCAAAGTGTCCTACAATCTGACTGTAGTGCACCTCCCAAATCAGCTTGGCATGCTCGGTTGAAGGAACACAAAGGTGGCCAATGTAGCATAATAATGCATCCTGGAGGTGGAATTCTAGAACTTCCTTGCCATACACTAGCATTTGTATGTGTGTGAAAATTTCAATACTGAAATCTTATTGTAGCAACTGGAATTTATTTTTCTACTTGTTAACTAATTTAACAATTTATCTGCTATGGTAAATATCAAATAATTCACACTGCAACCTTCACAAATAAAAATTGCAGAAGAAATAGCGCTAGAAACTGAGAAAAATTTAGCGCACACCATAAAATTAACACAGTTATTTTTTGACAAATGTCCCCAAAAAAACCCAACTTGGGAAAACCAATGCAGCAGCTGAGGGTTTTTATTATTATGCAGCAATGAGAATTTCTGAGTACAATCTAGATGCCAAACGCTGGTTATCTTGTAAAGAAAATACTGGCAAGAATATCTAGAGAGAAATTACCCTCACTTTGAGCAATCTCGGCACTTGACTACCACTAAAAAGCAGGTCAAGCAACTGGGCATGCACAGGCTCTGCATCAACCTGAAGTTGCCTGCCACACTGTTACCCGAATCGTCTGCTAATCAAGTCGTCTTGCCTACTGCTAGTTGGAAAAACGCTTCAATAGCACTCTGGAACATCTGCCCAGCCTCTGGAGCTGAAAACATCTTCCTTCAACAAATCGCAATGCGCAATGAAGCCCCTGTGCTGCTTCTTGGAGAAACTTCGGCCTCTCTGCAAAGTACTTCCCCACAACTGGAAAATCTTCCTCCGACCTTACTATCCCTGCCCCTCATTGTCTCTGCTTCCTTCTCTGACTTTTCGACAACTGCTATAGCTCTCTAGAAATCAAACTGCCAAGGAAATCAAACTCCACTAGTGTGTTCTCCATCTACCCATCAACTTCTTATAATCCTCTACTGGACCTCCAATGGATAAGATTAAATCTTAATCAAGGACCCAAATTATTTTCCTGTAGATTTGTGTGAGTTTCTAGATAATTCACACCTTATCTCAATTAATATTGACTAATTAACTATATTCCCTAAGTTTAGACTTAGGAAATATTTTAAAATCAACTAATAATCTAATTGAGACACCTCTAGGTGGAATTTCCAGTAAGGATTTATGGGTTATGGAGATATCATGTGTTTCAGCCTCTCCATAAAGTAGTTAGCGAGGAAGGTGTTCTCTCTTTAGTGTTGCACAACCTGCCACAACACCCTGTTTCTGTACCACCCTCTGTTACGCTGGTGATGTCTGACCACTATGAATGTCTGCCACTGCCCACCAACCACTACACAACTCTGATGTTGCATCTTTGTTGTTGCTGACACTTTCGTACTGCTGCCAACTTTGCATCTGCACTGCAACTCCCTCTCATCTACTGTTGTTACAACTGCAACTTCAACTTCTACAACTAAGAAGCATACAAAATATTGAATCAACTGTGTTCAGTATGATGCATCTGTCTCCTGAGTCTTGACTGCTACTAGCCTTTGCACTGTCACTGAAGAATCTGCATTATTCTTGACTCTACATTGTGCCACTCTGCACTACTGCCAACACTGCACTGCGCTCCTCAGCACCTAACTGCTACTAGTCTGCAACTATCACTCTAGAATTTGATTGCATAACTGAAATTGATCCATCTGTCTACTAAATACTGTGGGCCCCTGTAGCAAGGTAATAATCTATGAGGTGGACTCCTCAATGGATCTTGTGCAACACTGCAATCTTTAAGACTACAGATCCAAGTCGCCCCACCTCTCTCCTGGAGGTATGGCTGTGTTGTCGCACAAAATGTCTAGGCACCGCGACAACGATTTAGATCGGGGTTGTCACCCTGATCCCCAATCTCTCTAGTTAAGTTGTCTCCTTATAGCAGACTAAGGGGGGTAGACCCTATAGAAATGGAATGAAGGAGAACTCGTTGGGAACCAACGAGTTCGAGAGACACAGTTAAACGACCAAATACTTGTAAAAGATCTAGCAAGATTAAATGATTCAATTGAATTGGAAAGATTGATACCAGTGCTTTATGGAGTCAACTATCCTACTAAGGAAATTACAACCAAGTACTTGATGAGAAACTGCTGCTATGCAATGTTAATTCAGAATGCAGAATGCAAGGAAAATGATTTGAAGAAGGAGCGAGATGAAGCAAGCTTCTAAGATGAGAGTTAATGTTAAAAAGCCTAAAGCACTTAGATTATAAATAATCTGATCTAACCACTAAGTACTTAAGCGATAGTGTCAATTATGAAGATGCCAAAATTACTCGATTAAAAGATATACAGATCCACAATAGAGCTCTCGAAATCAAATATCAATCACACTTATACTTGAAAAGATTTCCCAAACATTAGTAATCAATAAACATCCTGTTGAGGAGGTAAATCCCCTCTACGGATGGAGGCGATCCCTACTAGCCTAGATCGGGTCTAGCAACAATCAAGTCACGCAGTGACGCAGGTTCCTAGTTACAAAACGACAAAAATCATAACGAATATCCTACCTCAAATCCTATGCAGTGGTCGTTGAAGAAAAGGTGATGCTTCCCGTCCCTCGCCTGGCAGATCACGATCCTTCCGCTTGACGCGTCCGAAAACCTGCACAAATGCAAAGAAACAACAACATACAACGTAAAATCTAAAACATGTAACCATACATCAGTCAGAGAGGATGCAATTCATTGCATAAAGAAATAAACACATGAATGGAACCATAATCAAAGTTGCTTATCATTAAAATAACAAAGGAAAGATTACAACCCAAAGCTCTGACGCTTAATCTTCCTTCGGCGGGGCTGATAGCGCAGCACATCTCAACGAAGCCTGTCGGGATGCTGGACAAAGCTCTCTCTCTTCGGCTTGGCTCTCAATAATTGTCTAGCTATAGTTTCCTTCCTACAAGTTCAGCTCTCAAGCGTTCAGCTATTCAGCCATTCAGCTATAACCTGTTCAACCAGCACATCAATGGAAGATGGTTATATTTATAGAGGAGAGGAGGAGGTTGGGACCCCTACAATAGTGGAAGGGAGGCCTTATCCCTTGGGAGGTTTCCCCATAAGGTGGAAACAAGAGGCCAAAGGAGGAAGGTCGTGGTTATTCAGTCGAACCACTCTCTATGACTCATCCACGAAGTTGTTGTGATTGAAACTTCGCCTCTTTTTTTTTTTTAAATTCCATAAACAAATTGCCGCGAGCAGCTCACTGAGACAGAGCACCAACTGGCGCGGGCTCAGTGTTAATTTTTCTCATTGGCGTGAGGGCATAACGAGCTACCAGCGCCAAGGCAAAAGCAGGTGTTTTTAGTGGTCTACACAAGAAATGGTCAACAGAAGGATTGTTGTCCTCATGGCAAGGGATGCAATGATGGTATTTACAAGCCATGACACTGCTTATTAGTCACAAAAAAGACCCTCCAATGGGTGAGATGGGGATTGCAGGGACAGTGACAAATTACTGTGTAACAGATGCCCCCTAAAGCATGAGGTCCGAGAGAGAGGGAGGGGTGAAATGCTTTATGAGAACGCGCCCAACTGAAAACACTGCCGTCGGAAAACCTGTGAAGTCAAATACAACTGATATCTCAAATACATGATATGTGGTATGGGCGCAGCCATCCATAATGGAGTGTACAATAACCGGGATCCAAGGTATGGATGCAACCATCCAGTAAAAAAGGATCAACAAGTAGACTCAGGTATGGTCGCAGCCATCTAGTCAAATGAGACACATAACTAATCATGATAATCCACAAAGAATCCGCAACCTGGATTTCATCAGACAAAATCCAGGGTCTTGTGCTCCATCTCGACCCAAACAAAGTACAAGTCCGAGCATGTGAATAAGTGAGCTGAAATCGAACATGCAAGAACATCGCCTGATTACCAGCCAATAATGAAAGCCGTTAACAGACGTGAGAGGAGCCACCAATAATGAGGATGGCCCTCAAGGTACTATAGGTACAATCCACGGAATGTGAATAGTGAGCTGGCGTCGAACACTCGCAGAATCATCTGATCGAAGGCCAATAATGAAAACCTTGCGTCGAATGCGAAGAACCTGCCATTGAGACATGCAGGCTCCAAGGTACCTAAAGGGAGTCTCTAGATCAGCTTCCTAGATAATGAGCTGAAGTCGACAGGAAGTGACCTTGATCGAAGGTGGGCCATAGTGTTTCCCATATCATCGACGCGAGACAGAGGAACATGATGTTTGCAAATCAAGATCAGTAGAGAATCAAAGGGAGGTTGAAAACTGCAGAGGCTAACTTCTCTTGAACATATCGGCGACACAACACTGGATTTGGCAGTATTTGACATCAAAGGATCTGAGGTCATGATGACGTGGCAAAGAGCAGATGAGCGGTCAAAAAGGATTACCCAAACCCATGGAGGCAAGCAGAAAACGAGATGAGATGTCCCCAACCCAACACGAATGCAGACAAGTGCCATGTTCAAGAGTGACATACTATCGACACGACAGTGATACTGGTTCCATTTTCCCCCACCATTTCTGGTGAGTACACCAATTATTTTTGGAAACAAGCTTGAAGGGGATAGCATATGCTTGCGATATAAGTTTGTCCTTCAGACAAATCCAACCTAGTACATTTAACGAGCCCTAGGAAGGAGGAACTCGAGTAACGTCATTACGACGGAGTCCGATGTCATCGGGTTTCAACAAGTTTGACAAAGGAAGAACTCGGCGTCTTTTCATGTTTAGAGAGTTTGAAAAGAAAGCGAAAAAGAAAACTCCAGTAGTCCCTTTTCGTAGATAGTCTCGCAGATCTGAAAAGGTAGAAAACGATATCTGAGAGAACCTCCTAGTCGCGATAGGCTAGGGTATTCCTTTTTCGTAAATAATCTATCCCAACCCGAAAAAGAGGTAAACATATACTGGGTAGATGTCGCTTCGCAGCCAATTTAACGAGCTCAAAACTACAAGCGACTCGGTAATCTTTTCAATTTTAGAGAGTCAGAAAAGAGCTAAAAGGTGACTCCTCCTAGAGGAACGAGTGGTATAAAGGGTAGCTACTGGTTCCGGTGATGGTGGAACTGCTCAAAACAAGTAAAGGTCAAGAGGTTGGCTAACAAGACCACTCATCGCAGTGGTTCTTCAGGAATGGGTAAAACAACCAAGTGAAGGCATATGATCGGCCAAGCAAATGGTGACGGTGGAATGAGAAAACCAAGGCTCATCTGGCAAAAACAGGATGATAAAATGGCAATCACAAGAGGTAAAATGGGAATGGTTTCATTTTTACATAAGCTTGAAATCAGGAAACTCTGCTTGAAGTTGGTTTCATTTTTACACAAGCTTGAAACAAAGATAGACTATGCTTGAAACCGGTTTCATTTTTACACAAGCTTGAAATGGAAACAAACTATGCTTGAAAAAGTTAGCAGGACCCCAGCATGGTGACTCAATTCGAGGTACATGCCCCCCAAGCTTCAATCCATATGAAAGGCAGATGGAGTGAAGATTCAAGTTACGAGATCAAGAGAAAGACTAGACTGGGATTTTACGAGATCTTATCAAAGAATCGGATTGAACAGAAAAGTGTTTCATTGTTTTAACGAGGTTGACACATGAAAAGAACTATCCTCGTGACACCTTGTTTCATTTTTTAGGGAGCTTGACACAAGGAAACGAACTATGCTTCGAAGAGCTTGTTTCATTTTTTAAGGAGCTTGACACAAGAAAACGAACTCTGCTCCAGACACCTGGTTTCATTTTTCAAGGAGCTTGACACAGGAAAGGAACCATGCTCTGACAACAACTCATCATGATGAATAAGTAGTCATGGCTTCCAAGAGGTTCTCATCCGATGGAAGGAAACCATCTTGGAAGTCTGGACCCAATGCCCCCAGCACACGATGTACAATGGCACTATCGCTGAATACGGGCACAGGACAGGTAGCCACATAATTAACATGTGGCGAAGATGACACAACC
The DNA here is from genome assembly GCA_034641835.2 of Pinus albicaulis. NCBI lineage: Eukaryota > Viridiplantae > Streptophyta > Pinopsida > Pinales > Pinaceae > Pinus > Pinus albicaulis. The sequence continues at coordinate 1,022,392,353 of CM076584.1, read as the reverse complement.
GGCGGATAAAGATCCAGCAGAGATGATGGTGGACTAGCTGCCATATAAGGACCAAAGAATGCAAGCTGATTGATGGTCACAATCCGACCTTGGTGCGGAAAACACATCACACGAAAGAGGGAGGAGACAAGCGCTCCCATGGCATAAGTATAATCACAGCCCAAGAGTAAATTAAAGTCCAAGGGGCCAGGAACAACCATCACGTCCATATGGACAGTTTTCCCTCCCAAAGTAACAGGCAACTTCGGAAGGATCCCTAACAGTTGACTAATTCCTCCGTTAAACGCCAACAGATTCTGCGTAACAGGCACAAGCAGCGACGAACAGAAAGCTTGCCAAGTAGTCGAGGATAAAATACCAACAGACGCACCTTCGTCTATAAAGGTGCTGGGTACACCAGATCAAAGGTCTGTACCGTGATCTCAAAAGGCACATAAGACGGAAGGCAGTATCCCACAAAGTGATTCCAATCAAAGGGAGCAATCAAACTACTCGGAGGGGCTACAATTGAACCGAAATGGTCTTCCCCTGGTGTTACGGAAGAAGAAGGAGCATCCTCCACGACCTCCATCACGGAGTCGAGAGGGGTATCCTCCGGGATCTCCATCACAGGAGGTGGAGGCGTAGCTTCTTGAGGTATGGGGACAAGAGAATCTTTCTCCAAGTCCGAAGAATCTGAAGAAACAAGAAGAACCTGAGGGATGTGAGATCCACTCTCAACAGAAAAGACCTGGTGCACTGTAGACGAGGCCAGCTCAACCGATCCCACGACCAATGGTTGGTCAGGGATGGATTCATGATGGTGAATTTCCGGGGGAGCGGGATCAGGCAAGGATGACTCTTGACTGATCGTTGAATCAACTGGTGAAGGACTCAAAGAAAGTTGTTTGTAACCAGCCGAAAGGCACGGTACAAAAACAGTCGAGTTGTCCAAAACTCTCTTGGCTTCATCCATATACGGACAAAGGTGACTGGCGTGGTGCCCTTCACACAACTTACAGGGATTGGTGAGCTTACCCTGTCTCTTATGAGTCTTACCAGCACTAGCTGAAGACATGCCCCCAACCTGACTCCCGGAAGCCAAAGGCAACGGCGGACGACCATTGGACCATACTTCGAGCACCTTGGGAATGCCAGGGCAATCTCGAAGAAGATGGTTTCCCTGGCACAACATGCAAGGGAACTTAACTTTCCGCGGAGGGTTGGAAGGTTTATCAAGAGGAGGTGTTTTAGAAGCAGTAGCTGCAGCCTTAGCCTCTTTCTTATTGGACTTCTTCTTCTTTGTCTTCTTCTTCTTCTTCTTAGCCCCCTGGTTACTCGAATCCAGACTTTCACCAGGCGAAGTAGAAGAGGAGGACGCAGAAACAGACGAAAAAGGGGAGAGGTCCACCTTGGAATCAACATGATATTGTTCAAGCGAAGGAACTGATTGAACAGTAGCCGGGAAATTCGAGACCACAGAGGTTGAAAACAACCAAACAGGCAACCCAACAGTTAACCCAGGAAGGGACAACGTTGCCATATAAGGAGCACCAACATTTCCAAAAGGAGGAAAAGGACCAAGATTCCCTTCGGAGGGGATTCCTTGTTTGGTGAACTCCGAAAATGTTGCCATCGGAGACAACTCAAAACAACACACTAAGGAAACTAACATTAACCAGGAATATTTCGTGGACAGTTAATTTTTTAAAAAATTGAAACCAGACTCTGTTGTTTCATATTTTAAGAGTCGAGAAACAATCAAAAGGTGACTATCGCTTTCAGTTTGGAAACAAGCGTGAAAGGACAAGCGCTTCATGATCTTTTCAAATTTAGGGAGTCAGTAAAAATCAAATTGACTGCTCTGGTAATCTAGGTAAAAGGGTGTACCAGATATCCGTGAAATGCCATATACACTTCGGTAAAAAATGAAAGAGAAATCAACCAAGGACTTGACGTACGTGCAGGTAATCTCCCCGAATGCTGTGTTCGGTGTATCACGAGTAAAAGGCGGCAGACTCGGCTTCCTATGGATAAAGGATAGCAACCTAATGGAGTCTCCCTTTATATACTCGACGGTACGGGGAGCACAAGTCTGTACTAGCGCTGTCTGTAACCAGATGGCGAGTGACAGTTGTTAGGTTTAAAGACGTCGGAACACGTCTCTAACCTAGACCACTAAAAATGTTTTGTTAGGTTTCAATGCTTCCTTAGGTTAATTGAATAAATTTTATGGTTGATCTTCAATTATGTCTCTGTTTCAAGGCCCTACCACATGTCATCTGACAATCTCCTATATGCAGCTATATGAGGAAAGAAATCTTTCAATTCGATGACTGTTATCTAGTTAAGGGAAGAGTTCCAAACAATGATGCAACAAACAGCAATACTGAAAACGAAACTTTTCCAAACTAGATGACTTTCGCTATCCAAAAGTAACCTAAAACATCCAACGATGCAAATTATGCAATGTAATCTATGCAAAATCCCCTTTTTTGAAAACTATGCAATTGTAATCTATGCACAATTTCCCTTTTCTTTTGAAATGAAAAGAATGCACTCAATGCCCATTTTGATGAAATGAGAATCTACTTAATGCATGCTTTTAATGAAAGAGAATGCACTCAATGCGATTTTTAGCTTTCAATCATTAAACAATATAATCTAAGTTCAATGATGGATCTCAAAAAATACTTTTCAATGCAATGTGATCTAATGCATTTTAACAAAAAGCAAACTATGAGACGAAAACTAAACGAACGCAAATTTCCTTAATGAAAGGATGAATGCAAAAGGAATGCAAACAAACACTAAGAATGCAATCGTTGTTTTAAACACTTTGTAACAAAATTCCTCAAAAGGCTACAAGACATATGAGGTCAAACACAAAGAGGACTTCCAAAGCATGAGATCAAAACAAGGCATTCATTTCCTTTTACATCAAGCAATCATGGAAAGAAGACATTCCAGCTGAACAATGAACAATGTAATCTATGCTCATACAGAGAAAAGATCGGAAGGGAAAGACACACTGGTGAAGGATTTAGGGGAAAAAACTCAATTTCACACACCCTGAAATTGGCACGACTTTTGTGGGTGAAACTAGCGCCAACTGGCACGCCTTGCTCACTGACAACAAGCGCCAACGCATGAAAATGAAAAAACAAAGAATTTCTCCCAACCAAGACCAAACTCACCACTTAAAGAAAAATCTAAAAATAATCCAGAAGCAAAAGTACTGACCAAAAAAACTCCCGAACAAGAGAAAACCCTAGCATCTACAGGAAATGGCGCGACTGTCTGGCTATAATCCGCGCCAGACAGGGGATGGCGTGAGTGATGAAATGGCAACTTGCGCCAATGGGCGCGACTGTCAGGGTGGAAACCGCGCCAATCAAGCCAACCATGAAAAGATGAAAATTTCGGAAAAGCAGAGGTCAGATCTAATCCTCTTGGGCTGAACAAGGGTCTAAGACCAAGGAAGGGTGAACTAGAAGAGCAAATAAATCAATCAAAAGCCAAAAACAACCAAAAGAGGAAAGACTAACTCCAATTGACTACCCAGTGGAGTCGCCAGTTTGTTGAGGAGGTAAATCCCCTCTGCGGACAAAGGCGATCCCTACTAGCCCAGATCAGGTCTAGCAACAATCAAGTCACGCAGTGACGCAGGTTCCTAGTTACAAAACGACAAAAATCATAACGAATTGCCTACCTCAAATCCTACGCAGTGGTCGTTGAAGAAAAGGTGATGCTTTCCATCCCTCGCTCAGCAGATCACGATCCTTCCGCTTGACGCGTCCGAACACCTGCACACATGCAAGGAAACAACGACATACAACGTAAAATCTAAAACATGTAACCATACATCAATCAGAGAGGATGTAATTCATTGCATAAAGAAATAAGCACATGAATGTAACCATAATCAAAGTCGCTTATTATTAAAATAACAAAGGAAAGATTACAACCCAAAGCTCTGACGCTTGATCTTCCTTCGGCGGGGCTGACAGCGGAGCACGTCTCAACGAAGCCTGTCGGGATGCTGGACAAACCTCTCTCTCTTCAGCTTGGCTCTCAATAGCTGTCTGGCTATAGTTTCCTTCCCACAAGTTCAACTCTCGAGTGTTCATCTATTCAGCCATTCAGCTATACCCTGTTCAACCAGCACATCAATGGAAGATGGCTATTTTTATAGAGGAGAGGAGGAGGTTGGGATCCCTACAATAGTGGAAGGGAGCCCTTATCCCTTGGGAGGTTTCCCCATAAAGTGGAACAAGAGGCCAAAGGAGGAAGGTCGTGGTTATTCAGTCGAACCACTCCCTATGATTCATCCACGAAGTTGTTGTGATTGAAACTTCGCCTCTTTTTTTAAAAAACTTTCCGTAAACAGATTGGCGCGGGCAGCTCACTGAGACAGAGCGCCAACTGGCGCGAGCTCAATGTTAATTTTTCTCATTGGCGCGAGGGCATAACGGGCTACAAGCACTAAGGCAAAAACAGGTGTTTTTAGTGGTCTGCTCAGGAAATGGTCAATAGAAGGATTGTTGTCCTCATGGCAAGGGATGCAATGATGGTATTTGCAAGACATGACACTGTTTATTGGTCACATAAAAGACCCTCCAATGGGCGAGATGGGGATTGCAGGGACAGTGACAAATCACTGTGTAACACATCCAATAATTCAAGTAAATGAAACAAAAGTTAATTAAACATTCGCCAATTTTAATTGATAGAACACGTTCCAAAACTCAAATGCCAATGATCATCAAACCCAACTAAAACATATGAAATTTACTAGCACTTAAATCTCAGTAATTATTCATCCTGATATATCATGAAAGTATAATGCTAATAAAACCACTTCAACAAGCAATTTATGGATTAAATGATGTTCTTAAAAATGCAAATCCAAAAATTAAATTTTCCCCTATAGTCAAACTTATGGTATATTTTTAAGCAAGATTTCAGATCTGAAATATAAATTACAGAACCATAGATCAGCAAACAAACAATACCAGCACCAATGCCCAAAATGGCTAGAAATAGTAAAAATTGTTGAACTTAATGAAAAATCAATTTTTAGGGCTTGATTAAGAGAAATTTCAGATCTGATCTTTTTTATTTTAGAAGTGAAACAGTAATAGATCAGCAAGATAATACTGCCCAAAATAGCTCCCAAATACTTCCAGAAATAGCAAAAAAATATATTAAAACTTGAAAATTTCAATTTTAAAGCTTTAAGAGAGTTTGATTCAGTAATTTTCAGAACTGATAAGTTTATAACAGCAGTAAATTGATAACAGATCAGCAAACTGAAAATACTGAAAATGATACCCACAGTGTCTAAAAATAGTAAGTTTTGTCGAAAAACTGAAAATTCAAATTTTTTTGGACCTTATTTAGGATATGCATCAGAAATGTTCAGATCTGATTTTTCACAGTTATGCAGTAATTTCCAGTAAGCTTTAAAGTCAGATCTAGGCAAAATTAAAGATGTCCAAATGGCCAAAAAATCTGAAAATGAAGATTTTGCAATTCTAAACAATTGTGACCATATAAAATGTGTTTTTAGGGCCTAATTATTTGTAATTTGCTTGTTGTAATAAAATTTGCAGAAAATGTGGGTTTAGAGATCAAACCTTTAACCCAAGGCTTTGAAGATCCCACTGTTGAAAATTCTTAAAATTTTGGGATAATGTTGCCGCTAGAAAATTAGAATTTTGGAGACCAAAATCCTGTAAAAATAGCCTCAAAAGCCTATACGTCCTCAAAGGTCTAGATCTGGCTCAGATCTGAAGATTTCCTTGGTTGATTTTTTAGATCTATTCCTACAAACAAATATTGAGCTCAGATCTTGTCCTCCAGAGTCTAGATCTGGCTCGGATCTGAAGATTTCCTTGGCTGATTTTTCAAATCTGTTCCTGCACAAGTGAAAAAAAGAAAAACCAAATACCCAATATGTACAATAATAGAAAAATCCTAAAAACCCAAATGTTAGAATTCAAAATTATGTTACAAAACTTTAGATCTACACATGCAAATTACAGATCTATATAATATATTTACAAATCTATGCACAAGAGTTGCAGATCTGTCAAATCTAAGGAGCATAAGTCCGACTTCACTCCCAGATCTGAAGATTTAAGGCTCTTACAAGCCAAATCTAACTTTAAATTCAAAAAAATTAAGAGAATTTTTTTTATTTAAGCACAAGTTTTAGAAAGACCCTGCAAAAAATATTCCGTAAGATAACCTTAGAAATTAGGAAACAATGGGCTTTTTCAAATTTTCTAAAATCTAAGAGTCGGCTGATCTAACTGAAGATTTCCCCAAACGCTCAAATCTTGAATAATGATCTCTGCACACTTAGATCTGAATTTTAGATTGACAAAGATTTTAAAAATAGCCATGAGACCTTTCAGAAATATAGATAATTGATATTTTTGTCAAACCAAAATGCAATTTAAGAAAACCCAGAAAAATGCACAAGATACCTGTATGCAGATCAATCCATAAAGGCCATCAACCATCAAATGCCAGTAAAAGTAACGAAGTTCAGAGACAATATCACCCTAAAATCTTTATGCTTTATTGATCAAAAAATTACAATAGTTTCTGAGAACAAGTGCACGATCCAAAGATCAGATGCAAATGACATACAAAGACCTCTAATTTATAAGATAAAATCTTCAATGGCTAGTTTGGTTGATCCATGTCAAAATAATCTCGACCGTCGAAAAATATTTAATCATCTTTTAATCTAGATCATCGAAATTATAATTTTGAGGAAATTCGAATAAATCATTTAATTTCATTTTAATTAACTCAAAAATAATATTTTTGAGTTAATTACCTTAAAATTTTAACTTTGACTTAACTACCAAGGCCCAAGGGTCCAAAATTTCTTGAAATTCTCAATATTCCCTTGGCCTGGAACCTTTAAAAATTTATTTTTTAAGGACCTACAATTTTTTTTTTTTTTTTTTTTTTTCAATCTAGGATAATCGGTAACTGGTGAGAGTTATCCTGAACAAGGCCCAGGATCAAATCCTACTGGCTGCCACTATAAACCTAGGCTAGGTGCAACAACCTGCAAGTCACACAATAGCACTTAACTTATGCCTCAACAGGAGCCGAGACGTCCACTATGGGGTCGCCTACTCTTCTAGCCAAGACACAACAGGCCATATACTCAATGAGATTTGAACCTCCATCTCGTGGGTTTCACCCAGCGAAACTTACCGTTAAACCACATGTCACTGTATTAAGGACCTACAAATTTTGAAATTTTGACTATAAAGAATTTTAACTCACCTAGGACTTAAAATTAATTAAATTTCTGGCTTAGGATTCTTAATTTAAATTGGCCAGAAAATTTAATTAATTGACTGAGAGGAGATTTAATTATTTTTCCAACCCTCTTTACATAAGATAAATACATTTAGACACATAAAGGGGGAATACCCATTCGCGATAGACCCTCAAATAGCTACCCAATTCTGCGACTCAAAATATGATCTAGTAGACCAAGTAGCTTGTAATAAAATAATCTAGCCAATTAGCTAGGATTATTCCCAAACTACTTTTACGAAGACTCGATAGAAAACACTAGGACTCGCTTAGCATCTTGATGACAAAATCCACTCTAGCTTTGGTGTGAGGCTGAAGGGGAAAACTCTGTCGATCACTTGCGTCGAGAAACACAAATGAATCAGTGAGACAAAAAACCTCCTAGGATAGAAATCATCACCAAAATACTAGGCTTACATAGGTTGTTACATACATAGTGATCATACTTAGATCATTTACATCATAAACATGCAAAATGGGTTTACATCATTTATAAAACTGTCGACTAATGATGAAATCTGAATGGCGTGAACACGTCGAACATGATGAATCCCATTTGAAAAAATGGAGGTGTATTGGTATGGGGTCGTTGACAAAGTGTGGTCAACAGGCTGTAAACATGGAAAACTCTTCTTCCAACCTGGAAGGCAGCTTGCCAATCTTCGCGGACGTTGTTGCATGGTTCTACTTCTCCTGTTTGTCTTTCTTCCTAAGAGGACACAGCGTACTATAGTGGTCGAATTCAGCACATTTAGGGCCACATTTTCCTCTTCCTTCTCATTCTTCACGCCCTTGCTGATGCTCTCGCTGATGGTGCTCTTTACTAGAGCTTGCCTCAACTCCTGTTGTGGGTCAGCCCACATCCTGTCCCATCCAAGCAAAGTGTCTCTGCCCAATATGTTTTGGACAAACACTTGTCAGTCCTCTGAGACACTGTCTAGTTCCAACCGTACAAGCTCTATGGATTGTTATGTATATTTTATTAATTATTAGTTAGATATAGTTATATTAGGTTTTATTAAGTGAAAGAGCATGATCAAAGATCATGCCTCTTCACCAAGGGACACCATGAGGCCATATTTAAAGCCTCGGTGATTCCCCATTGTAATCATCTTTCATCTTCATCAATAATAATATATAATTATCGAGTTTACCAGAGTTTTTACACTCCATTGGTATCGGAGCCATCGCTCTTCGGGATCTGTGTGATCACCCAGAATTAAGGAATTCCAGAATTCCAGAATTACGGTTAAAGAATTTCGAAGGGAATTTCAGGAAATTTTTTTTAAATAAGTGCAGTATTGCTTTCCACACTGTTCAGCAGCGATTCCAGAATTGCAGATTTTTTCAAGTGCTTGTGGACAGTATTGGTTTTAAAAGAAAAATTGTAGCCATCTCCTCTCATATCCGATCTGTCCCTCACTCCCACTCTGCATTTTAAAAAATAAAAATATAATAAATAAATTTTCCCTCACGCTTACGCCCAATTCCCTGCATCTTATCAGAGGGTAAGGCAGCCATCTGTCAAACTCTCAGTTGGGAATTCTGGTTGTGCACACGACTGTGTTGCCTGTTCTGCTGCCGTTGATCCTACCTTTTTGAATTACCATGTGTCAAGCATACACAGGCGGTGACAAACGCGGGGTCTGGAATAAATATTACAGTTCAAAAGTCGCGTTGCAGTTTCACTCCCCACCAGCGTGGGATCCTTTCTACGCAGGCTAGATTGCGTTCAACTGACGCCCTACTCAAATCCATACACGCTAAAATTCCTGAAATCCATGTATTTGTGGGCATTCGCTTTACAAGTGGAAAGGTCTGGACATCCACCTTTGTCGAGCCACGCGACGGTGTATTGAACTGGCAGAGTGATTCATGTCACTGTTGACAGAGCGACGAACCATCATCTGCGTTTCGTTTTGCCTTCCGCTGTTCTCCCCTCCCCACCATTTCGCTGCCGCTGGGCCCCCTTGCACCGTTGGCCTGCCAGTTGTGTTTTGTGGAGCCTGCTTCACGATTCGTGTGAACCGGGTGACATTTTTGGTGACGTTTTTTTTTATTAACCCAGCGTCTAATTCCCTGTTCCCGGTTGCTGTCCACGTCGGAGCTGCCGGTGCTGTGCCACAGCAAAAAAACCAATAGAAAGTGCGTCAATTTAAAAAAAAAAATTACGTTTTTTAAAATCGTGAACAATGTGTCCGTTGCTTGGTCCGTGCCTTCACTGAAGTCTGGTTCAGTGGTTCCATTGGTTAACAACATCAGCTAGCAAACATTACATATAACTACAGTCACGTAAGCCATCTGCCAGAGATAGAACGTTTCATTCGGGGACACGATTTAGTTTTAACAGCATAGTTAAAAAGATTCTAATATATAAATTATAAATTATATATTTTATATAATTTATAGTTATATAATTTTTAAAAAAAATAATAATAAAAATTATTATTGTTGTATAATAATTATATAACTTATTTATATATTATATAATTTTTAAATTAAAAAAATTATATATATATATATATATATAATAATTATATAATTAAAAAATTATTATTATTATTATTATTATTTATAAAAAAAAAATTAATTAATTAATTAATTAATTTAAAAAAAAAAAAGGGAGGGAAAAGAGAAACTGGCAGAAAAATATTCCCCACCTCATATGCGTTCGATGTCGTCGTCAATGTCAATGGCTGAATTCCAGAAAAAATTGGTGGATCTCGAGAAACAGATCACTAATAATTCCGAACAATTCAGAAAAAGATTAGTCGACCTTGAAGGTACAGTTGCAGGGCATTCCAACGACATCAAAAAGGTTCATGATACAATAAATTGAATAGAAAGACAAATGTGGCTAAATCATCACGAGGCCACAGAAAAGCAGAACGAACTCTTCAATAAGCTAAATGATAAACTAGATAAATTAAGTCAGACGACACAATCCCCAATATCTCCTAACAAGGAACAAAATCAACAAAACAATTCCGCAGATTCAAGGAACTCAGAAGAGCATCAGGAAAAAACCGATTCCCCACATCATCAAGAAGATAGTAATGCAGATTTTCAAAATAAGCAGCTCTGGAACGCATTCGCTAATCAATATCCCCTTCTTGTTCCACCATTAGCATATGAGCGCAAAGCCAAGATCAACCTACCCAAATTTGATGGTAATGAAAAAAATAGCGTTGCATGGCTTAATAAAGCAAAAGAATATTTTGAGATTTATGACATTACTAGTGATGACGAAAAAATTAAACATGCTTCCATGAAAATGGAAGGAGAAGCATATAATTGGTATATGTGGTGGAAAAAGACGACGCTCGCTATCAGTTGGAGGAAATTCAAGGATGCGTTCTTCAAAAGGTTTCAAGGCATAAAAGAAGAAAAGTTTTTTTCAAACTTTATCAAATTACGCCAAAAAGGAGATGTGGATGAGTACACTCGAGAATGGGAGACCTTGGCAACACGAGTACCAGGATTGTCGGAATCTCGTCTAATCCAGTCTTACATCTCAGGACTTAAAATCCACATACAGGAAGAGCTAGAACTACATGAAATTACGTCCGTAGAAGTAGCAAGGCAAAAAGCAAAAGCTGCTGAAAAGAAAATTGAAAGATTATCAAAACCAGAAAAAGTATATTCGAGACGACGGTTTCCTCAATCTGAAAATATAGATGACACAAAATATGTCCCTGTCCATCTTCGTGAAGAAGAAAAATCTAGTATGGAAAAACAAAGAATGCGAGAGGGCAAGTGCAAACGCTGTGGTGAAAACTGGGACCCTAAGCACAGATGTGCTAATGGAAAAGCGAAAAATCTATACAGTTGTGAAGCAACTAACGACGCTAACAGTACTGATTCGTGTATAGAAGGATTAGAAGACAACTTAGAGTTCTCTCCAGAAGTGGATGGCGAAACTATTCCGCAAGTGTCATTATCAGCTATGACAGGCATATCACAACCTCAAACCCGAAGGTTAAGAGGACATATTAAGAAAAACAATGTAATGGTTCTAATAAACACAGGCAGCACGCACAATTTTCTAGATTCAACCATGGCCAAAAGACTCAACCTCTTTACTTTTCCCATGCCTAATATGAAGGTAATGGTGGTCGATGGTAAGAAGATTGAACAAGTAGGAAAATGCCATAAATTCAAATTGCAGATTAAAGACTTTCATCTAGAATCTCCATTCTACACCGTTCCATTACGAGGAGTAGACGTGGTCTTAGGAATTCAATGGCTACAAACTCTAGGTACTTATTCTGCCAACCATCAGAAGCAGTTTATAAGTTTCAAGTGGAAAGGGCAGAAACACAGGTTGTATGGATTCCAAGCCCCAGAAGATCAAGTCGTATCTTCCTCTCTGATGACGAAGATGATTCAAATAGGAGCGCCAACATCTACAGTACAATGTCATCAGTTAGAAATGTTATCTTCAAAAGGGAGCCACAAAGAGTCACCAGAAGTCAAGACAGGATCCGACCCTGTCGATATCAGATATTTTCACTATCCAGATCAACAAAAGATTGAACTCGAGAATATGCTCCACGATCTTTTTAAAATGTGGGAAGCAAGAACCCGCCGCTCAAGAAACCCACGCGTTCATCAACATTGTCCATCGTTACATATGCTTTGAGGACAAAGCATCTTTAAGAGAGGGGCAATGTTATGTAAATTTTATTAATTGTTAGTTAGATATAGTTATATTAGGTTTTATTAAGTGAAAGGGCATGATCAAAGATCATGCCTCTTCACCAAGGGACACCATGAGGCCATATTTAAAGCCTCGGTGATTCCCCATTGTAATCATCTTTCATCTTCATCAATAATAATATATAATTATCAAGTTTACCAGAGTTTTTACACTCCATGGATTGGGACGCCTCCCCAACGGCAACTATAAAATCTCGGACCTCCTACCTTTTTGCATCTTGATGCTCCTGAGCTTCTCATGGACAAACCTCTTCCGCTTCTCGAAAGAACCCTGGTATAGCGTGGAGAGAGCATCCCACATCTCTTTGGCAGCACATTTTCTAGCTATGTGTGAGACTATATGGTCTCGGAATCCATCCAGCACTTCGCCTCAGCCATCTCCTTCTTGTACTCCTTGAGTTGGTTGGCATCCTAGGGAAATGCCACCACATTATCTATGTAGGCTTTCGAGCCATATTCATCTAGAAGGAAGGACATCCTTGCCTTCCAGATGACATAGTTGGAGGTAACCTCCAACCTATCCTTATCTCTAAGCCTAGTTGTGGCCATCTCGAAAACTATCGAAAACTCTCTCTTCCCCTTTACTTGGTTGTTGGCTCTGCTATATGCACACCCTTCTGAAGTGAGGAAACATGCACTCAGCTACTGCCAATCTGTTTCGAAAAATCGTACCTTTGAAACTCTAAGTCCCCTAAGAGAAATTCTCCCTCTGTTTGCGCTTTTCTTTTTCCACTCGACACTGATTCTGCTACTACAAAACCCTCTGCGTCCAACCAAGGAATCTCCTCAACGAAAATTTGAGTTTGTGCTGCTCCTTCCTGCTAGAATCACTATTATGGGTAAATCGACTTTTCTGCCAATCCTGCAACTAAAAATCGAACCCTTTCCCAGTAATTTGATTTGCCTGACTAGGTACTACACAACACCAGAAAATTTCAACATGTTACTCCCTCTGAACAGTGAAATTTCTCTGTCTTCACTTCTAAGCTTTTCGGTTGATCACTAATGCTCCGATTCCATGTGAAAATTTGAATAATGAAATCCTATTGCAACAACTGGAAATTATTTTTTAATTGTTAATTAATTTAGCAATTTATCTGCTACGGTAAATATCAAATAATTCAGACTGGAACCTTCATAGTTAAAAATTGTGAAAGAAATAGCGTTGGAAACTAAGAAAATTCTAGTGCACACAATAAAATTAACACAGTTAGTTTTGGACAAATGTCCCCGAAAAAACCCAACTTGGGAAAATCGGTGCAACAGCTGAGGATTTTTATTATTATGCAGCAGCGAGAATTTCTAAGTACAATCTGGATGCCAAATGTTGGCTATCCTGCAGAGAAAATACTAGAAAAAATATCTAGAGGGAAATTACCCTCACTTTGAGCAATCCCAGCACTCAACTGCCATTGAAAAGAAAGTCGTCTAACTGGGCCTAGGCTTTGCGCCAACCTGAAGTTGTCTGCCAGATATGCTGCTTGAATTGCTTGCTAATCAAGCCATGTTGCTTGCTGCTAGTTGAAAAAACACTTCTCCGGCACTCTGGAACCTCTGCCCAGCATCTGGAACTGAAAAGTCTTCCTTCCTTAGCAAATTGAACTTCCCAATGAAGCCCCTACGTTGTTTCCCGAAGAAACTTCGGCCTCTCTACAAAGTACTTCGTCGGAACTAAAAAATCTTCCTCCAGCCTCATTGTCCCCGCCCCTCATTGTCTCGGCTTCCCTCTCTGGCTTTTCAGCCACTGTTGTTGCTCTCTGGAAATCGAACTGCCAAGGAAATCAAACTCCACTAGTGTGTTCTCCATCTACCCATTGACTACTACTTATAATCCTCTGTTGGACATGTTGTCGCCGGAACTGTACATGCACCGTGACAACGCTCAGGGCAGGGGTTGTCACTTTGATCCTCGCCCACTCCGTTCTAGTTGTCTCCCAATAGCAGGCTATAGGGGGTAGCCCCTGTAGAATGAGATGGAAGGAAACACGTTGGAAACCAACTTGCTCAGGAGACATGGATGAGTGGCTTAGCCACTTGGTTGAATTTAAGTAAGGTTATTGATTAGATTGGATTTTTTATTATGAGACCAATGCCTTAATGGAGTCACAAATCCTTACTTTTAGCAAACCAAATGACTGGATGGACACCCGTTGCTTGAGATAATTGACTAACCTATATGATATGCAAGATTTAAGACCTAGGTGTAGTGCAGTGACCTTGGTAAATTTTAATTAGATGCCTAGTCTAAGTGTAACCTTTCCCCTAACTATTTTGAGAAACAATCCTCAAAGTAAGTTGTGAAATGGAAGCCAGCGGAAAGTAGGGAACGGCCTGATTACTGATACCTCCCCCTGTGTTCCACCCATCCAGTGTCTGCAGGGTTGCAGTGACTGTGGCTCTAACGACTGCAAGGTCACTGTGTTAACCACTAGGAGAAATTAAATATCTCAAGCTAGATTTGGAAAAGGGTTGCCCTATATCTCGATTCTCTATCCACCTAACTTATGCTAGGAGGTAAGTTATTAGTTCAATATAGATCTAGTATGCTTATGCAAGAGATTAGTTAAGATTTTCTTAAGTTGTTTAAGTACTTTATTAGAATCTTCTTAAGAGTACTTAACAATAGTAAATTAAAATCTTAGAAAAGATAAAATGCTTAGAGATACAAGTGTAAACTTCAACAATATTCCATAAGACACCATGTAACTGATGAACCCAACATGCCAAATGCTAGAGATAATCAATCAAATTGCGAATCACAGATTTATGACAGTTTATACCAAAAATATTACTTCAAAAAATTCATAGTTTATCAATGTTATGACAGCAATACATAAACTACTTCAAATGATGAAACTTGTCCAAAAAATAAAACACGGAATTTCTAATGACAAGCAGATGTAATTCAGCGTGTTTATATCATTTTAGGATGTGTATTCAGTAAAATTTCAGATCTGATTTCTTGATTTGCAGCAGTGAAAAAGGTCAGATCAGCAAGCTAAAGATGCCAAAAAATAGATGGCCAATACGCCCAAAAATAGTAAAAATGCACTAGAACTTGAAATTTCAAATTTGTAGCTTCTAGAAAGTGTGTTTCAGCAAATTTTCAGAACTGATGTTTATTACAACAGTGAGTTAACCACAGATCAGCAAACTAATCAAGCTTAAGATGATGCCCAAAATTTCCAAAAGATAGAAAATTTTTCCGAAAATTGAAAATTTCAGTTTTTCGCCCTTATTAAGAATTTGATTCAGAAATTTCAGATCTACAAAAAATTTTACTTATGTAGAAAAATCCAGCAAGCGTAAATGTTAGATCTAGGCCAAATTATAGATGCCCAAGTGGCCAAAACTTGTGAAAACGAAGATTTTGCAATTTTAAATAATTTTGACCATGTAGTTTATAATTTTAGGGCCTAATTATTAGTAATTTGATTGTTGTAATAAAACTGCAGAAAATAAGGGTTTAGAGGTCAAAGCCTAAGCCCAAGGCCTGGAAGATCTCACCAATGAAAATCTTTGAAACTTTGGGATCAAGTTTCCGTTTGAAAAATATAAACTTTGGGACCTCAAGCCTAACAAACCGCCAAGTATTTAGCGTTAAAACTTCAGATTAGGATTTCAGGTCAATTTTTGGGCAAAAGAGGACAAGAAATGGAGATCCAAGTCATGAGAGCCAAATTTGTGGGGATAAAAGGGCTAGGATGATAGATCAGACCCCAAAGATGGAGAATATGGCCTCAAAAAGCCAACACTATGACTAATGAAGCCTAGCATTTGGGAAAAGAGGTTTGGAGGCCCAAAACAAGGCCTAAGGCCTAAAGGTTGAAGAGAGGGAGTCGCAAGCCCTTAGAGGGCTTCGACCTAGGGAGGAGAGGTGAGGAGGGTCGAGGAGGGAGGCCGAGGACAACGGAGGAGGGAGGAAGGCCGATGGAGGAGGACCGAGAGGGAAGGAGGCCGAGAGAGGGGAGGTCGAGGAGGACGGAAGAGGCCGCAAGGCCTTCTAGGCTTGCGACTAGGGCCAAGAAAGGAGGTCGCAGACCCTAAGCGTCACAGCTAGCCTTAGGAGGGCTAGAAGCTTGGATATTGAGGTTTAGGAGGGAGAAACCGGGGCTAGGAGCCCTAAAAGTTTCAAACCCCTAATTAAAAAATTAACTTGTGATTCAACTCTTTGATTTTCTAAAAATTCCTCCGTGGAAACTTGCAAAAAATTTCCAAGAGGCTAGATTTTACCCTCGAGGGCCTAGATCTAGCTCTTCTCCCACTTGGTTTCTTGATCTCATAGTATTAAAAAATCATCGGTTCAAACCAGTAACTAGTCAAAATGGCCTATTCAATGCCCAGTCGGGTCAAACTGGCAGAAAAACCCGGTTAAGGGTGGCCTATCACCCAAAAAACTGGTTCGATCGGTGCCAACCAGCCAGTTTAGGACAGAATCGACCGGTTTATGGCCAAATCGGCTGGTTCCGTCCTAAACCGGCCAGTTAGCTGCCACAACCACGGAGGGACCCACAGACGCGGTTTTGAATGGTTCCGGGTGGTTTTGGAGGTAAAACCAGGCCTATTTCCCTCCAAAAACACCCTCCCCAATCCTTTAAAACGGGGTTACCCCTCTCATTTGTCTCACACATCTCATTTGGAGCTTTTGTGAGTTTGATTGAGAGCTTGGAGACTGTTGAGTTTTTGCTGGAGCAGTCATCTTGGAGGCTTAGAGTGTTGAGAATTTGGTAGGGCGATGATTAATTCAAATTCTCTTCTTGATAACTACTTGTGAACTTACTTTACTTACTTATGTATTCTCTTCTTAGCTTATTATTTCTTTCATCAAGTCAATTACCAAAACACAAGAGACACAAATATAGGCTCTTCAAGCCAGGGCCAAAACCTCTCCCTCTTGGAGGGAGAGGAAAACCCGCAAGGAATTCTTGTTATATACTTTCAAATGACAAGTACCATGACCATGACATAGACCCCGGGACCCTTGTATGCCTCCAAGACCTTGTCATTGCTTCTTTATTGGCTCCTTAATCTGATCCTTCTTTTTTGCACCATCCTGCATGTTGAGATTTTGGGTAGCATCGGATGTAGTCTAGCTCCGAAACTTTGTGGAGGCGCTGGAACACATGAGATCTCCAAGACCCAGAAAGTGTTTGGAGAAATTCCATCTGGTGTAAAAGTTATTCAAATAATTAAACTTTTTAATGGGGTCCCTAAGTCTAACTTAGGGAAATAGAAAAATTAAAGTGAATTAATTTACACATGTGATGAGAACTTTCTAAGTGACGTGGATCAAGTTTCTTTTAATCTTAGTCGTTGATTAGAGATCATATTAGGGCCATTGATTTGTCAACGAGAAACTTATAAAGGAAGGGCTTGGGGTCAGTTGGAGAAGACACAAAATCTAAGAGATCGAATTCTTCTAACGGAGCAATGCTCGGACGAAGATCAAATCTGAGTGATTCAGAGAAGCAGTGAGGGGCTGATGTAGTGATTGGTCGGACGATCAAGAGTACAACGCAGAGCAAGGGCAGCAGAGACGCAGTGGAGGCAGCGCAGCCATCAGAGGGTGTGACGCAGACCCTAGAGAGGGTGACGCGGGCCCGTGCAGGGGCAGCGCAGAGCCTCCAAGGAAAAGTATGAAATTCACTGGAGACTGGGGTTTGTAAGCCCGCGGGGCTAAAACCAGACTCTGGGAGAAGTTGATCAGCCCAGAGCAAGGGTGACGCAGTCCCTCAGCCAGGGCCACACAGCCTTACGCAGTGGCAGCGTAGAGACTGCATAGAGCTAGCTGGGGTTTCACCAATGACTCATCCAGATCAGCCGAGACTTGCGGGAGTGAGGTAAAACTCACATTTTTCTCTGTAGTTGACGTTTTCTCTGTTGGGTGAGCCGAATTATGGCACCCTAGATGTAGTCAAAATATTGTTGCTTAATAATAATAAACCCTCAGATCTATTGCACCGGTTTTCTCGCATTGGGTTTTTCTGGGGACATTTGTCCGAAAAATCTGTCCTTTGTCATATGTGTGTGATGTTCAGTAAATGATCTGTATTTGTGTAGGTTTCTAGTTGTGTTTATTTCGATGTTTTTCTGAACATTTTCAATTAAATAATTTGTGTATAATAAAACAAGTAAGAGAAGTAAATCAATATTTAGCAGTAGGGTTTTTGTAATCAGAAATTTTCACATGGTATCAGAGCATCGCAGATCAAGCTAAAGCCATCAGCAAGGGGCTGAAGATTTTTGTTGCAGGAAGGGCAGCTAAAGTAGCACAGATCCAGGAGAAGGCAGCGTAGCGCCAGGAGGGACGTAGATCCAACAGAAGGGACGCAGAGCCAATCTGCTCAAGCAGAGCTGACACAGGCACTAGTGGGTGACGCAGAGGCTAACGCAGGCCCTACTAGGTGACACAAAGCCTGTCAGGCTCACGCTAGGCTGACGTAGGCCCTATAGGGTGACACAGTCCGAGTTGGACCAAGAGTACAACGCAAAGCAAGGGCAACAGAAACGTAGTGGAGGCAACGCAGCAATCAGAGGGTGTGACGCAGACCCTAGAGAGGGTGACACAGGGGCAGCGCAAAGCCTCCAAGGAAACGTCTGAAATTCACTGGAGATTGGGGTTTCTAAGCTGACAGGGCTGAAACCAGACTCTGGGAGAAGTTGATCAGCGCAGAGCAAGGGTGACGCAATCCCTCACCCAAGGCCATGCAGCCTTACGCAGTGGCTGCATAGAGACTGCACAAAGATAGCTGGGGTTTCACCAGTGACTCATCGAGATCAGCTGGGACTTGCGGGAGTGAGGTAAAAGTCACATTTTTCTCTGTAGCCGAGGTTTTCTCTGTTGGGTGAGCAGGATTATGGCACCCTAGATGTACTCAGAATATTGTTGCTTAATAATAATAAACCCTTGGATCTGCTGCACCAATTTTCTAGCATTGGACTTTTCTAGGGACATTTGTCCAAAAAATCTGTGTCCTTTCTCATATGTGTGTGATGTTCAGTAAATTATTTGTATTTGTGTAGGTTGCTCATTGTGTTTACTTCAATGTTTTTCTAAACATTTTTAATTAAATAACTTGTGTATAATAAAACTAGGAGAAATAAATCAATATTTAGCTGCAGGGTTTTTGTGCTCGAATATTTTCACACTGCACCTTTCTACACTAGAACTAGAGAGCTCAGTCTCTCACTATACTTCCCTTCTTCGGTTGTGTGTGAACCTTACTTGACTCCTAGTCCACTTTTCATACTATGATGATGCCCCTACGGATACTGCATTACTTCGCTAGATCACACATATTTTACTTCACACTAGTCCTGCAATTCAGCACCCACACAATCCTGCAACTTCATAATTATAACAGTGCTACAACTTCGCACTTATTACAGTGCTGTAATTTTGCACATATTACATTCCTTTCTTTGCACATATTACAGTCCTTCCACCTGTAATAAGTTGACCTCTGGATGAATAGGTGTGACAGACCTTTGAGCCGACTTGATCATTGTTTTGTAAGCTGACAAGGAGGCACTCTAGAGGAGTATTTCAACGTTGATCTGGAGCATCATTTTGAGCCATGGTTGTTGTGCTTATGTGACAAGGTCTTGAGCCATATTAGATTGACTCTTCATATATATGACTCTTAAATAAATTTATAACTAGAAGGCAAATCCTAATAGACATCAAGAAGAAGTCTATTGACCTATAATAAAACCTTTCTCATGAAACCCATGAGGCAAGAATACCAAAAATATATTTTATTATTTTTTTCTTCCTCTTTACATAAATACATAATTACATAGTCAATACGAAGACCGATCCTAGTTACACTTTCCCACACTCCCTCTGAACTAGGGAGGTATTCATAACGGTACATGGTCACTTTCAATCTGAAGAATCTCATAAGAAGAATCGAATTGGTAATCACATCTGTATAGCATCATAACAACCAACATTGTCCTAGTGCAAGGCCTTGACTAACAGCCCCATCTCTCAATGAGACAATGGGCTGCAATGCTGGCGAGACACATGACTTATATACACCATAGTCATTGTCTCTTCAAGGTACATACTCCACCCAGGTGTTCCCAAAGTATGACCTTGGACTATTCTTCTCTTGGGTAGCCAGCCCTCAAAGAATATCGGTCCCCGACTACTCTTATCTTGAATGGCCTATCTCCTTCTCAAAGAGTATCGAATGCCAGATGATTACCCAATCTTCCATTCTGTCTTCTAAGTGAAGACCATAATGATGTGTCCCATTCTCTCCACATGGCCTTCACTTAGACTTACGATTGTTAGTCCTGGTCTAGTGCATGACACATGTATTAGAGAATCATATACGTCACTCCCTCTTAACTCAAGAAGGACATACTTCAAGTTTCTTCCTAGCAAGAAACTTACCACCAGGCTCCCTCTCAACCAGAGAACTACAGCAGCAATGGTGAGACATCGAGCTGCTCATGAAGAATTCCTCCCCTCGATGTCATGGATTTCGATATTGAGGAATCTTCAACTTTTGGTTTCATAGGGCACAGATCATCCATCACTTTCATCCATGAGTCATGTCAACTATCAGAAAGTGATTCATCAGTCTTCCTCATCTAGTTCACCTTTATGCCATGTTGCTTTCCTTCGAACCATCTCTCAAGGATCTTACATCCTTCCACATGATTGGCAGTCCTGCATAAACTCATCCAGATAAACATATACATATGAACTTTTAAATCAAAAGTTTCCTCAGTGATGATCTTTCACCATGACATCTTCCTGTAGGCATTAGCATCCTCTATTCAGATTGACACATCTCCTAAAGATATGTTTTTTCAAGGGTCTTCTTCTTTACCATACTTCTATCAAAGTCCACATATCTTCCCAAAAGATCTCCTAGTCACATCTTCTTGGCTTATGGATGATAACCACCTCTTTACATTGTTGCACTTCATGATCTCTTCCTTTCTTTCTTCACACATCTTCATCCCCAGTTACTTCCAGTATCCAGTTCCTTGTTTGTATACAAACACCTCATATTCCATATGAGGACATATTTCATTTCACCTTGTTAATGGCAACTTGTGCACCAGAAGAGATTTTTCCTGCAACCACATGACATGACTTCACAGCACCCAGTGTCAGCATATATATGTACCTCATACCTTTCCCTGAGTCATCCTGTAGCAATTTTACTAGAATGAAGAACTTCATTCCCTTGACCTGTTTCATCAATATGTCATCATATCTTAATCCCAGAATTTTGTAGCATCGAATTCTCGATAAAACATTTTTCTTTCTTCCTAACCAGTGAATCCATAGAGAACTCCATTAGAAAATGTCAGCACCTGTTTCCATATTGATTATTGAATGATGACCCTTGATCTTGATAACTGCCTTCCATCAATGTTGTTTATTAGTGAGGTTTCCAGGAGCTCCTTCTTCAAGTGCTCCTCCCATGCTTGTATCATGATGCTTTTAATATACATTGTTTCCTATCATACTATTTTACAACCAATAGAAATCACTTAAAGAGAAAGATGGTCTCAATCATAATAGAGATATTCTACTTCTTCTTTCTTAGATTTCTTTGCATCAAGTTCTTCTCTTTCATCTGTGATGTGGGCTTCTTCCTTTTTCCCCTTGTCCTTCCTAGAGTTAAGACAATCCCTTTAATAACGCCCAAGTTCATTACATCAAAAGCATCGTACTTTGTCCATATTTCTTCTTTTACTTTGAGGACCAATTTTTCTGAATCTTCCCTTCTTCCTTGACATGGCTGCAAAGGCTTGATTCCCTTCACTTGATCTTGTATTAGCTGTGGCTTTCAATCTTGTTTCCTTTATTTTACATAGAGACCATAGATCGTGGAATGGTGTTGCTTCTTTCTTCCCATATAAGCTTGAAGTGAAGTTTCCCCATTCTCCCGGTAGAGCATTCAGCACCATTGTAGTCATTTCACTATCAGAGATTACTTCTCCCAATTCCTACAGTTGGTCTCTTATTTCAGAAATACTCATTAAGTATGAAGTGATTTCTTCCTCTCTTGACAATTTCATCTTGTATAGTTCTTGTCTCATAGAGATTGCTTCTCCTGCAATACTCACAGAGAATAGCTCCACCAATTTCTCATATCTTTTGCAGTTTTCAGTTTTGATACATAGGGCATAAGAGAATCCTTAATGGATTCTATGAGAATCCTATGGGCTTTGATTTCTCCTTTCATGTATATGGCATGAGCTGGAGCATCTTCTTTTGAGGGTTGAATTGTAGATCCTTTGATGTAGCCCATAACTTTGTCTTCAATTAGATTCAAATATGTCCTCTTCTTCCATGCACTAAAGTTTGATGACCCAACCAATTTGTTGCTTTCTTTGCAATAAGTCATTTTGACAGATTTATAAAAGGTCATAGATACTTACTTGAGTAGAGTGACTTTCTCCTTCTAGCGGCTTCCTTGATGATGATGAAGATGAAGTCAGGAACTTCCTCTTAGATTGAATTCTCCAATGTAGGTATTCTTGGATCCTTGATGATAAAGGGTGTCTCCAAAAAGATGATGTCTTCCTAACAATTTCTTGAATATAAATCATTGATGGCAAAGATAATTTTCTTGATGAGTAGATCCTTTGAATGGAATTGAAGATCTTTCTTGAAATGGCTTGAGAATCTTCCTTGCAAATTGATTTGACTTTTCAACGCAAACTATGACATTGACTTTGATTCTTGCTTCCTTGAGTGTCTTCTTGCTAAGTAGCCCTTGCCCGTTAGCACCTTAACTTTGAAACCATGTTGAGAATTTGGTAGGGCGATGATTGATTCTCTTCTTCATAATTACTTGTGAGCTTACTTTACTTATGTATTCTCTTCTTAGCTTATTATGTCTCTCATCAAATCAATTACCAAAAGAGACACAAATATAGACTCTTCAAGCCAGGGCCAAAACCTCTCCCTCTTGGAGAGGAAAACCCGCAAGGAATTCTTCTTATAGACTTTCAATTGGCAACTACCATGACCATGACATAGACCCCAGACCCTTGTATGCTTCCAAGACCTTGTCACTGCTTCTTTATTGGCTCCTTGAGCTGATCCTTCTTTTCTACACCGTCCTGCACCGACTTGCACCGACCTGCACTAGAACTAGAGAGCTCAGTCTGTCACTATACTTCCCTACTTCGGTTGTGTGTGAACCTTACTTGACTCCTAGTCCACTTTTCATACTATGTTGATGCCCTTACAGATACTGCATTACTTCACTTGATCACACATATTTTACTTCAGACTAGTCCTGCAATTCAGCACCCACACAATCTTGCAACTTCGTAATTATAACAGCACTGCAACTTCGCACTTATTACAGTGTTGTAATTTCACACATATTACAGTCCTTTCTTCGCACATATTACAGTCCTTAAAACATACCTATCCTCACACTTTAATATTGTTTATACTTTGCTTTTTGTCTCCTTACTCGCACTAATATCAGACCTTGACCGAGATATTTATACCCAAAACATATTTTCTATCTTCACTGAATCGGTTCCCTTCTACGCAGCCCTTATCTCACATATCTTTAGCCCTGAAGCTCGCACTAAATCACAGAAATAGTTATCTGAATTATGTCTTTTCTGCGCAGTACATATAAGGTATATATAGTTGTTTCCACTAATAAAAAGTCGACCTGTGTATGAATAGGTGTGACAGACCTTTGAGCCAACTCGATCATTGTTTTGTAGGCCGACAAGGAGGTAGTCTAGAGGACTATTTCAACGCTGATCTGCGACATCATTCTAAGCCATGGTTGTTGTGCTTATGTGACAAGTTCTTGAGGCATATTAGATTGACTCTTCATATATATGACTCTTAAATACATTTATAACCATAAG
Organism: Pinus albicaulis; assembly: GCA_034641835.2. NCBI lineage: Eukaryota > Viridiplantae > Streptophyta > Pinopsida > Pinales > Pinaceae > Pinus > Pinus albicaulis. The sequence goes on along the minus strand of CM076584.1, from coordinate 1,022,368,428 downwards.
ACAAATCCTAATAGACATCAAGAAGAAGTCTATCGACCTATAATAAACCTTGCTCATGAACCCATGAGGCAAGCATACCAAAAATATATTTTATTATCTTTGTCTTCTTCTTTACATAAACACATAATTACATAGTCAATATGAAGACCGATCCTAGTTACACTTTCCAACATGGAGTTGGAGTTGAAGCTATTTTGGAGATAGTTTGGTGTTGTCAGTAGAGTTGGCATCTTCAAGAGAAGGCTAAGGAAGCTAGTTTGCATTTCCAGGTAAGGATTTTCAATTGAAAAATTCCTCATTTCACTGTTGTCCATGTATTAATTTTTTTTTATGTGTTTAGCTATGCTATTGCTATCAAATCTCTAGTTCTATGCTATCAAATTTTGTAGGCTACAAGGTGCATTTTTTTTTCCTAAATTTAGCCTTGGTTTTCCATTTGTCTTATCTGCAATTTTTTTTTTAAATGGCAGATTTATTTGCAAATTTTAATTATTTCAAGTCAACATGGCTCCAAAATCCAAGGACAGTGCATGGGCTCATTGTGATGTGATTGATGGAAAAATGATATGAAAATTTTGCAATAAACCTATTGCAGGTGGGGGTATTCTCAAATTGAAACAACACTTGGTTGGGATAAATCTAAGTAAAGCCATGTGAAGCACCAAATGAAGTGTTAGGTCCTATTAGGGAAGAATAGCTTTCCAAGTTTGAAAAGTTTGAGGAGAATAAGGCTAGGGAGAAGGCCATCCAAGATGAAACTGCAAGGAAGAGGGAATTAATAGAAGCCATGAAAGAGAGAGGGAATGATGATTATGAGATTCAAAGCTCCTCTTCTATCCCTTCCACCAATGACCCCTTTGTTAATTTTGGACAACTAGGTCCAAACTCCATGTTGTGATGCTCAGATGAAGATGCCATTTATTGGACTCCTCTTTCGAAGAGGTGCAAGATCGATCTAAAGATCATCTTGATCCGATGAGCAGAACATTTATTTTGAATTTATTCAAAATATGTGCAGGTCGGCCTGAAATGAAATGTAGGCTTGGAGCCCCAGCAGTTGTGTCACCCACCCTCATTGATGGATACAAATTGGTCAACATTGGAGGACATTTTCACTCATCCATCACATCACATTCTCTCTCCTCATCTGATTAGTTCGAGCATCTTTTGGAGTCTCTTCTTCACTCACACGTGGGAAAAAGCAGCAGCTAGGGTTTTGGACTGTCTAGGGTTTCCAGCGCAGAAATTGACCAGCGTTGACTTTGGTCAACGCTTGGTCAAATTGACCGGAAACTCTCCCAAACTTTTGATTTCCTCAATCGGCATTTTTTGGCACAAATCCCAAGGCTGGACGTTGACTTTGACTTGGCTGCATTGACTTTGTTGCTGCTCCTGTTTGCGTTGACTGTTGACTGTGACCGCATTAACTTTCGTTGAATTTTGGGGTTGACTGATCTGGCTATCCTAGAGGGTTGTGTGACACTTCTGGTTAGCTGACCGTATTGAGAATTTGTTGGTTGAAGCATACTGTTGACTTCCGTAATGCACCAACACACTTATATATTTTGGCTTGTCTTATGTCGATCTACTGGTATGTTCTATCAGCAATTTACTTTCTTGTTTATGTAATTGCTAACTGATATTGGGGATAAAAGGCAAAGTTGCATCAAGCATAGAACATCTACAAAAATTTACACGGCATCAAAGCTGAGGTGAAGACAAAGCCCTAGTTTGTAGCAATCACCGAAGAAGAGCATGGGTTCCTCAAACTACAATGGCTTTAAAGCTGATGATAAATTGACTGGGAAGGAAGACTTCCATGCCTGGAAGATGACATTGGATCTTAGGTTGGAAGACCAAGATGTCATGGACTATGTGCAGGGTAAAATCCAAGAGCCTCCATCCACTGCAACTGCTGCCGCTAAATCAAAGTACAAGAAAGGGGAAATCAAAGCTAAGCTAATGATCAGGGACTCAATTCATAAGAGTTTGGTTGCCTACATCTCTGAGCTAGGCACATCCAAGAAGATGTATGATAAGTTGGTCAACATGTTCAAGGCCAACAATGCGAATCAAGTCCTATTCTTAAAGAACCAATTGAAGAATCTGAAGAAAGGCAGGGATGAGTCTGTTCAATCATATTTTCTGAAGCTGACCCAAATCAGGAATAATCTGTTGGCTATTGGGGAGACAATATCTAAACAAGAGATGGTTCTCACCGCACTTGGAGGTCTCTCATCCGAATGGCATGTATTCAACACTACCATTCTCAATAACAATGTCATACCTGATTTTGACGAAGTATTATCGAGATGCGTACAAGAAGAGACAGGGATGAAGGAATATGAAAATGAAGGAAATGATGGCTTTGCTGCTCATACTAAGAAGAAGAACTTTGGTGGTCCAAGGAACAAAGGAAAAGTAGGGGCCCAAGGGAAGAAAGGAAAATGTTACACTTGTCACAAGCCTGGTCACTATGCTAGAGAATGTCCTTACAAGAAGGATTCTCCTAATGATGATGACAACAACAACAACCGAAGGAATGGCAATCAGCGGAACAACAGGTTCAAAGGAAAGAGGAAGGCTCCCTCCAGTGGAAATGGGCAACCTTTCAAAAGGTCGAGAAATTCCAGGTATGAGGAATCAAATGTTGTTGATAAAAGAAATGAATTCATTCTTGTATCTACCCTCTCTGCTGCATCTCCACCCGACACTATGGATGTCTGGTTGATAGATAGTGGTGCCTCAAGGCACATCACTGGGTTCAAGGAAGCAATTTCCGATATGGTTGAGAAGGATACTAATCTGGAAATTATCCTTGGAGATAATGCCACATATCCGGTGAAAGGGACAGGGACTGTGACCCTCCACTTGTCTCAAGGTCAAGTCCTCTGTTTGCAAGATGTACTATACGTACCTGATTTGAAGAAGAACCTTGTGTCTATATCAGCCATGGAAGACAAAGGTTTCAATGTGGCATTCATTGATGGGAAGGTGCACATCTAGAAGAATAGTTTCAAGGAAGCTATCACGATTGGGTTTAGAGTTGATACTCTCTACCAAGTTGGAGGAAGTCCACTCGAAGCGATGACATGTGATACTATCTATCAGATTGAACTATGGCACCAGAGGTTTGGACACCTTCACTAAAAGGCCCTTCCCGAATCAAGGAAGGTGGTGACAGGGATGCCCAAGTTCACAAATGATCATGAAGGTGTATGTAAGGGCTATGCCGAAGGAAAACATATAAGGGGACCTTTCCCCTCAAGCATCACAAAGACATCTGATGTCTTGCAATTAGTACATTCTGATCTGCATGGTGTGTTGCCCGTGACATCCTTGGGAAGATGTTCTTATTATATGATGTTCATAGATGACTTCTCTCGCAAAACATGGATATACTTCTTGAAAAAGAAGGATGAGGCTTTCATGTGGTTCCGTACCTTCAAAGCCTTGGTGGAAAATTCAACAGGGAAGAAGATCAAGATATTGACGACCGATAATGGCACTAAAAATGAGGCGAACGAGTTCAAGAACTTTTGTAGAGAAGCTAGCATCAAGAGGGAGACCACAACTGTCTATACTCCCGAGCAGAATGGCGTTGTTGAAACAAAGAATAAGACCATTGTGGAAGTTTCCCATGCCATGCTATGTGACCAAGGTCTATCGAAGTTTCTGTGGGGAGAAGCTGCGAACACTACCATGTACATGAAAAACCAATGCTCGCATTCCGCTCCGGACTCCAAAACTCCCGAAGAGGTTTTCTCTGGTAAGAAACCTAACGTCTCACATTTTAGATTTTTTGGGTGTCCTGTTTATTTTCATGTAGCGAAGGAGAAAAGGAGCAAGCTGGATGCTTCTGGAAAGAAGAGAATGTTTGTGGGCTATAGCAAAGCTTCGAAGGCCTATAGAGTCTATGTGCCTGGTCAAAGGGAAGTGGAGATATGCCACGATGTTACCTTTGACAAAGATGCTTCCCTGAGGAAAGTAATCAATCTTCCGAGATCTGAGGAAGATCATGAAGCTAGTCCTGGAAATCAAGAAGAATAGAAGGATGAGACGATGCTCGATGTTGAAGGACGAATGCACCCTATTGATCCACCTCCTTCAATGAGGAAGAGACCATCATGGCTCAAGGACACTCTCGAGGATGCCGAGGGACATATGGCCCCAAGGGGGACATTCCGTGAAAGCAAGAAGCCGAACAAACACCTAGGGTATCTAGCAGCCATCAGTACTATCATACAATCTGAGCCTGGATCTTTTGAGGAAGCCGTAAAGCATCAAGTCTGGAAGGATGCTATGCACGAAGAATATGAGTCCATAATGAAGAATGATGTCTGGGATGTGGTTCCAAGACCAGAGGACAAAGCAGTTGTCACCTTGAAATGGCTCTACAAGATCAAGCATGCATCTGAGGGAAGTGCTGAAAAGTTCAAGGCAAGATTTGTTGCCCGTGGCTTCTCTCAAAAGGAAGGCGTAGACTACGATGACATATTTCCACTTGTGGCCCAATATACCACCATCTGATCTATCATAGCCCTTGCTGCTATGCAAGGATGGAGTCTTCATCAGATGGATGTGAAGACCGCATTTCTGCATGGTGCGATAAAGAAAGAGGTGTATGTGGAGCAACCTCTGAGGCTCAAAGTCCAGGATCGGGACACCCATGTTTGCAGGTTGAAGATCGCCCTCTATGGGTTGAAGCAAGCACCTAGAGCTTGGTACAAGAGGATAGATAGCTACCTGATGAAACTGGGCTTCACTCGTAGTAATGTTGATCCAAACCTTTACTTCAAGGTGGATAGAGAAAAGCCTCTCATTCTGGTGTTGTATGTGGACGACCTCTTCCTGACAAGTGTTGACCCTCTCATTCATCAGTGCAAGAGGGAGCTCGTTGCTGAGTTCGAGATGAAAGACCTAGGACTGATGCATTACTTCCTAGGCCTAGAGGTCTGGCAGAGACCTGGCGAGATTTTCCTTAGTCAAGGAAAATATATTGTCAAGCTTCTGGAAAGATTTTGAATGGTGGATTGTAAGTCCGTGTCGACACCGATGGAGATCAACATTAAGAAGTTGAGGGGCAGCGTTGTTGGGCCTGTGCTAGCAAATCCTACTGAGTATCGTCAACTTGTAGGGGCCCTGATGTTCTTAGTGAACACCCGTCCGAACGTATGTTTTGCAGTGAACACATTGAGTCAACATATGGTTGAGCCTCATCACTTTCACTGGGTTGGTGCCAAGAATCTGTTGAGATATCTTCAAGGCACGATAAACCATGGGCTGAGATACATTGTCGGGAGTGTGACACTCCATGGATATACTGATGTCGATTGGGCTGGCAGCGTGGCGGATCGTAAGAGCACATCGAGATGCTGCTTCACACTTGGTTCTGCTTCAATATCATGGATGAGCAAGAAATAGAAGTCGGTGGCTTTGAGCACCGCAGCGGCCGAATACATTGCAGCGAGTATGGCCTGTTGTGAAGTAGTTTGGTTGTGAAAGCTCATCAGTGAGTTGTTCGAGCATGTGCTAGATACTCTGTGATAACCATAGTGGGATTCGTTTGTCCGAGAATCCCGTGTTCCACGATCGATCCAAGCATATTGATATCAGGTACCACTTTATCCGGGATATGGTACAGCGAGGCGCTGTAAGGCTCGATCATATAGGAACTGATGGGTAGGTCGCAGATATTCTCACAAAGCCCTTGAGGAAGGTCAAGTTCCTAACCTTTCGTGAGAATCTTGGTATCGTGGAACAACCCTATGCTAAGGGTCCTGTTGGACGATGAGCTCTAGGAGCTCTAGGGGGCTTTGGGGATAGCTTCTTAGAGCTATAACCAACCACAGGGCTAGGCTTGCCGAACCTTGTTGGTGTGATTTTCCCCACCATTATGATGATTGAGTTGGTTCACCTCTCATGATCTGTGACCCGTATGCATCCTACCCAATGAGTCTCGGGCTCATGGGAAGTACCTCTCATTTGGCCAATGAGGTGGGAAAAGCTAGAGACTAGTAGCAAAGACTGATGGACGCATCAGAGATTGTCGTACTCTCTATCTAGGATGGCACCGTCCAACCACTTGATCTGAGATCAAGTATAGTGAGGTTTCGGACCTCCTACTGACTTCGGGTCAGATAAACCAACTTTGGGTTGGTATGTGACTCTTTGAGTCCTATAGAGGTTTCGAACCTCTGGGCTGAATTTGTCAGTCGGGGATGATGTCTTTGTGACTGCCCCACTTTTGTTCTGAAATAAAGAAGCCAGCAAAGCAAGTTACGGTGGGATGACGCGCGATATTTGGATTGCACAAGTTGATGGAATTCTCCCTAGCTGAGAGGTAGTGTTAATTTTGGACAACTACGTCCAAACTCCATGTTGTGATGCTCAGATGAAGATGCCAATATTTTTATTAGACTCCTCTTTCGAAGGGGTGCAAAATCAATCTAAAGATCATCTTGATCCGATGAGCAGAACATTTATTTTGAATTTATTCAAAATATGTGCAGGTCGGCCTGAAATGAAACGTAGGCTAGGAGCCCCAGTAGTTGTGTCACACACCCTCATTGATGGATATAAATTGGTCAATGTTGGAGGTCATTTTCACTCATCCATCACATCACATTCTCTCTCCTCATCTGATTGGTTCGAGCATATTTTGGAGTCTCTTCTTCACTCACATATGGGAAAAAGCAGCAACTAAGGTTTCGGAATGTCTAGGGTTTCCAGCGCAGAAATTGACCAACGTTGACTTTGGTCAACGCTTGGCAAATTGACCCGAAACTCTCCCAAACTTTGGCACAAATCCCGAGGCTGGACGTTGAATTTGACTTGGCTACATTGACTTTGTTGTTGCTGCTGTTTGCGTTGACCGTTGACTGTGACAGCGTTGACTTTCGTTGACTTTTGGGGTTGACTGATTTGGTTGTCCTAGAGGGTTGTGTGACACTTCTGGTTGGCTGACCGTATTGAAACTTTGTTGGTTGAAGCATCCTGTTGACCACCGTAATGCACCAACACACTTATATATTATGGCTTGTCTTCTGTCGATCTATTGGTATGTTCTATCAGCATTTTACTTTCTTGTTTATGTGATTGCTAATTAATATTGGGGATAAAAAGTAAAGTTGCATCAAGCATAGAACATCTACAAAAATTTACATCACTATGTTCCTCCTTCCCTTGGCCAACAATCAAAAGCAACAAAGAGAGCAAAACATCTAGAGTTATTTCTCATCCACTGTTAATCCCACAGCCACTTCCTCCCAGCCAAGTCGTCAACCGACTTTGGATCAACATTGGAAAAAACAATGCAAAGAAACTTCTCATCAATAGATTTCTAAATGGTGGTATGATGTTGATATCCCATTTAATGTTACTCGCTCACCAAACTACCAAGCTATGTGGGACTTTGTTATAGCTGCAGGAAAGGGATTCAAAGGCCCTACTGTGCATGACTTGAGAGAAGCTCTTTTGCAAAAAGAGACTTCTTCCATTGCTGAGTATTTGGCTGAGTATAGAGAGTCATGGCTCAAAACAGGTTGTTCCATCATGTAAGATGGATGGACTGATGGAAAGAACCTCACTATCATTAATTTTCTTGTTTCTTTCCCTTAAGGGACCATGTTTTTGAGATCAGTTGATGCATCTGATAAGGTGAAGGTTGCAACCCTTCTATTTGAGCTTTTGGATGACATTATTAAGGAAGTGGGGGAGAAGAATGTTGTGCAGGTTATCACAAATAATGCTTCAAACTATATTTTTGCTAGAAAGATGCTTGAGTCCAAATATAGGACCGTATTTTGGACTCCATGTGTTGCACATTGCATAGACCTCATGCTTCAGGACATAGGCAAAGTGGAGTGGATAAAAAACACTCTAGAGCATGCCAAGTGCATTACAAAATACATTTACAACCACTCATGGGTATTGAGCCTAATGAGGAAAAACACTAGGGGAAAAGAGCTTGTTAAGCCTGCAATTACGAGATTTGCAACCCACTTCCTCACATTGCAATGTCTCATTTCTCAACAGAAAAACCTGCAGAAAATGTTTTCTTCTCATGATTGGACTGAATCTCGATGGGCTCATAGACAAGATGGCAAAGAAACCAAAAAGAAATTTTTTGACAATTATTTTTGGAAAATGTTTGCATGGCTTGTAAAAGATACCGAGCCCCTTTTTAAGGTGCTAAGGATGATGGATGGGGAAAAATTGGCAATGGGCTACATTTATGAGGCTATGGATCAGGCAAAGGAGTAGATACGGGCAACTTACGAGGACAAGTTACCTAAATATGGTCGTATTTGGTAGATCATTGATAACAGATGAAACAATCAACTCCATCATCCTATACATGCAGCTGGGTTTTTTTTTAACTCAAAGTATCATTATAAAGCTCGACTAGGAGATCTGCAGGATGGGGAGGTCAGAGTTAGATTGATTGATTGCTTGGAGCGCATGGTCCCTATCCATGTAAACCAGTTGGAAATACATAGACAACTTACTCTTTTCAGTATGGCTTTGGGTACCTTTGGAAAAAACTTAGCAAAAATGGCAAGAGATGTGGATCAACTAGGTAAGAAATTCCAATTTGTTTTTATTTTCAAGTCAAATTAATTAATTTACACGAGGGGATTTAATTATTTTTCCAACCCTCATTTACATAAGATTTTACATTGATAGTTTTCAAATTGATAGTAGAAACCTTTCTGCACTTGGATAACACTGTGGGTCTCACCTTTGGGTAAAAGCTCCAAATTTTGGAAGATATGGCCAAACTTCGAACCTATGACATCATGTTTGACCTAGAGCGTGATGATCTAATTCTTCAAATGGTCCAATAATTTTTCAGCATTAAGAAACATCATCCAGAGACAGTCAAAGCACACAAGCAATCCATCTTGTCTTCAGTTATGGGAGACTATGATGTCATCTGCAAGAAGTTACAATCTAAGTTGTTGGCCATTTGGAGAAAGGAACAGATAGTCTCACCCGCTGCTCATGAGTGATCCGAAAGGTTGGTTGAGCAAAATATTAGACTGTTCCGGAGACAATTGACCAAAGAGGAGTTGCTTAGGATTGGTGGATTATGCAGTGAGAATGAGTTAAGGAGGAAGGGTCTTTGCTTCACCTGCAAAGAACCGTTGGGACTTGACCACTCATGTACGATCAACACAGAGGAGATGGCAGAGGTAGATCAAGAGGAGGCTCCTACTGACTTTCTAGTTGAGGATTCTTCTTTTTTAGTTGAGTCCATGGGTTCTTATGGGGATGCCTCTAAGGAGCACAAGCAGTCATGTGGAGTTGATGACAATAGCTCAAATATGCATCCATGTGTGGTAGAGGAGATTGATAAGTGGCAGCTTACTCCCATTCATCATGAGCAGCACATAGTGGTGCACAGTGCGCATGATGGGCCATCTTTGTGTGAAAATTCTACTACAGTATCTTGGTTTATTTCTCCTACTTGATTTAGATTAATACAAGTTATTTTTAGAAATTAGATTCAGAAAATATCGAAATAAACACACCTACAGCCTACACATGCATATCATTCACTGAATAATATGCTCATACAACAAAGTGACACATGGATTTTTGGACATAAGTCCCCGAAAAAACCCAAAGTGAAAAAACTGGTGCAACAGATATGAGGTTTATTATTAAGTAGTTCTGAGTACAGTAAATTTGGGTTCCAGATCTGGAAAACCTGACAGAGAATAAAAGAAATCAAATCTGCAGCTAACCTGAAGTTCTAGTGCCAAATATCTGACTGTTCCACACCCTCAAATGGTATTTACAAGACTCAGCCTAGATCTGGCCCTAGAAACCCTCAGCGCTGCCCCCTAAGCCCCAGCCAACATCAGCCCTGCTAGCCTCAGAATGCCACTGCGTTGCCCAGAGAGGGACTACGTAACCCCTGGAAGGGTGACGTAGGCCTTACGCTAGCCCTAGAGACCCTCTGCGTAACTTCTGCAGCCGCCTGGAGCCTCTGCGTTGTCCTACGTAGTTGCTGCTCTGCTTCTCTGCATTGTCCTTGTTGCTGCTTCTCTGCGTTGTCCTTGTTGCTACTCCTCTACCTCTTACTGACTCTTAGCTCCGAGATCAGATCATTCCCTTAGCCAATACTACCCCTCGCTGCATGAAATTCCTCCAAAAATTCTTAGCAAACCCGCCCTAGAATTCCAGATCTATTCCTCAACTCTGCAACTGTGTGTCTTTTCCAACTGACCCTTAAGCCTCTCTCTTATACTTTTTCATTGATCTCTTCAACGGCCGAGATTAAAACATTCATCAACGGCTAACATTAAAAGATTGCTTGATCCATGTGACTTAAGACAATGTCAGCACATGTGTTAATTAATTCACTTTAATTATTTTATTTTCCTAAGTTTAGACTTAGGAAATCCATTAAAATAATTAATTATTTGAATAACTTGAACACCAACTGAAATTTCTCAAAACATTTTCTGGGTTTTGGGGATCAAGTGTGTCCTAGCCCCGCCACAAAATTTCAGGGCTAGATCACACCCAATGCTACACAAACTATACAAAATCTCAACACTCCCTCTTAGCACAGAGTGTGCTCTAGGAAAGTGTACTCTAGCAATGCATCCACACCATGCACTACAAGATCTTGAATTTAAATTCTGTGTTGTTGATGCTTGGTCTGCTGCCCTCCATCCACTGCACTGTGCTCTCTGTATTGTTGCCCGTGCCACTTCCACATCTATACTGCAGCTCCCTCTCAAATTGCTGCATCATGTTTCCCATAGCACTGCCACTGCTAACTGTTGCACTGCAACTCAGTTGCTGAGAAGTAAGCAACTGAAAGAACTCTGCCCAACTGTTTGACAAATAAGTCAAGTTTCCCTCCACCACTGAAGCTTCCTGGAAGCTGACTTACGCTGTCCTCCTAGAGACATTGTCATGTTGCAACACTGCACTGCGTGAGCACAACTTATCTGTGTTGTTGAAGTCCCATCAACCCCTCTGCCTTGTTGCCTTCACGCTGTTGCTGCCTTTGCATTACGTTGCTCCCTCTTTAGCTCTTCAGCTCCCTCTTCCGCTTCAATGTAGTCTTCTGCAACCATCTCCCGACTCATCCCGCTACCGTCTTAAGGCTCCCGTAGCTCGTATGTGATCCAAGAGTAGGGCTAACTCAAGGATCCCGCCACTTTCTGTAGATACTCTACAAATCCATGTCACCCCACCTCTTCTCTCGAGGCACATGAGCACTCATGGTTGCATCATCATCAGAGCCATCTTCCTTTGCTGCTGCAGCCTTGGAATCAGAAGATCCTTTGTCCTTCTTCTTAGGACAACTGTTGGCGAAATGACCAAGATCACCACAGTTAAAGCATCGGACCTTGGAAAGGTCCTTCTTCTTCCCTTGGTTTTTCTTTTCCCTTGAAGCAAGGGCTGCATCCTCCTCCTCCTCCTCCTCCTTGACTTTGGCCTTTCCGCTTCCTTCACTGATATTATGTCGCTTGCTAACCCTCCTGATCTCCTCTTCGTGGAGGATAGCCCACATGTCAGCCCAAGATGGTAACATTTCCCTTCCGAGAATTCTTTGGACAAACGTTTCCCAATCTTCTGAGACTGCATTCAGAGCAATGCTCACTAAGAGCCCCTCATATGGAGTAGCACCAATGCCAACCAGTTGATCTCGGATGGCTTGAAGCCTGAAGAGGAATGGATCTATCTCTTCACGATTCATCATTTGGAACAACCGCATCTGGTTCTCTAGAAGCATTCTTCTTTGCATGGAGCCTCCTTGGTACATCGTGTCCAAGGCTACCCACATGTCATTTGCTAAAGTCTTCCTAGCAATATGAGGTATAACGTGGTCCTTGACTCTGTTTATGATCAAACGCTTAGTCCGCGCTTGATTTTCTTCATACTACTTCAGAGGATCCGCATTGGTTGGTACAACAAGAACCTTCTCTGCATGATCTTTGAGACCATACTCATCCAAAATTGAAAGGATTTTGGCCCTCCAGATGACATAGTTGGACATGTTGTCCAATCTATCTTGATCCCTCGGTCCATATCGAGCCATCTTGCTCAAATCTGACAGAAACAATGCTTCTCCCTCTAGATCTGGTTTCCTGGTGACTAAAAACCCTCTAGTGACTTTTGCTAAAAACTAATTTCCCTCCTGGAAATCTTTCACCCAAAGATAAACGGACAGCACTCTCTGATCCTCTTGATCGAAACTCAGATCTGTTTGGCTCAGATCTACTGAGTAACTATCTTCCTACCGCCTTTGTTGCCTTAGCTAGGCACAATTCTAAACCTGCAGAATATCCACCCCACTAGCACTGTTGAAGATCTGAAGCACTACTTCCGGATCTTGGAAAAATTCTTCTGCAACTGGAGAAATGACTGGCTGCATCCCACTGACTAGCCCAGCGTAGCCTCAGCGCTGCTCAGAAGTGGACTGCATTACCACAGACTGGGTGACGCAGTCCTTACGCTGCCCTGGGAAGGATCTACATAAGCCTGAAGGCATTTTGTAGCTTCAGCGTTGTCTTCTTCTGAATCTGCGTTCTCCTGTTGTGAGGATGCCCTATCCGGATCTGCTGCTTCTTCTGCCACCCTGCAGAAAAAATTTCTTCAACTGATTGTTGGAGATTCAACTTGATCTACTATCGCCCTGATACCATGTGAATATTCTACTACAGTATCTTGGTTTATTTCTCCTATTTGGTTTAGATTAATATAAGTTATTTTCAGAAATTAGATTTAGAAAATACCGAAATAAACACAACTACAGCATACACATGCAGAGCATTTACTGAATAATACGCTCAAGCCTCATACAACAAAGTGACACATATATTTTTGGACGTAAGTCCCCGAAAAAACCCAAAGAGGGAAAACCGGTGCAACAGATATGAGGGTTTATTATTAAGTAGTTCTGAGTACAGTAAATCTGGGTTCCAGATCTGGAAAACCCGATAGAGAATAAAAGAAATCAAATTTGCAGCTAACCTAAAGTTCTAGTGCCAAATATCTAATTGTTCCACACCCTCAAACAGGGTTTACAAGACTCAACCCAGATCTAGCCCTAGAAACCCTCAGCGCTGCCCCTGAACCCCCAACGTCAGCCCTGATAGCCTCAGAATGCCACTGTGTTGCCCATAGAGGGAATGTGTAACCCCTGGAAGGGTGACGCAGGCCTTACGTTGGCCCTGGAGACCCTCTGTGTAACTTCTGCAACCCCCTGGAGCCTCGGAGTTGTCCTGCATAGCACCTGCGTAGCGGCTGCGCTACGCAGCACCTGCGTAGTTGCTCCTCTGCTTCTCTGCGTTGTCCTTGTTGCTGCTCCTCTGCCTCTTACTGACTCTTGGCTCTGGGATTAGATCATCCCCTTAGCCAATACTACCCCTCACTGCAGGAAATTCCTCTAGAAATTCTTAGCAACCCGCCCTAGAATTCCAGATTTATTCCTCAGCTCTGCAACTGTGTGTCTTTTCCAACTGACCCTCAAGCCTCTCTCTTATACTTTTTCATTCATCTCATCAACAGTCGAGGCCCGAGATTAAAACATTCATCAATAGCTGAGATTAAAAGACTGCTTGATACATGTGACTTAAGACAATTTCAGCACATGTGTTAATTAATTAAGTTTAATTATTTTATTTTCCTAAGTTTAGACTTAGGAAATCCATTAAAATAATTAATTATTTAAATAACTTGAACACCAACTGAAATTTCTCAAAATACTTACTGGGTTTTGGAGATCAAGTGTGTCCTAGCCCCTCCACAAAATATCAGGGCTATAGCACACCCGATGCTACACCAACAATACAAAATCTCAACACTTTGGAGAGTCAGTTGGTGGCTCATGTTGAGCCCATGATGGAGGAGGATGAGTAGACATCCTTGGGGCCAGCCATTGATGAGGTGTGGACAGATGTACAGACAGCCAGCAGGATTGTAGCATGTGCAGACACTTGTCGTGAGGAGGTCTTGGAGATTGACAAATTAGTTTTGCAAGAGGCTAGCAGACGACAGCAGTGTGGAGTTTCCGATTAGAGGAGGAAGGAGTTGATGGAGATGGTGGTGCATCCATCTTTGTGCCGACCCATTGATGAGGTGCGAATAGATGCAAAGGCAGTTGGCAGAGCTACAGTACTTTCAGGGAGCAGCACTCTCCAAGAGTACATACATAGGGCTTGCAGCAAAGTTTGGCCACTTGAACCCATTACAAGGAGAGAGGTAGGGTTTTCTCGATGGATATTGTTGACTGTCCAGGCATGGGCTGCGTGAGTGGGGCACGGTGCAGCATAGGGGACTTATCACATATACAGGTGCCTACGCATCTGATCCTTCCCACAGGATGGATTGGCTAGAGATCATGAGTTGGTATCCTTTTGATGGAGTATCATCCTTAATCCAGGGCACAATACAGCAGGAACCCTTAGATGAGAGGGTAGCTACATGCTTCAATGGGCAATGGGATGTGGACCAACAGTTCATCAGTATTTCAGTAGCACTAGCCCAGCGTCAGCAGAGTGAGGTTGACCTCGGCCTATGCCAAAGGTTGGATTGGAGAGAGGTGAAGAGTTAGTATGCACTTGATGGAACAACAACTATAACCGGAGATAGAGCATAGTCCAAGCCATGGGACTTGGGTGATGATTCGCCATGGTGGCATTGGGATCCGGGTGGGTCTACTGGTAGCAGGTTGAGGCAAAGATGGGCATGTGATCCAAGTATTGAGAGATCCAATCATATTTGGATTGCTTGAAGGCATGACATGGACCAGTGGTTCATATGGGATCCTGGTATCAGTTTGCAGACCTCTATAGTGGGCAGGTACGGATTGCTTGAGGGCAAGCAATCTTGGGGAGGGAGAATTTTTCATATCCCCATTTTTATTTTACTCCATAGTACAGCCAGGGTGCATTTCCACGGCACGGGATGGCCAGATCATGGGAGCAGGTTTATGTCATCAAGGGCTCTGAGAGAGTTTTGACGAGTTTTTATGGGATCCGATGGCATTCGCTTGACATATTCCATCACCCGCACAGTTTTCCTTTTGTTTTGTTGCATTCTGACAACTTTCAAAAAATTGCATTATTATGGGGCCTAGCTTAATTAATTATGCTCGAGCTGGCATTCCGGGAGGATTAGTTGATGAACACCTCAGTGTAATAGCTCGTTGGAACCAGAACGAGAAGATCTACAGGATGGGATGCTGGGAAGTGGCTTTCAGTGGTTGGAGAGAGTATCGTGGCCAATGTACCATTTTCCTACATTAAAAAGAATATTTTAATTGAAATAAAAGAGGGAAAAGTGCTCCATGATTAGAATAATAATAAAATAGGAATTTCTAGAGGGGTCCATCGGATTTATAAAAAGAGGAAGAGGAGGCCATTAAAGGCCATCTTGGATTAGGTATTTCTTCTTGTATGAGAGGTTGAGAACCCAGTTATCCACTTCAGCAGTAGCCCCAAGACGGAAACCCTTGGGTGATTTAGCGAGATTGGGCGAGTACCCATCTCCCCTTGGTGAATTCATCCAGAATTCACAGGAGAGCTTAGCAGTGGCAGTTCAGTTCAGTTTTGGTAGAGGGCCCATGTAGCATTGGAGCAGATCTTTGAGGCCAGTTCTATCTCAGCTATATCAACTATTTTGTTATTTCAACATGTAAAACCCCAGTTTATATATTATAATAAAAGATGAGATTATTTATGCTCATTGTATGATTGAATTGCATGCATTCTCTTGTTCTATTTTACATGGCAATCTTCTGTAAATTGAATGGTAATTTTATGGAGAAATTTTGGTTGAATTAGTTTTCTGCAAAATCTGCAAAATATCCTATTTGAGACATTACACATTTGCTAATGTTCAAGAGCTACTAGGTGACTTATTGCACGCCTAGACACATAGGCATGTGCAGAAGTAGCTGACTGAATTACAAACATCAACAAGGGCATGGCATTTACCATAACAGTGAGATATGGCATCCCACCTCTTGGTAGGTACTGGAAACTCAGTACTAAGTATAAAGAAGAATCTACTAATTTTTTAACATGCATTTAAAGGAAACCAACGGACCATAGGTTATCCCAGATATTCAGAGACTGATCTCATAAAAATGCTCCTTGATACTTAACTCTTAAACAGATACGCTACAATCAAATAAAATTTTAAAGCACATTTGTGGACCATGTAGTTATCAAATTTTAAAGCACATCTGTGGACCATGCAGTTATCATCTCTTTTGCCCTTGCCATAATTTTTGTAGTTACCTCTGGTCATTGGTGAAACATGCACTTGTAGCTTCTGCAGAAGTATGAGCTCCAATGATAGCCCGCGTACATTGAGCTGACCCACCATCCCATATTCGCACACCCCCATCTTTGGAAGCAGTAACATACATGCTACCATTCGATGAATACCGAACCTGCAAAAGTAACTGATATGAGAAACTATAGATAGAGAGAGAGAGAGAGAGAGAGACGGATAAATAGAAGCACTTGAGCAATATGACCATATCATAGTTTCTTACTTCTGTCAGCGTTACATGTCCCAAGGATAGGGAAGAGACCAGGGTGTACAAAAGTAAATAGACGGTAGATTAAGCAGATTATAATTTATATATTTTGATAATTAAAGAAAAGGATGGTGTACCTGATTTATAGCCCCACCAGCATCTCTGTCCTGCAAGGTTGATGACAAGTAGCATTGAAAAGTATGGATATCATATAAATGTGCAATTTGATGGTCAGTCCCTGCAGAAACATGTTAATACTTAGAGATGATACAATCAGCTTAAACAAAAAGATTTACTCAGATAGAAAACAATAACCATTCTTCTACAGCAATAGCCTCTACTTAGAGGATACAAAATCCTACTGGCCAACTTCTTGCATGATAGAATAAGCTTAATCTGTGTACCTTGTCCACATCTCTAGCTCATCACTAATCACATGTTTATGCTCCTTATATTGCCTTAACTATAATCTATAACCCACATTAATCTCCATAACATTTTGTATCTCATGAGATATTCCTCTATATCTCATCTTGATCATATAGATGGCATAAGCCAGCCAGTGTTTTTGAGTTCTCGTAGCTTTTGATAGTCCTTGTCATGGCTAGAAAAACAAGAAGCTGGAACACTAGAAAAACACAAATCATTTCAAAATGTGCATGGAAAAAAAACATAATAACTCTGCCATTTACAAATACATCAATGCTTAAAACCTGTGCAAAGTAATTGTCCTGGAAAAGATTATCTGTGTTAGTCAGAGATAAGATCAATCTACTGTAGCAGGCTTGAAGGTAAGTACAGCACATAAGGAATCAATCATGTTATGGATAAAAATATCCAACTGAACCTATTAAATTGAAATGAAAAAAGAAGGTTGGAGCATTAAAATGCAAGGCATATGCATATTTTGGTCACAACTAAAACTGCCCATGTAACTGACAATATATGAAATTCAAATATGATATAACAGTAAAATCCAACCAAATTCTAATGATTTATCTGTAATATCCCCAATTAGCAATTCTGCTAATTAGAATATTAATTTTTGATAAATTTTGATGTTTCTAATGTCAAGCAAAAATAAGGTGGGTTGGGACCCACAATTAATAATTAAGGGAAAAACTACAGCCTACTCCTATAGTTCACAAGGAAAATTGCGGCCTTAGTGGGATCCATGTGGCCAGCATTCGATTTGGAGGCAGCTCCCTAGGTGGCAGCGTGGGAGAGGCTCTATGGGGGCAGCGCAGTAAGTGGCTGGATGAGGGGACTGCGCAGTCCATGGAGGGCCCAAGGGAACATTGTGGGCTCAATTGATAAAAGGAAGTGAAGGTAGCTTACTTCCTCGTTCATTCATCTTCTATTTTGATTGTCATCATGACAGCACGCTTGTGCTGGATGCCAAGTCTGCCGTGTTGTTTAGCACATGAGATCTTCAAGCAGAGATCTCAACCTCTACCTCAGGGGACTTCAGGTGCCCGCTCAGGAGAGTAGCTCAGCAATTTTGGTGAGGATTTGACATAGCAGCAGCAGCAGGAGTGCGTAGTCACTTCAGCACTGCGTAGAGGCAGCAGAGACTGTGCAGTGATTGTTGGAAAGTGTAACTAAGATCGGTCTTCATATTGACTATGTAATTATGTATTTATATAATGTAGAAGACAAAGATAATAAAATATATTTTTTGGTATGCTTGCTTCATGGGTTCCATGAGCAAGGTTTTATTATAGGTCAAAAATCTTCTTCTTGATGTCTTTTAGGATTTGTCTTCTGGTCATAAATAGTACTAATTAAAGAGTCATGTTTATGAAGAGTCAAGTCACACTTGTATGCCTCAAGACTGTGTCACATAAGCCTTGAAGACTGCACTCAAATGATGCGTAAGATTTACGTTGGAATACTCTTCATATCAGCTAACAATAAGCTATACAAGTCGGCCAGATAAGCAGTGAACATGTCAGCTCTCTATCTGTTTGTAAGGTCGGCCTAAATCACAGTAAAGGTGTATGCTATAAATGGGAAGGTCTGTGGTTCATTTAAGATAACAACTTTGGACAAGTTTCTGTGATCCTCGATAACATATATCTGATATAAGTGCGAGAAAAGGCAGACAAGAACTTCGGATAAGTTAAAGTATGTTTCTGTGATTTTAGGACTGTTGAAAAGGAAAACAGAAATGCAAAAAAGGGTTCATGTTTATCAAGGATAAAGTCTGAAGTATTACAGTGTGGCTTACAAATAAATGACACAGGGTCATACAGTGAAGACACTGATTAAGAAAGGTGCGTAATAGGATTACAGCCATCCTATATCCACGCAGTCACAGAAAGTCCGAGAACTACACTGAAGTAATGTTGTTCGGTACCATATTAAGTTATGTATAAGAGAGAAAGAAAGAAGTTGTCAAAGGGAGTCTTGTGAAGAAACAAATAAGAAGATTAATGACGCTGTATAGAAACTGCGTTTCTCTCAGGGAACAAAGTGCTAAACAATGGATAATGAGAGGTCTAACAAAGTGCTGAGTAAGGATCACATTCAGATGAAGAAGGAAGAATACAAGCAAAGATTAAGCTTTCTAGTCTTGGTGCAGAAAGGTGCAGATCGGTGCAGGATGGTACAGGAAAGAAGGATCAGCTCAAGGAGTCAATGAAGAAGTGGTGACAAGGTCTTGGAGGCATACAAGGGTCAAGGGTTCACAACCTGTGAGAGAACTTTTTTAGCCAACTTTGGCAAAAGTCCCATGCCGCCATATGCTTCCCACCATGTGAGAGCATCGAATCTGTCCCTGTCTTCCATTGCATGGAATGAACCAAAGTTAGCAGTGCAACTGAAGTATTTGCCTAATTCAAGGCGCAATCTAGCACACTCTTCCCTGTCAGGTACCAATTTGTCCAATGCCTTCATGTACCCTTCTTGTACCTCTGGATCTGTGTGAGGTTTCACCCTAACCCCACCTCCAGGTGCAGGTTGGCCCAACCAAGATGGAGAATAATATTTTGGCGTAAGGATATATGCCAAAGCATGTAGTGGAACATTGAGTTTAATTCCACCATGCACACACACAGTCATGAATCATAGCATACGAGTTGGGATCATTATCCTTAACAATATCTTTTATTTGCCCCAACATGCTATCCATCTACTCATAAACCTCTCCAATCACTGGTTTATCAGTATCTGCAAACCGAATCATGTTATAAATGGGCTTGGTAAAATTCAAAATTTCCCTCACACGTGCCCAAAACAGAGGGTCAAGGGCGGTCTCCTCCACATGTTCGAAACCTTGCTTGTCAACTATTGTTGCTGCCCTGTCCTTTAATAGCTGCCAGTGTGGGCTTGATACCATTGCAGCCAATGACTCTCTTACCTTCAAAAGGCGCCTGAAGGTGAGGTAATAGCTAGCAAATCTAGTTTTTGCTATTTTCAACAACTCCAATTTGGAGTGAGTACGGAAAAACCCATGGGTATTGCTATGATTTGTAATAAATTTGATCATTTTTTTACCTCTCTTGTACAAATCACCAAGCCATTTGAATTGAGGTTGTTTGTTTTTGATGATATCATGCATCAAAAGGTTCATTGTGTGAACCAAACACCCAAACCAAAAAATGTTGGGGTATTTATCCTCAATAATTGCTCCTGTTGCCTTACAGTTAGCAACATTATCAGTGATGACCTGTATGACATTGTATGGCCCAGTGTTTTCAATTATATCAAGTAATGGTTCTGCAATGTTAATGTCGGTTTTGAATTTGTCTGAATAATCATATGCTGCCAGGAAGATTGCACCACTAACCGACACAGCCAAAACACTTATCAATGGTTTTCCTTTTATATTGGTCCATCCATCAGAAACAATGGACAGCCCATGCTCATTCCACGAACTTGTCATTCTAGCCAAAGAATTGTTTACTTTAGCTTTTTCATGATCAAGACCCATGGTTCTGGCCTTGTCATACCTAGGGCTTTTGTATCCTTTGGGGGCATCATTAATGGCAGAAACCATTTCATGCCAATAAGGTGAGCGAAGAACATTGAATGGCACCCCACATGCATATAGAAACCGGTAAACTTTTGAATCCACATCATTCCTACACCCTTCATCCAGGTAATCGGATATGGTTCTACGCCTTAATCCAGTGCCACTGCCTCCAAAACCACTGGCATGGGTGGAAGTTGAACTTGTTTGTCCATGACGTGTTGGGCCTGAATCAACGAAACCCCTAGATCTTTTAGATGATCTCTGTAGGGCAGCCCCCTCTTCCTTCCTATATATCTCTCTCTGTGTTGCTGGCACATTAGTACAAACTTTGATTCCAATATTTTTAGTTCCATCCCCTGGCATTATCCCACAAAGGTGCCTTCTCGCACGGGTGTATGAACCGTGGTATTGTTTATTGCAATGGGGGCAAATAAATTTAGTGGTTCCACCACCTTTCCCTCCTTCCATTTTCTGAACATATTTCCACAAAGGTGTCTGAGTTTGGTCTTGTTTAGTTGGGGAATCTGTGTCCTCGGGTTCTCCACTCCCCACTTCCTCCTCAACATAATCCTCCTCCTCTTCAGGATTTTCTTCAAATCCACCATAACCCTCCTCTTCATCCTCCTCTTCTCTGATTTGCCTCTTTCTTCTACCACTCTCCAACACCATTATCACAAAGAAAGGAACCAACATGAGGAAAATCCCTAGCCATATAGCGATGATGGAAACAAGTTTCAAGTTTATAGCCTGCAAAACAAATGGAAAAATGCCAAATGGGAATAGGAAATGCAACATAGGAAAAAAACAATTCATTTTTTAAGTTTTAAATCCAATAAAATGCAACATTCAAGAAAAATTCAAGTTTTCATTTTTAAACAATTTAACAACCTACAAATTCATCCTAGAAAATACAAAATTGGATTAGAAGGCCTACCTCTTTCTTGCAATCCCCCTGTTGCCTTGCTCCTTGCTCTCCTTGTCTCTTCTTGCTCTCCTTCCTTGCTCTCCTTGTCTCTTGCTCTCTCTCTCAACACTCAACAAACGATAAAAACTAAAATGAAACCCCCCTAATAAACAATTCGTTTTTTAACTTAAAAAAATTTGCGCGCGGCGGGAAGCGTTTTTTTTTTCCGGGGAGCGTTCGGGAGCAAACACTCCCCGATCGCTTCCGGCGTTTAAAAAACGCTCCCGAAGCATTTTTTAAACACCGGAAGCGCTCAGGGAGCATTCGCTCCCGAGCGCTTCTTGAAACGCTCCCAAAAAGGCAGGGAGCGTTTTAACAGGTTCGGAAACGCGTTGCCGAAAATGCTCCCCTCAGGAATCGTTTTCAGGAGCGCGTTTCTGAGCGTTTCCAAAATGCTCCTGCACGGAGCGCGTTTCGGAAACGGGAATGAGGGGGGGTTGAAGCTTCCCCGCAACACTGGTCATGGTCCTGGTACTTGTTATCTGAAAGTCTATAAGAAGAATTTCTTGTGGGTTTTCCTCTCCAAGAGGGAGAGGTTTTGGCCCTGGCTTGAAAAGCCTAAATCTGTGTCTCTTGTGTTTTTGGTAATTGACTTGATGAAAGGCTTAATAAGCTAAGAAGACAAGACATAAGTAAAAGAAATAAGCTCACAACTAATTATCAAGAACAGAATTTGAATTAATCACTGCCCTACCAAATTCTCAAAAGTGATTAGGCACTGCAGTTTAGAGGAAGTATCGGGAGCGTGGGAGAGAAGAGGAGTTCAGCTGGAAGATTTGGAGGGGAGGCTAGCCACCTCCTACCAGGGATTTTGGCAACATTTTGGAGACATCTACCAACAATTCCAGCCAGGAGTCGAATTTCCCAGCAATTGGGTGAGCCAAGCCCAAGAAGGCCAATTTCTGATGTCAAAACTAGAACGAACCCTTTCTAGGTTTTTCGGCGTTTATTGAGGAGAAGCAAAGATTAATTTGGCAGAATTTTCTGGGCAGGTTTGAAGTGTCAAACCGAGATCCTAACTCAGCCAGCAGCTAGAGGAGCTAAGGCAAAATTGGGCTAAAATTCCGAAGTCAATATCAGGCCAATTCCTTCGCCGATTATTGTGGGTTTCTTGAGCAGAGTCTGTGGTTAAAATCCCGAAATTTTCCAGGCAGCGTAGCAGGCCCTAGTAGCATTTCATTGGGACCAGCAGCAACATTTTCTGGGCTAGGAAGCGCATTCAGTGAGCCACGCAGAGCAGTTTCCAACAGGAGTTTTATTTTGGGCTTCAGTTGACCTTCAGCCTGCGTTGAGCAGTCCGAGGTGCAATATTTTCAGCACCTCATTTGTACTCTTTCCCTGCATATTAATAAAATGGCTCATAAATGATTTTGGCTCCAAATTTTGTGTTTTAATGGTGTTTTCCTTGTTGCTGTAATTTTTAGTCTATTTTGCTTGTATTACTGTCATTTTCCCATTTGGGGATATTATAGTGGTATCAGAGCCATGATCTTGGCCAGATGTAGAGTAACCAATTAGATCAGGGAATATTTGTGCATGTATACACAGTGACAGGATAGCCCATAAACAAACCATGGCACAAAGGGGATTTAATTACCGCAAATTATTGACCGAATTGATGAAGGCATCAGACAAGTTCTACCATCTTCCTTATAGAAGGGACACTAGAGTTGCATAGGCCGTGGGGGTACAGCCACCCACACAGGTTCATGGGGAGCAAGTGTATACACCCAATATGACGTAGGGGTCACCCGTGTTGGAAACTTCCTTGACCATGTCAGTTGACATCTTAGTGTAGAGAGTAGAGCCTACCCCAGTAGTGCCATCCATTGAGGTGATGGTCGGGGTCGTGTCCGAGTTTTTGGGTGATAACAGCATGCAGCAGATGGGTGAGGTGCCAGGAGAGGTATCCCCCCTTGATGAAACAAAGGTGGGAGGCAAACGTGGTATCGAGATGAGAGAGAACATACACATTGAGGAGAGAATTCATCCAGATACATTCCAGCCAGTCGAGCATGAGGCTAATGGCACGTAGGAGGAGCACAAGGATACACCTAGTGTGACGCAGGAGTCACCTCTGATGGAGTTCCTTTTGGTAGCCCTAGTGGACAGATTGGAGGAGGTAGTGGAGCACACAACCATTGATGAGCAATATCAATCTATGACAAAGCTTCAGAACGACAGCCATCTATAGTTGATTGATGATCACGTCTTGCATGTTGGGTTGTCTGAGTAGTGGGAGGCTCATGTTGAGTCCATGGTGGAGGAGGATGTGCAATCATCCGTTGGGCTAGCCATTGATAAGGGGCAACAGAGAGGCCACATGTTGACTTTCTAGCGCAGTTCGCTCCAGAGGCACACTGGAGCGACTACAACATTATTAGCCCACCCTTACACTTTGAATTGAGGGAGGCATAGTTTTCTAGACATACCCGAGGGGATGGCCGAATTAACAGGACTGAGCGACATGAGCTGAGCATGACACCACACCAACTTGGAGGGTTTGTTCCTTCCATAGAGGATTGCACATTCGATCCTTCCTTGGGATTGGATGGCAAGAGGAACTGAGCTGGTACCCCATGGAGCAGGCTAGGAAGTTGGATACATCCATGGCCACATTTCAGCAGAGTCCATGGATTACCAAAGGAACACGAGGGCCAGATTGTTGTTGGGATCCAGGTGGGATTTCCCATCACATCATAGAGTCAATAGGTGGCGGTAGTAGTTGCGCGATGTACCTAATGTTTGGGCGCACACACGTTTTCAGATCTATATCAGAGCCCCGGACAACCCTAGTGACAGGATGGTTCGTCGGGCAAGATTAAACTTTCATGAGCTATCTCAGCATATTGACTGTGCGAGGAGTCACAGGGTGATTAGCCTACTTTGGCAGGAGCTGGTAGGAGGAGGTGGTATCAACAGGCCACAAGAGAGGGCATTACATAGAGACAGTGCTCTCTCATCGGTATATGGGACACTTGAGCAATGGAGGATAGGCGCAGTGGTGTCATTTTCGTTGGCATGTGAGGAGTCGGGTCGTGACGGTACTTTAGAGTAGATGGGGAGATGTAGCCCACATCATGGAGATGCATAGGGGTGTGTTGTAGTATGTCGGACCACATTGTGGAGTAGGAGTACCTCACATCGCATTGGGTACATGTGGGGAGTGACAGGTGCAGTGACACAGGAGGGATACATGATAATACAGGATGGTATAGTCGTAGCCGGGGGTATCTGGTGGTGTACAGGGACAGGTTGCATCATACATTGGCATGTCGAGGTGTGCGGAGATACTTGGTGGTATGCAGTGACACATGATACGGTGCAACAAGCTCTTGGAGCGTTGCCTCCAAGGGGACTTATGGACAGGTGCATTAAGAGTACCATGGGATGCAACTCACCTAGGATCGATGAGGATCTTGTTGAGCATCTGGAGACACCGCGTTCAGTAGGGATAGGGCTACAAGGGTGTTATCAGCAGATCTGAGGCAGAGAGAGTGCCATCCAGAGGATTACTCTTGAGCATTCAGGTAGACTCTTGATCATACCCTTTGGTACATACCCACCCATCATCCTCCAATGTTGCTTACGATTGCAGAGTGTTTGGTTGGTGCCCCTTGACACTCTCCATTCAGGCAGCAGGGCATGGGAGGCTCACCCTAGACAGTTGGATGAGATACCGCATGTCATGAGCCGAGAGGAGATTCTCAAGTTGAGAAACTTGGTAGGTGCACGAATTGACGGGTACAGGCTTAGGGATGGCGTGGTTGATTGCCAAGGTAGCATATGTTCCACCCCTGGGCTCACATTTGAGGAACGGTGGATGGTAGACTTCGTCTACAGGAGGGTACCCAGATTCTGAGCATTGTCCAGGTGTATCATCAGGAGTTAGGATGGCGGATTTCACTACGTAGTATGGCAAGAGTAGGGCAGGTAAGCATGCGTGGGGCAGACTCTTGACACTTTGGGTCCACCCAAGTGATACATACAGGGGTCAGAGATGAGGGTCAGATGGGTTCTAGTAGGTAGCAACGCAACGCAACGATATCCCCTGATGAGTGGGAGTTGCGAGCTCCCAATATGGTTGGGGAATCCAGGGATCTGTTGGGCAGGTGGATCACTCCACTATGTGATGAGCAGGGACATGGCAGAGGGTGATCCAGTCCACCTTGGTTTTGACACGTGGGGTTGCACTGAGACCTCCATTGCATGGCGAGGCAAACTTATCATGTTGTTGCTCAGGGTCATGATTGGCAGTGGAGGGGTAGATATCAGCATCATGGAGATGCCCGGGCAAAATGAGCTTGGCCTTCACAGATTTTTCACCACAAGGCCCCAGGAGCAAGGGATACAGTCCGCGCGCGATGGGGAGTATCTCATAGTCAGAGTGGCGCAGCATTAGCATGGTGGCACCTCTCTGAGATTAGTAGGGGACTCGAGCATTACAGCTCTACACAGCTCAATAACCTTTAGGGATGAGTTGTATACTACAACGGGAAATCATGTAGATCTTTCATTGGGCTTTAGCGAGTCATTGATGGAGTGGGGGACTTCATCAGCATGCCAGGTGGGTCATTACGATGATAGCAGGAGGGGCTCATGTGAGCGAGACGTTATCTCTGCAGGGATTAGGTGGTATCTTCGAGGGTTTACTCTTGGAGTGCATGGGATAGACTACTTGGTAGGGAAACTTCATGAGGAGTTGAGTATAGTGCCATATTATCATGATTCCCTACTCACTGATTGTGTTTAGAGGGCTCTTGCTACTTGTTCCTCAGAGGATGGGGAATGGAACAGGGGGAGCTTCACGTTGGACAAGATGGCTTGGGATCCGGGTATTGAGGGGTCCCTTCATATCAGGAAGATGCAGAGGCCAAGGATGATTCAGTGGCACATCTGGGACCATGCCACATTTTGTCAGTGACAGAGGGGAGCGCCAGCTAGAGAGGATGCTTGTTCAAGCATTGCTTGAGCACAAGAAATTTTTGGGCGGAGAGTACTGTAATATCCCCAATTAACAATTCTGCTAAATAGAATATTAATTTTTGATAAATTTTGATGTTTCTAATGTCAAGCATAAATAACGTGGGTCAGGACCCACAATTAATAATTAAGGGAAAAACTACAGCCTACTCCTATAGCTCACAAAGAAAATTACAGCCTTAGTGGGGTCCATGTGGCCAGCGTTTGATTTGGAGGCAACTCCCTAAGTGGCAGCGTGGGAGAGTGTAAATTTATGTAAATGTTCTATGCTTGATGCAACTTTACTTTTCACCACAGCAATCACATAAACAATCAAGTAAAATGCAGATAGAACATACCAGTGGATCTATAGAAGACAAACCAGAAACAGAAAAATGTGGTGGTGCATTACGGCAGTCAACAGGATGCTTCAACCAGCAAAGTCTCCTTGGTCAGCCAACCCAGCATGTGTCACAACAACCCTCAAAACAGCCACAAGGTCAACTCAAAGTCAACCCTAGAAAAGTCAACGCTGCAACAACGGTAGCAACACCAGCAACAATGGCAGCAACGGCAACAACACCAGCAACAACGGCAGCAACACTAAGTAAAAGTCAATGCAACCGGTCAACCTTTGACCTCAGTTCTTTTGCCAAAATGTTCGGCCTTCCAAAATCGAAGTCTCCACCAAAAATCAGCTCCTTTGGACCATGCGTTGACCAAAGTCAACGTTGGTTAAACTTGCGTGGAAACCCTAGCTGCAACAAGTTCCTCTTCTTCCTTCTTTCCCACGTGTGAATTGAAACTACCTCTAAGGAGCTCGAACCAATCAGAAGAGGAGAGATGATGTGTGAGGATGAGATGAGTGAAATGTCCTCCAACGTTGACTCTATTTATATCAATCACTGAGGTGTGTGACACATTTGATGGGTTGTAAAACCTTAAGGCCGACCTGCACATATTTGAAATTATTAAAAATAAGTTCAAAATAAATGTTCTGCTTATCGGATTAAGATCAATTTTAGATCAATTTTACACCTTTCCGAAAGAGGAACCCAATAAAAATATTAGTATCTTCATCTGAGCATCACAACATGGAGTTTGGACCTAGTTGTCCAATTTTAACCCTCCCTCTCGACTAGGGAGAACACCATCCACCTATGCAATCAAACATCGTGCATCATCCCGTCGTAACTTGCTTTGCTAGCCTCTTTATTTCAGAACAGTAATGGGTCAATCACAAAGACATCATTCCCGGCTGACAGATTCAGCCCAGAGGTCCGAAACCTCTATAGGACTCACAAAGAGTCTCATACCAACCCGAAGCTGGTTTAATTGACCCGAAGACAGTAGGAGGTCCCAAACCTCACTTGGACTCAAGAGAGTCATATATACTAACCCGAAGTTAGTCTCACTGACACGAAGTCAGTTGGAGGTCCGAAACCTCACATGGCCTCAAAGAGTCACATACAAACCCGAAGTTGGTTCATCTAACCCGAAGTCAATTGTAGGTCCGAAACATCACATGGACTCAAAGAGTCACATACCAACCCGAAGTTGGTTCATCTAACCCGAAGTCAGTAGGAGGTCCGAAACCTCACTAGACTTGATCCCAGATCTAGTGGTTGAACACGTGCCATCCTAGATAGAGAGTACGACAATCTCTGATGCGTCCATCAGTATTTGCTACTAGTCTCTAGCTTTTCCCACCTCATTGGCCAAATGAGAGGCCCTTCCCATGAGTCTGAAACTCAGTGGGTAGGATGCATACGAGGCACAGATCATGAGAGGTGAACCTACTCAAATATCATAAAGGTGGGGCAGAAGCACCAAAAGGTTCGGTAAGCCTAGCCCCGTGTGTGCTTATAGCTCCGAGGAACTATCCCCAATGCCCCCCCAGAGCTCCTAGAGCTCATCATCCAACAGGACCCTTAGAATAGGGTCGTTCCAGGATTCCAAGATTGTCACGAAAGGTTGGGAACATGACCTTCCCCAAGGGCATTGTGAGAATATCTGCGACCTGCTCATCAGTTCCTATATGATCGAGCCTTACAATGCCTTGCTGTACCATATCCCAGATAAAGTGGTACCAGCCATCAACATGCTTGGATCGTTCATGGAACACAAGATTCTATGACAAACGAATCCCCCTCAGGTTATCACAAAGGATAACGGTGGCATCTAGCACATGCTCGAACAGCTCACTGAAGAGCTTTCGCAACCAAGTGACTTCACAACAGGCCATACATGCTGCAATGTATTCAGCCTCAGTGGTGCTCAAGGCTACCGACTTTCGTTTCCTGCCCGAAGCAGATCTACATGTGAAACAGCATCCAGATGTGCTCTTGCGATCCACCACACTGCCAGCCCAATTGGCAGCAGTATATCTAAGGAGTGTCATGCTCCCAGCAGTGTATCTCAGCCCATGGTCTATCGTGCCCCAGAGATATCTCAAGAGTTTCTTGGCACCAACCTAGTGAATGTTATGATCAACCATGTGTTGACTCAAAGTGTTCACTGCACATCATACGTCCGGACGGGTGTTCACTAAGAACATCAGGGCCCCTACGAGTTGAAGATACTCAGTAGGATTTGCTAGCACAGGCCCGCCACTCAACTTCTTAAAGTTGAGCTCCATTGGTATCGACCCGGACTTACAGTCCACCATACTAAATCTTTCCAGACGCTTCACAATATATTTTCCTTGAGAAAAGAAAATCTTGCTAGGTCTCTTCCAGCCTCCAAGCCTAGGAAATGGTGCATCAGTCCTAGGTCCTTCATCTTGAACACAGCAGCAAGCTCCCTCTTGCACTGATGAATGAGAGGGTCAGCACCTGTCAGGAAGAGGTCATCCACATACAGCACCAGAATGAGAGGCTTCCCTTTGACAACCTAGAAGTAAAGGTTCGGATCAGCATTACTTCGAGTGAAGCCCAGCTTCATCAAGTAGCTATCTATCCTCTCGTACCAAGCTCTGGGTGCTTGCTTTAGCCCATACAGGGCTTTCTTCAACCTGCAAACATGGGTGTCCTGATCCTGGACTTCGAACCCCAGAGATTGCTCCACATATACCTCTTCCTTTATCGCACCATGCAGAAATGCGGTCTTCACATCCATTTGATGAAGACTCCATCCTTGCGCAGTAGCAAGGGCTATAATAGAGCGAATGGTGGTGTATCGGGCCACAGGTGCAAATATGTCATCACAATCTATGCCTTCCTTTTGAGAGAAGCCACGGGCAACGAATCTTGCCTTGAATTTTTCAGCACTTCCATCAGATCCATGCTTGATCTTGTAGAGCCATTTCGAGGTGACAACTGCACATCCCAGACATCATTCTTCATAATGGACTCATACTCTTCGTGCATAGCATCTTTCCAGACTTGATGCTTTATGGCTTCTTCAAAGGATCCAGGCTCAGATTGTACAATAGTACTCATGGCTGCTAGATACCCTTGGTATCTACTCGACTTCTTGCTTTCACAGAATGTCCCCCTTTTTGGGCTACATGTCCCTCAGCATCCTCGACAGTGTCCCTGAGCCATCATGGTCTCTTTACCAGTGAAGGAGATGGATCAATTGGGTGCATCGGTCCTTCAACATCAGGCATTGTTTTATCCTTCGGTTCTTCTTGATTTCTAGGCCTTGCTTCATGATCTTCCTCAGATCTCGAAAGATTGACTACTTTCCTCAGGGAAGTATCTTCGTCAAAGGTGACATCGTGGCATATCTCCACTTCCCTTTGACCAGACACATATAATCTATACGCCTTCGAAGTTTCGCTGTAGCCCACAAACATTGTGGTCTCCCTCTTGATGCTGACTCGTCTATGAAAGTTCTTGAACTCGTTAGTCTCATATTCAGTGCCATTATCGATCTGTCGGATAGCATCTCATGTCATTGCTCCTAGTGGACCTCCTCCAACCTGGTAGAGTGTATCAATTCTAGACCCAAACGTGATAGCTTCCTTAAAGCTCTTCTTCCACATGCGCACCTTTCCATCAGTGAATGCCACATTGAAACCTTTGTCTTCCATGGCCAATATAGACACAAGGTTCTTCTTCAAATTAGGTACATATAGTGCATCCTGCAAGCGGAGGACTTGACCTTGAGACAAGTGGAGGGTCACAGTCCCTGTCCCTTTCACGGGATATGTGGCATTATCTCCAAGGATAATTTCCATATTGGTATCCTTCTCAACCATATCAGAGAGTGCTTCCTTGAAGTCAATGATGTGCCTTGAGGCATCACTATCTATCAACCAGACATCCATAGTGACGGGTGGAGATGCAGCAGAGAGGGCAGATACAAGAATGAATTCATTTCTTTTATCAACAACATTTGATTCCTCATTCCTGGAATTTCTTGACCTTTGAAAGGTTGATCATTTCCGCCGGAGGGATATTTCCTCTTTCCCTGGAACCTATTGTTCCTTTGATTTCCTTCCCTCCGATTGTTGTTGTTGTTGTCATCATCAGGAGAATCCTTCTTGAAAGGGCATTCTCTAGCATAGTGACCTGGCTTATGACAAGTGTAACACTTGCCCTTCTTTCCCTGTGCCCCTGCTCTTCCTTTGTTCTTTGGACCACCAAAGTTCTTCTTTCTAGAATGAGCAGTGTAGGCAGCATTCCCTTCATTTTCATACTCCTTCATTCTTGTCTCTTCTTGAACGCATCTCCGCAGTACATCGTCAAAGTCAGGTATCACATTATTATTGAGAATGGTAGTGTTGAACACATGCCATTTGGATGGGAGCCCTCCAAGTGCGGTGAGTATCATCTCTCGATCAGCTATTGTCTCCCAAATAGCCAGCAGATTGTTCTTGATCTCGGTCAGCTTCAGAAAGTATGATTGGACAGACTCATCCCTGCATTTCTTCAAATTATTCAATTGATTCTTGAAGAATAGCAATTGATTTGCATTATTGGCCTTGAACATTTGGATCAGCTTATCATACATCTCTTTGGATGTGCCCAACTCAGAGATGTAGGCCACTAGACTTTTATGAATGGATTCCCTGATCATCAGCTTTGCTTTGATCTACCCCTTCTTGTACTTTGTTTTGGCAGCAGCAGTAGCAGTGGATGGAGATTCTTGGATTTTGCCCTGCACATAGTCCATGACATCTTGGTCTTCCAATTTAAGATCCAATATCATCTTCCAAGCATGGAAGTCATCCTTCCCAGTCAACTTGTCATCCTCCTTGAAGCCATAGTTTCTGGAACCCATTTTCTTCTTCGGTGATTGCTATAGATTAGGACTTGTCTTCACCTCAGCGTTGATCCCATGTAAATTTATGTAGATGTTCTAGTGCGTAGTCCCTTCAGGATTGCGTAGAGGTAGTAGATATTGCGCAGTGATTGCGCAGTGCAGTCTAGAGGAAGTGCCGAGAGCGTGGGAGAGAAGAGGAGTTCAGTCGGAAGATTTGGAGGGGAGGCTAGCCACCTCCTACCAGGGATTTGGCAGCATTTTGGAGACATCTACTAGCAGTTCCAGCCAGGAGTCGAATTTCCCAGCAGTTGGGTGAGCCAAGCCGAAGAAGGCCAATTTCCGAGGTCAAAACTAGAACGAACCCTTTCTGGGTTTCTCTAGGTTTAATAAGGAGAAGCCAAGATTAATTACAGAATTTTATGGGCAGGTTTGAGGTGTCAAACCGAGATCCTAACTCAGCCAACCGCTAGAGGAGCTAAGCGAAAATTAGGCTAAAATTCCGAAGTCAATATCAGGCCAATTCCTTCACGAGTTATTATGGGTTTCTTGAGCAGAGTCCGTGGTCAAAATCCCAAAATTTTCCGAGCAACATAGCAGGCCCTAGCAACATTTCATTGGGACCAGCAACAACATTTTATGGGCTAGGTAGCGCAGTCAATGAGCCACGCAGAGCAGTTTCCAGCAGGAATTTTGTTTTGGGTTTCAGGTGCATTCTTTTCAGCACCTCATTTGTAATCTTTCCCGACATATTAATAAAATGGCTCAACAATGATTTTGGCTCCAAATTCTGTGTTTTAATGGTGTTTTCCTTGTTGCTGTAATTTTTAGTCTATTTCTCTTGTATTACTATCATTTTCCCATTTGGGGATATTACATTATCACTTGCACAAATTTTATGTCATATACAAGAAGAGGCCAACTTCAAATTTATACTTTATGGTCACAGCAATAGTAAATTAGTAAACACAAATTACATGATAGGTTATAATTTTAAATAATCCTAGGTAAATTAACTTGCTATTTTTTGATAAGGCATGAAAAGTCAAGTAATATATATAAACTAAAAGAGAAAATGAAAAAGTTTTGAGCTTTTAAAAATAGATGGTTGTTGGAAATTCTTATCTTGTGCCTTCGATACTTACCTCAAGAGCTTTTACAAGAAAAATCACATCCACTTGTGACTTAAACTACTCTCCACTTTTCAGACCCAACAAGGAGCAATCCTAGCGTGGTGTTCTCTGACCTTCGGTTCGAGTATGCAGTGAAACCCAAGTTCCCTTGCTGGTTGAAACTCTTTGTTTGGATGGTTCAACCCTCTGGAACAATCCACGTGCAATAAAAAGACAAAGCAAGATTTCTCCCTAGTTTTCCCTCTCCACGTGGCCATGTAGTCCCTCAACAACTCGATCCTCTAGCTTTCGTGTGTTCTTACTAGCTAGAAAATAACATAGATTCCAAACAATTACAACAAATAACCAGGAAGAAAAGAGATAGTAAGAGCCAACCCAAAAATGTAAAATTATTACACGTATGCAAATAAGTTCTTTATTAATCAAACTAATCTCACTAGACAAGAACCTTTGCAAAAAGGGAGAGTAGTATTTTATAAAAAAATTCTAATGGCTAGTTAGACTCCTTTACCAAATATTTTTTTACTAATCATCCACACATTGAACTTGAAGGCTTGTTATTTTTCATAAAATATAACACTAGAAAATCTATTTTTTCCATTAAGGGTCAAATTAATCCACAAAACCCAATTTGGTCCAACATTCCATTTGGAAAATGGCCCAAAATAGTCAAAGATAAAGAATAGTATACTTTGGAAGCTCAACACCCCACTCCGACGTTCTTCTTCAAGCTCAACTTATCCTTAGTAATGCACTTTGGTTGGGAGATAGTTTGACTTGGTCCAAAGGATGACTTCTTGACTTTGCAATAGGTAGTTTATTCTCCCTTTTCTAACTTCCTTGGTCCATGGTACATCTAACATCCAATTTGACCCTTCTAACAGCTAGTTCTCTTGACTTTCCCTTAGTAGTGAATTTGACTTAGCCACTTGTGATAGGGAACTCCAATGCCTTGATGATGTTGATCATACTAACACTTGAGTTTGTTGAAACCTACCCTGATCTAAACTGGGTATGCCATCAATTTTCCATACCCTTCCTAGCGTTACCACATCATCACTACTTCATAATCTGGGGTTGAATACTTCATGCTTGTGCGGGTTTTTGGGAAGAAAATCCACTCACTACTCAGAAGGTAATTTCCAAGGCAATTCTACAGTGGATTGTAATATCCCAAACATGATATTTCACTAATTTTGCAGAAATTCAATTCTGCCAGAAATTTTCCATAAAAATTATCATTCATTTAACAGAACATTGCCAAGTAAAAATATAACCAATAGAATACGGAAAAATAACCACAAGAAGAACAGGAGCAATCTCAACCTTATTATAATAGAAAAACTGGGGGTACATGTTGATACAATAAAATAATTGAGATGGAAAGATGGCCTCCAATATAATTTGTTGCACAGCTATGTTGGCTCTCCAAATTGAACTGAATTGCACTGCTAAGCTCTCATGTGAATTCTTGATGAATTCACTAAGGGAAGGTGGGTACTTGCCCAACCTCACTGAATCGCCTGAGGGTTCCGTCCTAGGGCTACTGTTGAAATAGAGAACCAGGTTCTCAAACCTCTCCACAAGAAGAAAACACAAATCCAAGATGTCTTCTAATGGCCTCCTCTTTTTATAAATCTGATGGACTCCTCTAGAAGTTCCTATTTGATTATTATTTTAATCATTGAGCACATTTCCCTTGATTAAAATATTATTTTTAATTTGGGAAAATGGTCAATTGGCCACCATGCCTCCTCAAGCCACTGAAAATCACTTCTAAATTAGGAATTTTGCTTCTGTGATCCATAAATCGTGATTAAAATCTTTCGGTGAAAATCAGATCAGAATAGATTTGGTCGACGCGTTTCAAACCAACCAATGTGGTTCATCATCAGGACAAGATGGAAAATCTGATCAAGTAACCCCTTTAAATAGAAAGTAAAGCTACCACTAGCCGTTTGTAAAATAATGGCTAGTTTGACTTAAATAATAATATTTATTTTATTTAATTTTTATTTTATATTAAAAAGATTAAATCAATTTATTAAAGTTTATAATTTGAATTTTATATATTTATATTCATTTTAATAAAAATATATTCTTTTATATATTTATATTTATTTTAATAAAAATAATAATTATTGATTTAATATATTTTTAAAGAATATAATAGATGTTCATATATATATTTATTTATTTATTTTTATTTTTTTTAATCAAATAAATTAAATGTTAAAAATAGTAAATAGTATTTATAGTTTGAATTTATAAAATTATTTTATTTTTGATAATTAAATGCTATGTGATTCCAAAATTCATCAAACAATTATCATTTTGAAAAAAATAAAAATAAAAATGAAAAAGAAACATAAAATTTTAATTAAATAAATAATAACAATAAAAATAATAAAATAAAATAAAAATAAAATAAAAATTAATTAATTAAGATAATAATAATAATAAAAATAAAATATTCAGAGTCATGCTCACAAACTGGAATGCTCCTCTCTTATCCAAAGGGATGCCTATCCCCCGGATGCGGGTGTCTCGGTGGCAAGTTAATGGGATGGGACAGAGGGGCGGCAAGCCCTGCCGACACCTGCCTAATAGGTACGCGGAGTTAAATGAACAGTTGCACAACAGCATGTCTCATTTACACTCCCCTCCTTCCAATGCTATGAGCTCTGCAATTTACAGCACTCGCACGCCTTCAAATTTGATGAACCATACCTCCGCATGCTTCGGCGGGATTTTCACTATGGATGCAGTTAAGAAGACTGATACGTTCGGCTTGGTAAGGATGGACTTGGCGCATGTTAAGGCCTGTCTCATGGCGGGTGGTTACCTTCAGCAACAGGTTAAATTACGCCCGGTCTTGGCTTTCCCACAGAATCGTTTTGGCGTCGTTGATTGCTGTGTGCAAAGTCGGGAGAGAGTCTATCTGTGTCTGTTGTGTTCTATGCAGTGGGCGGCTTATCCTCCTGGGCGATTTACGCTGCAGCTGCGACCTCGTCCGAGCTTGAGCCACCCCGTGTTGGCTTTCACGTTTATTGACGCTTTCTGGACCCTGCTCCTTCACACTATGCCGAGGATTCGACACTGTATGCGGAGCAGGAGAGGCAGCTCTCGGAGCCATCCCTCTCGTATTCCTTCCAGCTCTTCTCCGGATTCTTCTCCCTTTGGCGATGGCTCCAGCAACTACCCCAGAACTCGAAGTGGTCGGGGGCGCTCTCAGGATTTCCGCTTGTTCTGGGGCCCCCATTCGCATCGCCCTCCTGCCTCCTCTGCTCACACGACTGGTACTGCTCGGTTCACCTTCAACAACACCCTCAATCGCCCGCGGATTACAGTGTAGTTTTTCTTGAAGACAGCCCGCCAGAGGAGCCCAGCGTGCAACCGGCTGTTCCTATGGAGAATGTTGCTGCTCCTGACACCCAGTTCTCGCAATTCAATCTGGGCAGTGGCAATATCCAGTCGCAGCCTCCGTCTTGCCCTGTAGATTTTGTTCCAGATGAAGATATGCTCTCTGCTGAACCTGGTCCCCCGGCTTCTCACGCAGAACTTGCTCCTGAAATGCAAGCCACCGGCTGGTGCAGGATTGTGGAGGAGACTCCAGAAGACTAATGGGTTCGTTGCCTGGTCTTTTTCTCTGTTTGTGTCACCCAACTTCTTGGGTTTTTTCTGTTATGTTAGCTATGAAGCTTTCTGCCCCCTTTTTGTCTCTTCTGGGTCAAAGCATCTTTTGGAGAAATCTGGCTCTGCACCCCTGCGTGGGTTTCGACAGTCTACCTCTCTGTTTTTTCCTGAATTTTCTGCCTTCAAGGCAGTAGTCACTGACTTCGGTCTCGATGTAACATTATCAGCTTGTTAATAGATCAGTATTACTTAGAAAAAAAATAATAATAAAAATAAAGTAAAAATAAAAATGAAAATGAAAATAAAAATTAATTAATTAATTATAAGTTCTTTTAGGAATGAAGGGCAGGAATCCAACATCTACTAATCATCCACCCATCATCTCTGTTGAGGTTGATCGGCCTCAACTTGCGGTGGTAGAAATGGTCAATCCTCGCAATGACCTTAGCATCTTCAATGCAAATGTGATGATTTGTCTTCTCAGCATGCTCCGCTAGCGCAGAGGAGCGTGATCTACTATGCTTCAGGTCAGCAACATGTTCTTGAATTCTTTGACTAATTGACCGACCAGTTTCACCAATGTAAGGGATCCCACAGGAACATGGAAACAAGTAAACACCCTTACCATCCTTCGAGCAAATCGGGTCCTTAACCGATCTAAGTGAACTCCGAATGGTGCGGGAGGGCTTAAAGGTTGAGGAAACATTATGTTTCTTTAGAATCCTGGCGATTTTATCTGTAGTACCTTGGATAAACGGAAGGTGAACTCCAGACAACCAATCACAGGGTTCTTTTTTACCCTTAGAACCTTTTTCCGCTTTTCGAAAAGCTTTAAGACATTGACTCAAGTTATAACTGTTCTTGTAAAATACTTTAAGAAGATGATCCTTTTCACCTTCAAAGTGGTGCTCATCAGAGATTCCAAAGGCTCTGGTGGCTAGGGTGCTGAGAACACCAAGTTTCTGAGCAGGGAAATGGTGAGAACTAGCATGTAAGTACTGCTCAGTGTGCGTCTTCTTCCTAAAAACCTGATAAGAGAGAGAACCATCATCATTCCTAGAAATGAGGACATCAAGAAAAGGCAAGCTACCATTATCTTCGAAATCCATGGAGAACTTAATAAAGTCAGATTGATTATTAAGATGATGGAAGAAAAGGTCCAATTTCTCCTTACCATGAGGCCAAACAACACAGGTGTCATCAACAAACCTTTTCCAAAGCATAGGTTGAAAAAGAGAAGAGGAGAGGGCCCTAGATTCAAAGTCTTCCATGAAGAGATTAGCTACCACTGGGGAAAGGGGGGAACCCATGGCCACACCACAAGTCTGTTCAAAGAATTCACCCTCGAAACTAAAGAAAGTCAAGGTTAGACAAATTTCAACAAGATGAGCAGTATCAGGATCCGTGACCCGAGAAATGACATTGATCGCTTCCCTAATGGGGATGCAAGTATACAGGGACACAACATCAAAACTCACAAATCTATCCTCACGATCCAACTCCAAGTCTTTCAACTCCTTAATAAAAGAGCATGAGTCTTTAACAAAGGAAAAGGTCTGACCAACAAACGGTTTAAGCTTAGAGGCTAGAAATTTAGCGAGCAGATAAGTTGGACCACCTATGGTGTTGACAATAGGGCGAAGGGGAACCACATCCTTATGAACCTTAGGAAGCCCATAAATCCTCGGAGTGAGGGGGTTAGTTTCAATAAGCTTTTTACTCAAAGATCCAACCGTGCTACTTGATTTTATAGCCAAAGCAACCACTTTTGAGACTTTTTTAAGGGGATTTTTGTCTAACTTCTTGTAGCTCCCACTATTAAGAAGGTGATCCAACATCTTATTACGATAATCTTCTTTGTTTAAAATAACCGTAGCAACTCCCTTATCTGCCTTAAGAACAACAATGTCACGGTTATTGTTTAATGATTTAAGAGCCTCAAACTCTAGCTTGTTGATGTTGCTCTTAGGGGGCTTAGCTTGTCTAAGGATCATAGTGTCTTTATTAGCATTAGGTAAATCCTTAATTCCGTATTCAATATCACAAATTATGTCATGAATAGGGATTTTTCTAGGAGCAAGAGCAAAATTAAGACCCTTATCTAACAAACTGAAGACATGTTGATCAAAGGAAAAACTTGAGAGATTAATAACATTCCTATATAAAGTACTATTATTATTGTTAAAACTATTAATGTTGAGTTTATTATAGTTATTATTATTAGAGTTACTATTCTTATTATTATTAAGGTTATTGATATAATTTTTATTAATATTAAAATTATTACGGTTGTCAATATTATTACTATTATTATACAAATTGTTAAAACTACGATCAATCTTATTACTGTTATTACTAAAGTTATCATCTTTATTATAATTACCATTATTTAAGGAATTATAAAATTGAGAACTCGAAGGTTCAACGCTAGAAATCGGAGGAATAAGGTTAACCGAATCCATACCTTTTAAGACAACACCAGAGATAGGAGGATCATCCACCAATCTAACGCTTGAATCCGAAAGAACTCCAATACCTCTTATCGTAGAAGGAGAGGCCAAATAAGAGGCGGAATTTAGCACTTCATTTCGACAGAGCGTCACTCACTGACCACCCATACCTGCTACCATAGCCGTGGGAGACAGATCCACGCTTGAAAAATTAACTGCCACAGGAGGTGAGACAGGAGATAACACATCGGGCTGCAGACTTCTGGAAACAACAAACCGAGGAGACTCTCGATCCACCACCATCGTAGATGACGACGCAGAATCAGGATTAAAGGTCGATGATTGAACAGAAGTGGAAGCAGATTGGAGATCTGCTGGAAAACAAAACACATCCACCTCACTCAAATCTTTAAAAACCGTCTCAAACCCAGTTCAAGGAGAAAATCGTGGCAGAATTTCCATCCTACCACCGGGGACAGGTTTGGACGCCAAATTTGAAAGAGTAGTTTTAGAACAGAAATCAGCATTAAGGATAAGAGAATGTAAAGCTCCAACTTGATTTCCATTAACCCTACTGCTAGATGCGCCTCTCATCTCAGACAAAGAAGATGAATCTTTTAATAATTTCAAGAATTTAGACAGATGCTTCTTATTCCATAATTGTTCCCAGCGAAGAGATTTCAACGCTGAGCGGGCATCAACGACAACCCAAATTTCTGGTGGAATGAAATAAGAAAGCTCGAGATGGGATGACAATAGCTTTTGGGACAATAGATCAAGGCATTTTCTCACTCTCGCAATCTCTGATCTGATAATGCCAAGGCTAGCTGAAAGAAAAACCCGATCATTCTTAGAATTTCTAAGGGGATGATTAATCTTTGCGAACGAGGGAATAGAAGAAGAGTCTCTACATCTTTTCAAAAAGGTGAGGTCAGATTTCATCTTAGATACCCGCAAACATGCCCTTTCAAATTGATGAACTTTAAGTGCCAAGGCCCTACCGAACAGGGTTTCAATATTAGGAATTTTGCTTCTGTGATCCATAAATTGTGATTAAAATCTTTCGGTGAAAATCACATCAGAATAGATTTGGTCGATGCGTTTCGAACCAGCCAGTGTGGTTCATCATTAGGACAAGATGGAAAATCTAATCAAGTAACCCCTTTAAATAGAAAGTAAAGCTACCACTAGTCGTTTGTAAAATAACAGCTAGTTTGACTTAACTATCCCATCTTGTAGATCTTTTCATTTTGGTTCCAACGAGCTATTACACT
The DNA here is from genome assembly GCA_034641835.2 of Pinus albicaulis. Taxonomy (NCBI): domain Eukaryota; kingdom Viridiplantae; phylum Streptophyta; class Pinopsida; order Pinales; family Pinaceae; genus Pinus; species Pinus albicaulis. The sequence goes on along the minus strand of CM076584.1, from coordinate 1,022,328,306 downwards.
AAGGTGTTTTGCCAAGTATTCCTCCCAAAATTGTAATGACCCATACCTAATTGATAAGCAGTATAACCGTTAAAATTATATGTGGATGAACCAATAAAATAATAATATAAATTAATTAAGGCAAATTAATTAATTTATAAACAAACATAAAGTCATCACACCCATTCCTAATTTATAAATAAAATAATTTAATCAAGCCAAATTAAGTTATTAAAACAAACACCATACAATTGAGCTTTTCCTAAGGTCATCACATATGCGTAATTGGATGAGGACTCAACGAGGATATTTTGATGCACTTTATCCCAAAACCTTATCTCAACATTAAATGTTCCCTTAAATTAAGATAAGGTCTCCTTAAATGGTGGCAGACCCTCATAAATATGAAAAATATCTACGGGAGTTGAGGGCGGTGGAAGAGCTGGATAAAAGGGGGAGGATGTGAAGGAGGAAGGGGACGGTTGGGAGAATAAAATTTCTACATTCTGGCCAACAACGGGATTGAAGGATACGAAGAGTTCTGGAAGGGAGTTTCATCGTTCTGGGATTTTGGGCATGGGGGCAGAAGAGTAATCTTCTGGGTCTAGCATTGTTCCTAGATCGGCTGGGAGGATTGTTGTTTTGGTGATCCGTCCATTCTGTCCACAGGAGGAGTACCTGAGAAGCGCCACCATTAATTCGTCTACTGCACCCCAGGTATTTCCCATATAGCTAAAATTGAAAATTTATTTCTGAACTGCATGAAATCGTATTTCTATTGATTTCTATTTATATATGCTTAGATATATACATGAAAATGATCTCTTAAACTGTACAAAGGGAAAGATGATAGTTTGTAACTGTTGCCGTAATTAAATTACATAAACTGGGAATAATCTTTAGAAACAGCAGTAATTCTCTGTTAATTGATTTAGCTAAACTCTGAAATTCTCTGAAAACTAAGTGAAGAATTGTGAAGAATTTAGAAATCCATCATCTAGGTTCTTACAAAAATGCCACCTTAAGCGTAATTAATTGAGTCAAGCCCATTAATAACTCTGGTTTTTTAAAGTTATCGGAATGCAACGAAACTAAAGGCAAATTGTGCAGATGCAAGAATATACCAAGTGAATGCCATCAGACCTCATAAAAACTCCTCAAAACCCCTCCAAAAGCCCCTGGGCCCACCGATGACACCAACCTGCCCCTGTGACCTGTCTTCCCCCAACTCTGAAAGTCCATCCTAATCATGCCATAAGGAACACCAAAAAAAAGGAACATCACAAGTCCTCCCACCCCAAGATTGCTTGCCCTCAAGCAATCCATATATGTCGACAAATATGGCAGTCCCGTGCAACTGAGAATCAATATCTGGATCCCATATAAACCATTGGGTGATACCATAGCTCTATGCCACCGAACCAATAAAGGATCCCTCAATGCTCGGATCCCAAAATAAATTCTGACTCGACCTGCCATCAACAGATCCTCTCGGATACCGATGCCACCATGGCCATTCATCAGTGTTGATTTTTGTAGCATCGAAAAGTGTTCCAAGTCTCAAAATTTGTGAGGAGGCTTGGACATCAATATTCCAAAGAACCCATAAACCATTTATGGAAATTCCACTCGGTTCATGTCTTATTAAAATAATTAATTATTTTAATGGAGACCCAAAGTCTAAACTTAGGGAAATTAAATAATTAATGGGTATTAATAAAACAGAGTGTGAATCTTCTAGAGAATGAAGATCAAGTCAAGTTTTAATCTTAGCCATTGATTAGACCTCTAATCTGGGTCGTTGATTCATCAATGAGAAGATTATAAAAGAAGGCTTGAGGGTCATTTGGAAAGTAATCGGGCACACTCGGTACCTCAAGGAGATTGATTCTGAAGGAATAGAATTCGATTTCAGAGAGAGAGTTGTAGGGCAGAGTTGCAGAGGCAGAAGAAGAAGAAGGAGTCAACAGTGATTGAGTACGAGGACGAAGGGATGCAGAGGACCAAAAAAGGTAGCGCAGTGAACCCACGCAAAGCCCATGTACAATGACGCAGTCCAACACAGGGACTACGCAGAGAAGCACGCAGAGAGACGCAGAGGGAGTCAGAGAGTCTTTCAGGTGTCGGAAAATATTTGGGAGGGTCCAGGGATTTTGTCTCGGGTGTTTTCTAAATATATCTTCCACTGTATTCCTTGTAAAGATTCATCTATTGAAGAATAATATATAAACCCTCATATGTTGCACCGGTTTTCCCACATTGGGTTTTTCCGGGGACAATTGTCCAAAAATAAGTGTGTACATGTGATTGTTTCTTATGCTTATGCTTCTTATTGTGCCTTTCTCTGCATATGTAATTGTGAATGTTGCAACAGTATTTATTTCGAAATTTACTGATAGAATTATGTAAATAACTTATCAGAGTAATAAGTAGGAGAAATAAATTTATCACTGCAATTGTATATTTCTAGATTGAAATTTTTACATGGTGTCAGAGCCAAAGATGAGTAATAGGAATAGAGAACCGGCAAGTGAACGAAAATCTTACATTGTTGCAGCAGCTCGGAAGGGTTCACGCAGTTCTCCTGAAAGGAAGAGAAGCATGGAAGAACAGATAGATCACGATGTTTCTATTCTAGCATCCAGACTGGAAGAAGAGTTTGCTTGTGTGTCAAGCACTGCTTCTCCTGAAGTCTGGTACATTGACAGTGGGGCTTATGCTCATATGACAAGAGTGCAGGAATGTTTCTCCAACTATCGAGAAGAGTAGATGAACTTTAAAATTACCATCGGTAATAAAGCAAAATGCACCCCTATTGGAAGAGGTACCGTAGTATTTCAAACGGAGGTTGGAAATAAGTTGAGGGCCACTAATGTGTTGCATGTGCCTGGGTTGGGGATGAACTTACTCTCAGTGTCTCAACTTCAAAACAAAGGTTATGAAGTTTATTTTATTGGAAACAAAGTATACGTCAAACACCCAAGTTGGAAGAAGAAAGCACAAATTGGAGTCAGGAGCAATAAATTTTATAAGTTACAGCTTGAATCTCCAATGGCACTAATAGGCAGCACTGATGAGAAGGACTTGAATGAACTATGGCACAAAAGAATGGGACATTTGCATCATGGGGCGTTAAAGATACTCAAGAAAATTGTCACGAGAGTTCCAAAACTGAGTGCCAAGCGAGGCGATGTCTGCAGAGGGTGCGTGTTGGGAAAGTATGCCAAGGCAGCATATCAGAGAAGCAGCAATAGGGCTAAGAGTGTACTGGGCTTGATACACTCGGATATCTGCGAACCAATGCCCACTAGAGCTCTTAGTGGTGCCGAATATTTCGTCACCTTTATTGATGACTATTCCAGGAAGACCTGGATCTACTTTCTGAAGACCAAGGACGAAGTCTTCAATCGGTTCAAAGAGTTTAAAGCTATGGTAGAAAATCTGACAGGAAAGCAGATCAAGGTGTTGCGTTCAGACAATGGTGGAGAGTATATTGATAAGGAATTCACAAGGTTCTCCGTAAGGGAAGGTATCAGAAGAGAGTGGATTGCTCCATATAATTCGGAGCAGAATGGTGTGGCAAAAAGAAAAAATAGAACTATTGTCGAGGCTGCAAGGGCAATGCTGTATGATCAAGACATGCCCAAATTTCTGTGTTGAGGCTTGTAATACAGTTGTCTACGCTCAGAATAGGATTCCTCACAACGCATTGAAAAAGATCACGCCAGAAAGTGTCTTCACTGGCAGCAAGCCTAAAGTGAGCCACTTTAGGATCTTTGGCAGTACGGCATATTGTCATGTACCCAATGAAAAGAGGAAGAAGTTGGATATGACTGACGAAAAGGGATATCTGGTAGGATACAGCGAGAATGCAAAGGCTTACCGCATTTACATTCCAGAGAGCAGGAAAGTTGTAGTGCGAAGGGATGTGAAATTCATGGAGGAGAGGGCCTTCAGGAGATCTCAAGAGATGCCATCTGCTAAGCAGTCTGAGGAGGATCCGCTGGTCCAACCACAACGACATGCAGAAGGTAATACGAATGCCTCTCCAAGGCATGGGAATCCAAGGGACACTTCTCCCGAGGAATTGCAAGAAGGAGAGCAGGTAAATCCACCCACTACTAGTGGGAGAACGAGCAGGGAACTACGACAAATTCTGAGGGGCAGAGAGGACTTTGTTAGAGCCCCCCGAAATGTGAAGAGACAACGCAGGGAGCCTGAGAGGTACCAAGCCTTGGTTGCACAAGTTGGGGAACCTTCAAGTTTTCTAGAAGCAGCTCAGCACCAGGTATGGGTAGATGCGATGGTGGAAGAATACAGTTCCATCATGACGAATGATGTCTGGGAGGTGGTTCCCCGACCTCAGGACATATCATTTGTAGGTTCAAGGTGGATCTAGAAGATCAAGTATGTTGCAGATGGCAACATCGAGAAATTTAAAGCCAGGTTTGTGGCGAAGAGGTATGCTTAGAAGGAAGGAATAGATTATGAAGAGACCTTCACCCCAGTAGCCCGATATACTTCCATTAGATCCGTGATATCCCTTGCTGCGTAGATAGGATGGGAGATTCACCAGATAGACGTCAAGATTGCGTTCCTAAATGCAGTGATAGAAGAGGAAGTGTACATTGAACAACCATAGGGCTCCGAGACGCATGAACAAAATACTCATGTGTGCAGGCTTAAGAAAGGCCTTGTATGGACCAAAGCAAGCCCCTAGAGCTTGGTATGGTCGAATTGACAGCTACTTGCAGAAGATGGGATTTGTCAAGAGTGACGCAGATCCCAATCTCTACTATCTAAAGGTAGGGAGTGAGCCCCTGATACTAGTTCTATATGTAGATGATCTATTTCTGACAAGGTCATCAAGGCTCATCAAGGACTGCAAGGAGAATTTGGCTATAGAATTCGACGTGAAGTATCTAGTGTTGATTTATGGTAGCATCGGATGTGCTCTAGCCTTGTAATTTTGTATATGGGCTAAGACACATGTATTCCATAATACCCAGAAAGGATTTTTGAAGATACCACTTAGAGATGGTTTAATTAAAATAATTAATCGTTTTTTAATGTTTTCCTAAGTATAAACTTAGGGAAACTGATTAATTAAAGGGTATTAATTAAACTTAATGTAAATCTTCTAGAAGAAGTCATGGATCACCTCCAAATTAATCTTGGCCCCTGATTATGTTTTAATATTGGTCGTTGAAGGTTCAATGGAAGAATATAAGAAGGAGGCTGAGGGACCTATGGAAAGACACATCAGACAGAGAAAGAATCAAGATTTCGATTTCTTCAGAGAGAGGGAGAATCAAAGTGGTTCTCATTTGCAGAGAGGGGAAGGTGACATCTCTAGGAGGGAGAATTTCTGAAGCATAGAGAGTGCATGAAGAGGAGTGAGAGAGGAACCAAAGCATCAGCGCAGAGTTACCCTAGCAGCAGTTACGTTGGGCCAGCGCAGAGAAGCAGAGGGAGTTTCGTTTTCTGTTGGAGGGGAAGCTGAGGGTTCATCTAGTGTCAAGTGGACATTTCGGGAAGGAAGGAGCACTCTAGTCTCATATAGCAGCAAGCACAGAAGCAGCCACGACAAGCAGCAGAGGCAGTGATGCAGTGACAGTGTGAGTGACGTAGTCACTATGCAGAAATCACGCAGAGCCAGTCAGTTTGGGTGCAAGTCAGTGCCGGAACTCAGATGGTGATGTGAGAATTGTCTCACTCAGCCTTTTCTCATCAGAATTCTTCAGGTGATTGATTGACATTTACAATCACACATTTGTACTCAGAATTTTTGCATAACAAAGAAACCCTCAAATCTGTTGCACCGGTTTTCCTACACTGTATGTTTCCCGAGACAATCGTCCAAAAATAATAGTGTCTATGTGAGATTACTTGTGCTATTTTTATATGTGATTTGTTAATCGTGAAGTCTCCAACATATTTTATTTTGTTATTTAACACAAGAGAAACGTTAAATAATTGGTGTTTAACAATACAATAGAAGAAATTTAATAAGTAGCTATAGTAGAATTCTCCATTATAGAATTTTCACATGGTATCGGAGCTGTCAGATCCAAAGGAAGCAAGGTCAAGAAAGGGACTGTGTAAACCAGAAGCTTCAGAGGAGACGCAGCACAGAGAGAAGGAATCACAAATAAGTATGACAGACTTAGATGCTTTATCCTCTAGGTTAAAAGAGGATGATACATGCCTAGCAAGTTCAGCATCTGTAGGAATCTGGTATATTTATAGCGGAGCTTCGACTCATATGACTGGAGTACGAGAATACTTCTCGAGCTATAGGGAAGACCAGATCAACTTCCAGATCACTATGGGCAATAGCACGAAGTGCACTCTAGTTGGGAGAAGATCTGTACTGTTTCAAATGAAAGTCGGAACCAGTGTCAGGATCACGGATGTACTACATGTGCCAGGATTTGGGATGAACCTAATCTCAGTATCCCAGTTGCAGGACAAAAGGTATGACATACACTTTACCGAAAAGAAAGTATATGTCAAGCATCCCAGTTGGAAGCAAACAAGGTAGATCGGAATCAGAAGCAACATACTATAAAGGTTGCAGATCGAGACCTCGATGGCACTAGTCAGTAGTAATCTAGAAGACAATAAAGGGTTGAATGAACTTTGGCATAGAAGAATGGGGCACCTGCATCACGATGCATTGAAGATGCTCAAAGAAACAATTGATGGAGCACCTATTCTCAGCACCGAGCATGATGATGTATGCCGAGGATGCATACTTGGGAAGTATGCTAAGGCAGCGTTTCCCAGAAGTGAAAACAGGGTAGCAAGCATTTTGGGATTGATACACTTAGATATATGTGGACTGATGTCCACTAACGCTCTCAAAGGTGGCAAATATTTTGTCACATTCATTGATGATCACCCCAAGAAGACCTCGATCTACTTCTTGAAGACAAAAGATGAAGTCTTTGAAAAGTTCAAAGAATTCAAGGCTCTTGTTGAAAACATGATGGGGAAGAATATCAAGACATTGCGTTCAGATAATGGTGGGGAATACATAGATGGAAATTTCACAGACTTTTGTGCAAAGGAGGGCATCAGGAGAGAGTGGACTGCGCCACAATCCAGAGCAGAATGTTGTGGCAGAACGGAAGAACAGGACAATTGTAGGAGCAGCCAAGGCCATGTTATTTGACCTAGATTTACCCCGATATTTATGGGTTGAAGCCTGCAATACGGTCGTGTACATCCAGAACAGGACACCTCATAGAGCGTTGAGTAAGAAGACTCCTGAGGAAGTTTTCACAAGGAAGAAACCGAAGGTAGGGCATCTTCAGATATTTGGTAGCATGACTTATTATGATGTACCCAGCAAGAAGAGAAGCAAGCTAGATCAAACTGCAGAAATGGAGTATCTTGTAGGGTACAGTGACACCTCCAAGGCATATAGGATCTATATTCCTGACAATAGGACGCTGGTGATAAGACGCGATGTTAAGTTCATGGAGGATAGAGCGTTTCAAAAATCGCGTGATATGCCGGCAAAGGATCAAACTGCAAAAGTTCCCTTGGTCCAAGAATAGCAGGGGCACCAAGAAGAACAGACAGGAAGACAGACTTTGGTACCAAGGACAGGTACTAACATGTTCACAGAGGAGGATTAGGAAGATACTCAGTCAAAGGAGTCGTTAGATCAGGAGGAAGAGTTGAGAGAGCAACCTTCCACCGGTGGTCGAATCAGCAGGGAAGCTCAGCAAATACTGAGGGAAGAAGAAAACTTTATTGGGACTCCCAGGAATGGGAAGAGACAGCGCAGACCTCCTGACAGGTACCAGGCCTTGGTGGCTCAAGTAGAGGAACCTTCCAGCTTCCACGAAGCTGTTCAGCACCAAGTATGGGTAGATGCTATGATAGAAGAGTATGCTTCTATCATGACAAATGATGTCTAGGAAGTTGTACCAAGACCTTAGAGCAGATTAGTTGTTGGATCACATTGGATCTACAAGATCAAGTACGCTGCAGATGGCAGTGTAGATAAATACAAGGCAAGGTTCGTGGAAAAAGGGTATGCTCAGAAGGAAGGTATTGACTATGAGGAGACCTTCGCACCAGTTGCCAGATATACCTCCATCCGGACTGTCGTATCCTTAGCTACATAGATGGGATGGGAGATTCATCAAATGGATGCCAAGACAGTGTTCTTGAATGGATAAATTGAGGAAGACGTATATATCGAATAGCGAGAGGGTTTTGAGACTCATGAAAGGAGTCTTATGTATGCAGATTAAAGAAAGCCCTGTACTGGCTTAAGCAGGCTCCGAGAGCGTGGTATGGTCGGATAGAAAGCTATTTGCAAAAGATGGGATTTGTCAAGAGTGATGCAAATCCCAATCTTTAATACTTGCTAGTAGAGGATGAGCCATTGGTACTAGTACTATATGTAGATGATCTGTTTCTCACGGGATCATCTAGGCTCATCAAGGATTGCAAATGGAATCTAGAAGTTGAATTCGACATGAAGGATTTGGGGTTGATGCACTACTTCCTAGGATTGGAAGTTTGTCAGAAAGATGGAGATATCTTCATGGGACAGGAGAAGTATGCCTTGGAAATTCTGAAGAGATTCAAAATGCAGGATTGCAGGCCCATGGCCACACCCACGATCACCAATTAGAAAAAGATAGATGCATCAGAAGATACAGAGGTAGACCCCACCTTATACAGACAACTCATCGGGTCATTGATGTATCTGGTTAACACCAAACGAGACATTTGCTTTGTCGTCAACACTCTTAGTTAGTTCATGGTGGAACCCAAAAGAGTGCACTGGGGCGCAACAACGCATGTCCTGAGGTATGTACGAGGAATAGTCAGATTCGGTATCAGATATGGCAGAGGAGAGGATGTCAGACTCAGTGGATTCACAAATGAAGATTGGGCAGGCAGCTCAGTGGACAGGAAAAGTACCTCTGGGTACTGTTTCAACGTTGGTTCAGGAATGGTGTCCTAGTGCAGCAGGAAACAGAAGTCAGTAGCATTGAGCACAGCTGAAGCAAAGTACATGGCATCCAGTACAGCTACATGCGAAGCAATATGGCTTCGGAAACTTCTTGTTAGTCTATTCAGAAGTAGGATGGAGCCAACTAGCGTTTACTGTGACAATCAGAGTTGTATCAAACTCTCTGAAAATCCAGTATTTCATGATCGGTCCAAAAATATTAACATCAGATGTCATTTTATCAGAGACTTTGTTCAGCGTGGGGCAGTACAACTCCAGTACATTCCCATAGGCGAACAAACAGCACATATTCTCACTAAGGCTCTGGGGAGAATTAAGTTCACTCAGTTCAGGGAACAGTTGAGTATGACTGAAAATCCATTTCAGTAAGAAATGGATCCTCAGCGCAGTTGAAGGAGGGAGTCGCAGTACAGTGGAAGTTGGCAGCAGTAAGCAGAGTTAGCAGCAGTACAGATGCAACATTTCTTGTGTAGTTTTGGTGCGCAGCATCAACAGCACAGCAGCAAATGTTACAGAAGTCAGAACAGCAACACATTGAGTTGTTTTGCTAGAGCACTTTCCTTGGTAAGAGGGAGTGTTGATTTATGGTAGCATCGGATGTGCTCTAGCCTTGTAATTTTGTATATGGGCTAAGACACATGTATTCCATAATACGCAGAAAGGATTTTTGAAGATACCACTTAGAGATGGTTAAATTAAAATAACTAATATTTTTTTAATGTTTTCCCAAGTATAAACTTAGGGAAACTGATTAATTAAAGGGTATTAATTAAACTTAGTGTAAATCTTCTAGAAGAAGTCATGGATCACCTCCAAATTAATCTTGGTCGTTGATTATGTTTTAATCTTGATCGTTGAAGGTTCAACAGAAGAATATAAGAAGGAGGGTGAGGAGGGGCCTATGGAAAGACACATCAGGGGAAGAAAGAATCAAGATTTCGATTTCTTCAGAGAGAGGGAGAATCAAAGTGGTTCTCATTTTCAGAGAGGGGAAGGTGACATCTCCAAGAAGGAGAATTTCTGAAGCATAGAGAGTGCATGAAGAGGAGTGAGAGAGGAGCCAAAGCATCAGCACAGAGTTACCCTAGCAGCAGTTACGTTGGTCCAGTGCAGAGAAGCAGAGGGAGTTTCGTTTTCTGTTGGAGAGGCAGCTGAGGGTTCATCCGATGTCAAGAGGACATTTTGGGAAGGAAGGAGCACTCTAGTCTCATATAGCAGCAAGCACAGAAGCAGCGACGACAAGCAGCAGAGGTAGTGACGCAGTGACAATGTGAGTGACACAGTCACAGCGCAGAAATCACGCAGAGCCAGTCAGTGTGGGTGCAAGTTAGTGTCGGAACTCAGATGGTGATGTGAGAATTGTCTCACTCAGCCTTTTCTCATCAGAATTCTTCAGGTGATTGATTGACATTTACAATCACACATTTGTACTCAGAATATTTGCATAATAAAGAAACCCTCAGATCTGCTGCACTGGTTTTCCCACACTAGGTTTTTTAGGGGACAATTGTCCAAAAATAATGGTGGCTATGTGTAATTACTTCTGCTATTTTTATATGTGATTTGTTAATCGTGAAGTCTGCAACATATATTTTGTTATTTAACACGAGAAATGTTAAATAATTGTATTTAACAATACAATAGAATAAATTTAATAAGTAGTTGCAGTAAAATTCTCCATTATAGAATTTTCACATCTAGCGTTGATGCACTATTTTTTGGGGTTGAAAGTTTGGCAGCAGAAGGGGGAGATCTTCCTTGGTCAAGGAAGATATACTACAGAAATTATGAAAATATTTCAGATGGAAGACTATAGACCCATGACTACTCCAATGATCACCAACTGGAAGAAAATCGACACGTCCGAAGATGAGGAGGTTGACCCTACATTGTATAGGCAGCTCATAGGATCTCTGATGTATCTGGTGAACACTAGGCCAAACATATGTTATGCTGTAAATACCCTCAGTCAGTTCATGGTGGAAACTAAGAGGGCTCATTGGGCAGCAGTCAAACATGTTCTTAGGTATCTTCAAGGAACAGTCGAGCTTGGACAGAAGTACACCTGTGGCAATGACATCAGGTTGAGTGGGCTCACCGACACAGATTGGGCAGGGAGTCCAGTAGATCGGAAAAGTACAAGTGGGTATTGTTTCAGTCTTGGATCAGGGATGACTTCCTGGTGCAGCAGGAAATAGAAATCCGTGGCGCTGAACTCAGCAGAGGCATAATATATGGTAGCTAGCACAGCTTCGTGTGAGGCCATATGGCTTCGGAAACTTCTTGTGAAATTACTAAAAGAGAAGATGGAAGCGACCAGTATTCTATGTGATAATCAGAGTTGCATCAAGCTCTCTGAAAATCCTATGTTTCATGATCGATCGAAGCACATTGACATAAGGTGTCACTTCATCAGAGACTGTGTCCAATAAGGAGTTGTATAGTTGCAGTACACTCCAACAGGAGAACAAGTAGCAGATATCCTCACAAAGGCTCTGGGGAAGACCGAGTTTGTCTACTTCAGAGAAAAGATGGGGATGATCAAGAATCCATCTCAGTAGCAGGAATGGATAAGATCAGAATTTAGAGGGAGCTGCAATACAGATGAGGCAGTGACAGTGGCAGTGTCATGGGCAGCAGTGCAACAGATGAGGGGCAATAGCCAAGGATCAGCAGCGCAGAGGATGCATCAAAGTATAGCAACATGCAGCAGGCATATTGCTAGAACACTTTCCTCACTAAGAGGGAGTGTTGATTTTTGTAGCATCGAAAAGTGTTCCAAGTCTCAAAATTTGTGAGGAGGCTTGGACATCAATATTCCAAAGAACCAATAAACCGTTTGTGGAAATTCCACGCGGTTCATGTCTTATAAAAATAATTAATTATTTTAATGGAGAGCCTAAGTCTAAACTTAGGGAAATTAAATAATTAATGGGAATTAATAAGACAGTGTGAATCTTCTAGAGAACGAAGATCAAGTCAAGTTTTAATCTTAGCCATTGATTAGACTTCTAATTTGGGTCGTTGATTCATCAATGAGAAGATTATAAAAGAAGGATTGAGGGTCATTTGGAAAGTAAGCCAAGCATACACTCAGTACCCGAAGGAGATCGATTATGAAGGAATAGAATTCGATTCAGAGGGAGAGACGCAGAGCAGAGTTGTAGAGGCAGAAGGAGAAGAGGGAGTCAGCAGTGACTGAGTACGAGGACAGAGGGACGCAGAGGGCCACAGAAGGAAACGCAGAGCTACAGAACAGTGAACCCAAGCAAAGCCCACAGAGTCACACATTCCACGCAGGGACTACACAGAGAAGCACGCAGAGAGACGCAGAGGGAGTCAAAGAGTCTTTCGGATGTCAGAAAATCTTCGGGAGGGTCCAAGGATTTTATCTCAGGTGTTTTCTAAATATATCTGCTAGTGTATTCCTTGTAAATATTCATTTGCTGAAGAATAATATATAAACCCTCGTCTGTCGCACCGGTTTTTCCGACATTGGGTTTTTCCGGGGACAATTGTCCAAAAATAAGTGTGTACATGTGATTGTTTCTTGTGCTTATGTTTCTTATTGTTCCTTTCTCTGCATATGTAATTACGAATGTTGTAGTAGTATTTATTTCGAAATAATAACTTATCGGAGTGATAAGTAGGAGAAATAAATCCATCGCTACAACTATATATTTCTAGATTGAAATTTTCACAATCAGCACCCCTATCCCATGGCTCTAGTTGTGCTCTGTCTCCAGCTATAGTTGTTGCTTCCTCAGCTGAATACCAACTCATCGCCTCTCTCCAGTCTAACCCCTACCTCAATCCAATGCCAATCCCATTCTCCTGATGTTGGGGTGGAACACTAAAGAGTTCTCGACCTGTATCCCACTTCCAACTGGAGCATGTAGTATTTGTCATGTCTAAGGGTTCCCACTCCACTATGCCCCTGACTAAGGATATTGTACCATCAATAGGATACCAACCCATGATCTCCTGCCAATCTAATGTATGGACACTTGTGTAAGGAATACGTCTACTAGGCTGATACCAGTCCATGTTCAACTCTTGATGCTCTACCCGGTCGACCAACAAAATCTCTCCAAGAAATCTTGCCCCCTCACCCTATAATGGGAAAAACTAGGCAAGTCATGCTCCAAGCTCTATCTATGTACTCCTAGAGAGGGCTGCTGCCTGAAAATACTGCAGCTTTGCTAGCTGCCACTACATCTGTATGCACCTCATCAATGGGTATACCCAAAGATGGATGCACTGCCATCTCCCTCATCTAATAGGAACCTCCATGCTCCTCCTATCCACCAATCACCTGCAAAATTGTTCTGCCAGACTCTAGCACCTCATGAGGACAAGTGTTTGTAAATATTGCCACCTTGCTTGTTGCTTGTATCTCTGTCTGCTCCTCATCAATGGCTAACCCCAAGGGAGGTTGCTCATCCTCCTCCATCATAGGCTCAATGGGATCCTCCAACTGGCTCTCCCCAAGAGGCTCATCATCCATATTGTGCACATCATCCTCCTCAGTTGACTCAGGCACCATCATATGCTGCTCATGTTGAATAATCACTAGTGATTCATCACCCTGAATGTCTCCCATACGGTCCACTAACTGCTCACTATACACACCCGAATATAAATCTGGCCTATTGTCAACAACTCCACATGACTCATGCTCCTCAGAGGCATCCTCGTATGAACCCATAGACACGTCCAAAGAAGAATCCTCACCTTGAAAGTCAAAAGGAATCTCCTCGTGCTCTACCTCTGTTATCTCCTCATTGTCACTCAAGCATGAGTTGTCAGGTCCCTTGCAGATGAAGCAAAGTCCCTTCCTCTTTAGCTCATTCTTGCTGCATGATCCACCAAACCTGAGCAGCTCTTCCCTGGTCAACTATCTTCTGAACAATTCAATGTTCTGCTCAACCACCCTTTCATCTAGTTCATAAGCAGCAGGTGAGACCAATTGTTGTCTTCTCCAAATAGACAACAATCGAGACTACAACCCTCGGAAAATGGCATCACGGCCTCTCATACATGATAAGATGGGTTGCATGTGTGCTATGACTATGTCAAGATGATGTTTCCTAATGCAGAAGAAGCAATGGAACATTTGTAGGATAAGATCATCACACTCGAGATCAAACATGATTTCATAAGTCCTAGTCATGGCCATAATTTCCAAAACCTGAAGCTTCTTCCCAAATGTAGGACCCACGGAGTTATCCAAGTCTCGTAAGGTTTCTAACATCAACTTGAAGACTCTCTTCATAACATCATCATTGCAAGGAGCTATAAGGGCAGTCAGCATCATGATGCTACTAAGACAAGAGGCAACTACAAGAGTGACCCCTTCACAAGGGTACTCCAAGAACTTGGATTGTATTAAAGCTAGCATGGCGGGTTTCAAAGCCCACATCAACTTCTTCCCCTGTAACTGGTCTATCCTGGAAAGGAGTTCACCCAGTTCATCTAGCATGAAAAGGACTTTCCATGTGACCCTCATGCGTTTTAAATCTGTCCCAAGTGCAAGGATTTTGTGTCCTATTTCCTGCCTCTTCTGCACATCCTTTGGTTGTTTTCTTTGAAGAATGGCATGGACCCCTTTTGAGAAGGGTCTGATGTCTGTTGTTGCTAGTTTATTAAGGGAGTTTAGGAAGGTTTGATCCATGTTTAGTCCAATGTTGACATGAGGTTATTGCTTTTCTGAGTTTGTTGAATTTCTCAGTGTGATATTCTTACAATCCGCTTGTATAAGGATTGCTAAGAGTGACTCTGAGTTTTACAGTGAACTTAAATGCCAGATAAAACTCAATATAACATGAATAAAACTCATCAAATATCAAAACTCATACCTGTTTGCATGAATGGTTCCAACAGACATAAATTTTCCTCTTCAATAAAATTTCAATCCTCTACAGTGAACCAAAATAAGTGATCAAACCCTTGGTTAGACAATTCGATCTCTTAGGTGTATTCAGCCCAGGAAAAAGTTGCAACACCAGTGCCTTGTAGACTCAGAGTTAGAATGAAGATGCATTCCTCCAAGTAGCATGCAATTTCTGATTAAGATGATAACCCACAACAATAAATCTCTGGTTCCTTTAATTAGTTTACAGCATTCTACCAATGCTCCTCTGTCCAGCTCGAACTCCCGCTCTCATAAAAATATCGGGCTTATGACAGATAAACCACTGTATCCTTTTGCAGTCTTTTCACTGGTCAGATTGGGTCAACCGTCATACCTTAATGTTATCATACAAGTTTACATGCCAGACCGGATAGATCAGCGCACATGAAGAAGGACTCAAACTACGTGTTGATTTTTGTAGCATCAAATAGTGCTTTAAGTCTCAAATTTGGTGTGGAGGCCTAGACACTTGTATTTCAAAGAACCCAAAAACCATTTGTGGAAATTCCACTCAATTCATGTTTTATTAAAATCATTATTTATTTAAATGGAGACCCTAAGTCTAAACTTAGGGAAATTAAATAATTAAAGTGTACTAATAAAACAAAGTATGAATCTTCTAGAAAACAAAGATCAAGTCATGTTTTAATCTTAGCCATCAATTAAACATCTAATCTGGGCCATTGATTTGTCAACGAGAAGATTATAAACGGAAGGCTTGAGGGTCATTTGAAAAGGACATGGAGACACTGAATTGATCTAAGAGTTCGAAATTTCTGGGGCGCGATTTGCTGAGAATTTCAAGCTAAAGATCTTAGCAGTGAGGGGCAGTGATAGCATCCGAAGAGAAATATTCTGTCAGTCTGGTGGAGCATCTGTCTAGCCTAGCCAACGTAGAAGGAAGGGGCTTACGTAGTCACCGCGTAACCTCACACAGAGGCAGCGTAGAGACAGAAGGAAGGGTTTTCGGAAATTGTTGGTGGATCAATTTCGGAGGTCAGGATCCGGAAAGTGGCACTGGGAGGTTGCAGCGCTAGGATTGTGTAGAGCCTCCCAAGGGCAGGTTCTTCTTCATCCAGATCAGCCGAAGACTCAATGATTGAGTGAGGTATTTCTTCGATATTCTTCTGCCACTATTTCTCTTTGTAACTGAATAACCCTCAAGGGTATTGAGAGATGTATTCAGACATTGCTATTGCTTAATAATAAAACCCTCAGATCTACTACATTGATTTTCCCGCATTGGGTTTTTCCAAGGACATTAGTCAAATGTGTGAATGATTTCCTTGTCTACTTTCCTTGTTTCTGAATCAATTTTAGTGTAGGTTTCTTCAGTAGTTGCTTCAATAATTCAGATCCGAATCAATTATGTAATGTAATTTACTTAATAGGAGAAGTACACTCAGTTGTTGCAGTAGGAGTACACTTCTTATTTCAGAAGTGAAGGTCGTTTTTGTTGCAGCGCAGCAGAACGAATCCCTATCGAGATTGCACAGATCTAGCCAGGAGGGCTGAAGCTTCGAGGTTGTATCTCTCTGACTGAGTCGACAAAGAGGTACGACTTCCAGTTCGAGTTCTTGTTGTGGCAGAGGGAGTTGCGCAGATCCTCCATGAAGAAGATAGAGGAACGCAGTTTTCTGAAGCTGTTGCTAAGCAGAAAGCGTCAGAAGGAATCAAAGGGACACATATTTGGGGAATTTCTTCCTCAATGATTTCCTAACCGAGGAAATCAGCATTTCTCAGTAGCTGAGTAGTAGAGGAGATGCAGAACTTACAACTCCACCAGGGAGTGTGTAAGCCTACCAGGGACTGCACGGTGGGGAGAAAGAGGGAGCAGATTCGACGGTATTTCGGTTGATATGGCATCTCACGAACTTCGTGATCAAGATCGGTAGGAGGGCTCCTCCAACTATATGATCTGGAAGGAACAGGCTATGTTTCTTCTAGATGAATATGATCTAAAGGCGTTTGTGGAGAACGTTATAGTTGTACCTACAGGTCTAGATCAACTAAGAAAGTACAGCGCTGATATGGCGAAGGCGAAGAGGTTGCTCCTTGATGGTGTGAAGGACCACATTGTCTCACACTTGGCTGGCCAGAATACTTCTAGAGATATGTGGGTAGCTTTGCATGACCTATATGAGGGATCTTCCGAGCAGCGAAAGTTGTACTTGGAGCAGAAGCTCTGTATGATCCAGATGCGGAAAGGGGAGCACGTGGCTTCATACCTTATGCGGTTTCAGGAGGTTCGTGATCAGTTGTCGGCAGTAGATGCTACACTTATCGCTGCAACCATGGTACGGATGGCCCTTAACGGTGTCATGGAGAAGTGAAAGGTGTTTGTCCAGAGTATACTGGGTCGGGCAGCATTACCTAGTTGGAAGCAGTTGGGGGCAGCTTTTCAGGAGGAAGAGCTGAGAAGAGACCTCATCAAGTGCAAACTTGATGGTAGCAGTGGAAGAGGATCGAAATCCGTGGAGGAAGAGGAGAACGCAGCCCTTGCATCGAAGGGACAACATGCACAACGAAAACCGAAGTGTGATGCTTCTAAGGTCAAGTGCTTCAGATGTGGCGAGATGGGCCGATATGCATCTCAGTGTCCTTTGAAGAAAAGGGGCAAAGATGAGAAGCAGGACCCGAAGGTTGCAGCTGCGAGAATCGAGGAGGATGAGGTGGTCATGAGTGCCCACGTTTCTCCTATTGGGAAGTGGGGTGATACTGAGTTGTAGTTCTTTGAACTTCAGTTGGGCAGGATCCTTGAGGAGCCCACCTCATGGATCATAGCTTGCTACGGGAGCCCATGATCAGCAGTAGCACGACAGAGGAGTTTTAGAAGAGCCGAGGAGTGATGGAGAAGACAGTGCAGTGGAAAGCAGCGTTCATTTCTAGAGCAGCGCAAAGCAGAGGCAGCAGCAGCAACGCTGTGCATAGTGGTGTAGTGCAGTGGTTACGCAGTGCAGAGCAGCAGCAACGCAGAGCATTAGAGGGACAGCGCAGTAGCTATTAGCAATCAGATTCTTCAGCATCGAGGTGCATCTGCTGAACACTTGTCCAGTTTTGGGTGAGTTTTCAGTTGTTTCTCTCAACAACTGAGTTGCAGTGCAGACGCAGTGTTAGCAGCATAGCAAATGCAGCACTTGAGAGGGAGCTGTAGTACAGATGCACCAGTGATAGAGGCAGTATCATGGGCAGCAGTACAGTGGTAGCAGCAGCACAGAGACTGATGGACTTCAGCAGTGCGGAGGATGCTTCAGGGACAGAGCAGTATGCAGAGGGACTGTTGATTTTCGTAGCATTAGATAGAGCTCTAAGTCTCAAATTTGGTGTGGAGGTTTAGACACTTGTATTTCAAAGAACCCAGAAACCATTTGTGGAAATTCCACTCGGTTCATGTTTTATTAAAATAATTAATTATTTTAATGGGGACCCTAAATCTAAACTTAGCGAAATTAAATAATTAAAGTGTATTATTAAAACAGAGTGTGAAACTTCTAGAAAACGAAGATCAAGTCATGTTTTAATCTTAGTCGTCGATTGGAAATCTAATCTAGGCCGTTGATTTGTCAACGAGAAGATTATAAACGAACGGCTTGATGGTCATTTGAAAAGGACATAGAGACACTGAATTGATCTAAGAGTTTGAAATTTCTGGGGCGCGGTTTACTGAAAAATTTGAGCTAGAGATCTGGGCAGTGAGGGCCAGAGATAGCATCCGGAGAGATATATTTTCTCAGTCCGGTGGAGCATTGGTTAGAGAGAGGTAGAGGTGATCTAGCCTAACCAGCACAGAAGGAAGGGGCTAACGCAATGACTACATAAGCTCACGCAGAGGCAGCGCAGAGACAAAAGGAAGGGTTTTCAGAAATTGCTGGTGGATCAATGTCGGAGTCTGAGATCCGGAAAGTGGTACCGAGAGGCTTTTCCTCAACATCCACAGAAGCAAAAAGACTTGGTTAGGGTTGAATGTAGAGCCTGGAAGGGGGTGACGCAAAGGCTGCAAGTTGCAGTGTTGAGGCTGCGCAGAGGCTACGCAAAGCCTCCCCATGGCAGGTTCTTCTTCATCCGAATCAGCCGCAAACTCAGTGATTGAGTGAGGTATTTCTCACATATTCTTCTGCCAGTATTTCTCTCTGTAACTGAATAACCCTTGAGGGTATTCAGAGTTGTACTTGAACATTGCTATTGCTTAATAATAAAGACCTCATATCTGTTGGACCAGTTTTCTTGCATTAGGTTTTTCTGAGGACATTAGTCCAAAAATAACTGTGTTGAAATTTGGTTACCGGAGGACAGGTGGTTCCCTAAGGCTTTGATCTTTGGCCTAGGGAAAAGTGTCCAAAAGAATTTAATTTTTCTCCTAAAGTGACTTTATAAAGTTATAAAGTCAAATCTAATTTAAAAGTGACTTTAAGTGATAAAGTTACTAAAGTCTAATTTTAAAGTGACTTTAATAAAGTCAATGTGAAATTAGAAAGGAAAAGTGACTTTGGAAATAAATGACTAAGTGGGTCTTTATTAAAGTGGGGTGAATTAAAAAATAGAAAGTGAGATTTAAATGGCATTTAATCTCAGCCCTAGATCTAAAGCTATCTCAGCCATTGGATTTAGGGATTCCCCAAAAGTCACTTAGGGTTAGGTTAAAGGAGGAAAAGGAGAAAAAAGGTAATTCCTTCTTTCATGACCAGATTGAGAGAGGAGGAGAGAAAGCTAAGGAGATTTTCTGAGCATTGAGAAGGAGGGAGGAGATTTTAGCAAAGGTACAGCAGCATTTATTGGCACAAATACTGAAGCAGAAAATCTGTATAGCAAGAGAAAGGCAGTGTTTTCAAGTGAGGAGGCATAGAAATCGAGGAAGAGGGCAGCAGCAGCAAGCACGCATTTCGAGGGAAAAGTCTGGCACGTTTTTCGAGGAAGAGGGCTACTGTTATTTTCGGCACAAAAACTGAGGAAGAGGACATCAGCTACAATCCAGATTTTGGCACAGAATTCGAGAAGAGGCTACTGTACGAAATCCATACAATCAAGTATAGTTGTTCCAGCATGCTTCCCGAGGTGGTCGTACAGCATTTAATGTTGTTATAAATGCTGTAATTTTTCTGTTTCTGTTGTTGCTAATTTGGCACAATTTCCGAGGTGGTGTGCAAGCACGGAAATCGAGATAAGTCTATAAATTTGGTTGCTGAAAATTTTTCTGTGTTTTCCCTGTTTCACTGTAAAAAGCAATATTCAGAAAATAAAAGAGAAGCTTTCGAACTGGTTTTCCCCAAGAGTTGTAGGGGGTTTTTCTAGGGTCATAATGACCCAAAAATCAGCGTGTCTAAATGTTCTGTGTGGCTGATTTATTTTGCTGATTTTTTTTATTTCTACAATTTCCAACATTTCGAAAATTTCTAGAATTTGTGTTTTCAGAAAATATTTATTTTTTCAGCTTGTTGAATGTAAGGCTATGGGAATGGGCATATTTAACTATATGGAGAAATAAGGTGAAACTGAAAATCGGGGTGGGAAACTGAAATTTCTACACCGTGTCATATGTGTGAATGATTCCCTTGTCTAGTTTCTTTGTTTCTAAATCAATTTTAGTGTAGGCTACTTTAGTAGTTTCTTCAATAATTCAGATTTGAATTAATTATGTAATGTAATTTACTTAATAAGAGAAGTACACTCAGTTGTTGGAGTAGGATTCATTAGATCTTTGTTAGATCTTGGAATTTTCACACTACGCACCAGGAGTATATATCTTAATCGTGCCCAAATAGAAAAGACGTTGCTAGGATTAGATAACAAACATCGGATACACTAAATCTTTGGTGCCGGTAAACTCTTCTCAAAATGTAGTTACCATACTAATCGATCCACAATGGAGAAATGGCGATGCATAGAAGCGGCATGCATAGTCTCTAGAAAGTCACACACTATGACAATAGACGACGTTTACTGATATTCCTACGACCCAATTGGAGGTGCAATTCGCACCTCTGTTCAAGACAATTCAACTCATAAATCCAGAGCCTTCGGTCTGAAAATTTGGCCCTTTAAAGCTACAGTGAGATCGCCATTAACATACAATAGAGCTCAGCATCAGAGATTCAGCATTTCGTAAACTGAGGTTCAGCCTTTCGGAAATTGTTGTTCGCCTTTGATACTAGTCCACGGATGAAAATTTAAAGATTGAGTCGATCATCAAGCTCAACATGCATCGCAACAACTCTATTGCAATTGCCTGTGGATCAAGGAACAACTTCAGTGATTTTGATCAATTCTAGGCTTTGCATGACAGTTGCAATCACACATTATTACAAGATTCCTGGTTGGTCGGATGTGATGAGAGGAGAGCGTCGTCACAATTTTGATCCCTACGAATTGGATGCAGACCTCTTGCCGTAAATGCAACACAACAGACTAAAATCGACCCTTTGTGATATCTACTTTGGTGTTCGACCAGTGCGGCCCCTGCAGTGGCAATGGAAACTTGACTGGAAGCTTGATTGTTTAACGACCACTCTCAGAAATATGCCATGATCCCTATCAATAATGCGACTTCTAGATTCGGCCTTCTGAAGACTAACATGATTGGAAATGGCGGCTACCCTTTTAAAAATTAACTCCTCGACCTTCATAAAATGTGAAGTTTGACCACTTAATAAACTTTGGCTCAAACATTAATAATTTAATACGGCCTCTTCAAAAAAAAATGTCTGCTTGAATAAAATTGGCCTCAATCAAATTATTCGGCAAAATTTCCATGAACCCACTTATGGTCAAACAAACAAAAAATTTGGTCTTTGTATTACACACGTGAATCCCAAAATCGACCCAGTTTTAACTTTCGGCCCCTTTTTGCAAATAATAGTTGGAACTTTACAAAAATTTAAGGTTCCACTCTTTATAACAATAAGAATTTGGCAATATAATTGTCGAATGATTATTAAGTGGACGACAAAGCCAAGGACGATTTGTCTAGCATTTTGCAACTAAGAATTTGTAGAATGGTTAACACCTAGCACAAATTTCTCTAGCAAATAGAATTTGGTCCCTTCAAAATAACCTGAATCGATCTACAATAAACCCTCAGACTGGTAGGAACACCAGCTCTGATACCACTGTAATATCCCAAACGGATAATTGACTAATTTTGCATAAATTCAATTCAACCAGAAATTTTCCATAAAAATTAGCATTCATTTAACAGAACATTGCCATGTAAAAATATAACCAATAGAATACAGCAAAATAACCACAAGATGAACCGGAACAATATCAACTTTATTATAATAGATAAAATGGGGTTACATGCAGATACAATAAAATAGCTGAGATGAAAAGTTGGCCTCCAAAATAATCTGTTGCACTACTATGTTGACCCTCCAAACTGAACTAAATTCCACAATTAAGCTCTCATGTGAATTCTGGATGACTTCACCAAGGGAAGGTGGGTACTCGCCCAACCTCACTGAATCGCCCGAGGGTTTCCGTCCTGGGGCTACTGCTAAAGTAGAGAACCGGATTCTCAGACCTCTCCACAAGAAGAAAACACAAATCCAAGATGTCCTCTAATGGCCTCCTCTTTTTATAAATTTGATGGACTCCTCTAGAAGTTCCTATTTGATTATTATTTTAATCATTGAGCACATTTCCCTTAGTTAAAATATTATTTTTAATGTGGGAAAATGGTCAATTGGCCACCATGCCTCCTCAAGCCACTGAAAATCACTTCTAACAATCCCATCCTGTAGATCTTTTCGTTCTGGTTACAACGAGCTATTACACTAAGGTGTTCTACCAAGTATTCCTCCTTAAATGTCACCTTAAGCGTAGTTAATTGAGTTTGGCCCATTAATAACTTTATTTTTTGAAAGTTATTGGAATGCAACAAAACGAAAGGAATATTGAGCGAATGGTGGAATATACCAAGCGAATGCCATCAGAGCAAATAAAAACTCCTCAAAACCCCTGCAAAATGTTGAGAATTTGGAGGGCTGGTGATTAATTCAAATTCTCTTTTTGATAATTACTTGTGTGCTTACTTGAGTTACTTATGTCTTCTCTTCTTTAGCTTAATTAGTATTTCATCAAGTCAATTATCAAAATACATGAGACACAAGAATTAGGCTCCTATAGCCAGGGCAAAACCTCTCCCTCTTGGAGAGGAAAACCCGTAAGGAATTCTTCTTATAGATCTTCAATTGAAAAGTACCATGACCATGACCTAGACCCTTGACCTTAGTATGCCTCCAAGACCTTGTCTCTGCTCCACTAGACTTCTTATGACGATCTTCTTTTCTGCACTGCTCTGCACCACCACTAGGAAAGCTCGGTTCCTAGTCTTTAGACAGTATGCTTCCTTGACCTTTTTTTTGTACCTCTTTATCTCCAAGTCTTTGATCCTTAGATTGCTATAGTGATTTTTCCCTTTAGTCCTTTTTCAAAGATATACTAAGCACACTGCTCTCAAAACAGTAGACCTTTAGTCCTTCCCTTTCTTAGTAGATTACCCTTCAGACTTTGCACTAGAACAGACCTTTGATTCACTCTTGATCACAGAACTGTTTCTCCTTGATGTAACCTTCAGTAGTCCTGAGATGACCTCGGAGTATATAGCCCAGAGACAAATATAAGACTTAATTTCCTTCGTTAATATGGCACCTCACTTCGCACCACAGTTCAGCTACTTAATTTGCTGGCTTGACTTTCTTCTATGCACTGCATTTCAAACCCTAATCTCATACTTCATTTCAAAACTAATCCGGATTTTTAACCTTCCTGAAATCTGCAATTCTTCAAGTGTAATCCTCGTTGTATCTTCCTGTAATCCGCACCTTTTAAACTCTGTTGAAACTGCAGAGCAATCCACAAAATTCTGTATTTTCTGCACAGTATATACAGGGGTATATATAGCTATCCCAATATATTAATAAGCCAACCTGTCAATATAATATAGGGCCGACTTGATCACAATTTTATAGGCCGACATGAAGGCTTTCTTGAGGAGAATTTTAACGTTGATATGAGGCATCTTTCTGAGCTTATGTCACAAGGTCTTTGAGGCATATTAGATTGACTTGACCCTCCATATATATGAACCTTTACATTTATGACCAGAAGACAGATTCCTAAAGGACATCAAGAAGAAGTCCTTTGACCTATAATAAAGCCTTGCTCATGAAACCCATGAAGCAAGCATACCAAAAATATATATATTATTATCTTTGTCTTCTTCATTTACATAAATACATAATTACATAGTCAATATGAAGACCTATCCTCGTTACACTTTTCAACACTCCCTCTTAACTAGGGAGGTATTCATACAGGTACATGGTCACTTTCAAACTGAAGAATCTCATAAGAAGAATCGGATTGGTAATCGCATCTGTATAGCATCATATCAACCAACACTGTCCTAGTGCAAGGCCTTGACTAACAACCCCATCTCTCAACGAGACAATGGGCTACAATGCTGGCGAGACACATGACTTATAGACACCATAGTCATTGTCTCCCCAAGGTACATACTCCACCCAGGAGTTCCCAGAGTATGACCTTCTTGAACTATTCTTCTATTGGGTAGCCAACCCACAAAAAATATCGGTCCTCGACTACTCTTATCTTGAATGCCCTATATCATTCTCAAATAGTATCGAATGCCAGATGATTACCCAATCCTCCATTTTGTCTTCCAGGCAAAGACCATAATGATATGTCTATCCATTCTCTCCACATGGCCTTCACTAAGACTTACGGTTGTTAGCCCTGGTCTAGTGCATGACACATGTATTAGAGAATCACATATGTCACTCCCTCTCAACTCAGGAAAGACATACTTCAAGTTTCTTCCATTACCACCAGGCTCCCTCTCAACCAGGGTCCTGCAGCAGCAATGGTGAGACACCCAGCTACTCATGAAGAATTCCTCCCCTCGATGTCATGCATTTCGATATTGAGGAATCTTCAACTTTTGGCTTCATAGGGCACAAATCATCCATCACTTTCAGTCACAAGTCATTATCAGAAAGTGATTCATCAGTCTTTCTCATCTAATCCACCGTTATACCATGCTGCTTTCCTTCGAATCATCTCCAAGGATCATACATCCTTTCTCATGATTAGCAGCCCTGCACAAATTCATCCAGATAAACATATACATATGAACTTTTAAACAAAAGTTACCTCAGTAATGATCTTTCACCATGACATCTCCCTATAGGCGTCGACATCCTTTATTCAGATTGACACATCTCCTAATAATATGTTTTGTCAAGGATATTCTTCTAAACCAGACTTCTGTCAAAGTCTACATATCCTCCCAGGAGATCTCCTAGTCACATATTCTTGGCTTCTGGATGATAACTGCCTCTTGATATGGTTGCATTTCATGATCTCTTCCTTTCTGCACATTCTTTATTCCGAAAAACTTACAAATTTTCCAGTTTCTCGTTCATATACAACCACCTCATATACCATGAGAATATATTATGTTGATTTCATCTGTCAGTGCACCGAGAGATCCTCCTTCATAGATCATACTTCTAAGTATGGAAGTCTATTACCTGCAACCATATGACATGACTTCACAGCATCCAGTGCCAGCATATAAATATATACATACCTCATACCTTTATCATTTAAGTCATCCTGTAGCAGTTTTACTAGAATGAAGAGCTTCATTCCCTTGGCCTGCTCCATCAATATGTCATCACATCCCAGAATTTTGTTTCCATGATGACCCTTGATCTTGATGACTACCTTCCATTAGTAATGTTACCAGAGAGGTTTTCCCAGAGTTGCTTCAACAAGAGCTTCTACCATGCTTTTATCATCATGCTATAATATACATTGCTTCCTATCATACTATTTTACAACCAACAGAAATCACTTAAAGGAGAAGATGATCTCAAACATAATGGAGATCCCTCGCTTCTTCTTTCTTAGATTTCTTTGTATCAAGTTCTTCTCTTATATCTGAAACATGGGCTTCTTCCTTTTTCCTCTTGTCCTTTCTAAATTTAGGACAATCTCGTTTATAATGCCCAAGATCATTACATCCAAAGCATCGTGCTTTGTCCACGTTTCTTTTCTTATTCTGAGGACCAAATTTACCAAATCTTCCTTTCTTCCTGGACATGGCGGCAAAGGCTTGATTCTCTACACTTGATCCTGCTATCAATCTTGATTCTTCTATCTTACCTAGACTTTGGAATGTCATGGCTTCTTCTCTCCCATCTATGCTAGAAGTGGAACCTCTCCATTCTTTCGGTAAAGCATTTTGTACCATAGTGAGTATTTCTCTATCAGACATTACTTGTCCCAACTTCAGTAGTTGATCACATATAGCGAAAATCTCCATCAGATATGGAATTATTCCTTCCTTTGACATATTCTTATTTTGAGTAGTTTTTGTCTCAAGTATATCATTTCCTTTGTAGAACCTTTTGAGAATAGTTCCACCAATTTATCATATATTTCTTTTGAGGATTCTAGCTTTGATACATAGGGAATGAGAGAGTCTTTTATGGATTCTATAAGAATCCTTCAAGCTCTTATGTCTCCCTTCATGTATTTGATATATGCTAGAATGTCTTCTTTTCGAGGTTGAATTGAAGATCCTTCTATGAAGCCCATAACTTCATTTTCAATTAGCTTCAAATCTGTCCTTTTCTTCTATGCATTGAAGTTTGATAACCCAACCAATTTGTTTCTCTCTATCATTTTGATAGATTTAGATAAAGTCATAGATACTTACTTGAATAAGTGACTTTTTCCTTCAGCAGCTTCCTTGATGATGATGAAGAGGTTAGGAATTTCTTCTAAGATAGAAATCTTCAATCTAGGTGATCTTGGATGCTTGATGGAAAAGGATGTCTTCAAAAGATGATGTCCTCTTCTTAAAAAAATGTCTTGAATGTAAATCTTTGATGGCAAAGATTATTTTCTTGCAAGGTTGATCCTTTAATTGAGATAAAGATCTTTCTTGAAAATAGCTTGAGAGTTTTCCTTGCAAACTAATTTGAATTTTTACCCAAACTTCGATTTTTGCTTCCTGGAGTGTCTCTTTGTTAAGTAGCCCTTGAGTTCAGCACCTTAGCTCTGATATCATGTTGAGAATTTCGAGGGCTGGTGATTAATTCAAATTCTCTTCTTGATAATTACTTGTGTGCTTACTTGAGTTACTTATGTCTTCTCTTCTTTAGCTTATTTAGTATTTCATCAAGTCAATTATCAAAATACACGAGACACAAGAATTAGGTACCTATAGCCAGGGAAAAACCTCTCCCTCTTGGAGAGGAAAACCCATAAGAAATTCTTCTTATAGATCTTCAATTGACAAGTACCATGACCATGACCTAGACCCTTGACCTTAGTATGCCTCCAAGACCTTGTCTCTGCTCCACTAGACTTCTTATGACGATCTTCTTTTCTGCACTGCTCTGCACCACCACTAGGAAAGCTCGGTTCCTAGTCTTTAGACAGTATGCTTCCTTGACCTTTTCTTTGTACCTCTTTATCTCCAAGTCTTTGATCCTTAGCTTGCTATAGTGATCTTTCCCTTTAGTCCTTTTTCAAAGATATACTAAGCACACTGCTCTCAAAACAGTAGACCTTTAGTCCTTCCCTTTCCTAGTAGATCACCCTTCAGACTTTGCACTAGAACAGAGCTTTGATTCACTCTTGATCACAGAACTGTTTCTCCTTGATGTAACCTTCGGTAGTCCTGAGATGACCTCGGAGTATATAGCCCAGAGACAAATATAAGACTTAATTTCCTTCGCTGATATGGCACCTCACTTCGCACCACAATTCAACACTTAATTTGCTGGTTTGACTTTCTTCTACGCACTGCATTTCAGACCCTGATCTCGTACTTCATTTCAGAACTAGTCCAGACTTTTAACCTTGCTAAAATCCGCAATTCTTCAAGTGTAATCCTCGTTGTATCTTCCTGTAATCCGCACCTTTTAAACTCTGTTGAAACCACAGAGCCATCCGCAAAATTCTGTATTTTTTGCGCAGTATATACAGGGGTATATATAGTTATCCCAGTATATTAATAAGCCGACATGTCAATATAATATAGGGCCGACTTGATCACAATTTTATAGGCCGACATGAAGGCTTTCTTGAGGAGAATTTTAACGCTAATATGAGGCATATTTCTGAGCTTATGTCACAAGGTCTTTGAGGCATATTAGATTGACTTGACCCTCCATATATATGACCCTTTACATTTATGACCAGAAGACAGATTCCTAAAGGACATCAAGAAGAAGTCCTTTGACCTATAATAAAGCCTTGCTCATGAAACCCATGAAGCAAGCATACCAAAAACATATATATTATTATCTTTGTCTTCTTCATTTACATAAATACATAATTATATAGTCAATATGAAGATCGATCCTAGTTACACTTTTCAACACAAATACCTCTAGGCCCACTAATAACGCCAACTTGCACCTGTGACCTGTATGCCCTCAACTCTGAAAGTCCATCCTAACCATGCCATAAGGAACACCTGAAAAATGAACATCACATAGATTGAGGAGGACCAAGTGCCAAATCTAGCAGGTGAAGTGCGGGGGACGCAGTTTATGCAAGGAAGCGCATAGCACCAAAAATTGGGTAATTCTGGGAGTTCAAAATTAACCTAATTCCTTTATGGGTTTTAACTTTTGTCGATCAGGGGTCAAGGAGTTTGCTTCAAATTTTGCAAAATTTTTGGAGTTTTGGTGCCCCGAAACAATTGAATTATTTGGCAACCAATTAGGAGAAGTGAGTTTAAATTTTGTGTCCCGGGTGGTCGGTAAAATTTTCCCAAACCCTTTCTGGGATTTTGGTGGAGAGCTAAAGATCAATTTGACGGAATTTTCTAAGCACTTTTGGAGGCACAGACGGGTTTCTTCCAGCTAGCAGTTGTAGAATGTTTAGGGTCAGCGCAGAACATTGAGGAAAAGACCTTCCTCTACACCCGGGTAGCATTTTTCTCACCTGGGATTTTCTAGCTTGCTTTGGCAAGCCCAGGTGCACATATTGCATGCATTGTACTCTTCTCCATATATAAAAAAATGGTTGAATTTGGTGTAGTTCCAGTGTAAATTGTGGGTGTTTGATTGTTTTTTGATTATTTTGGTGTTGTATGTGTATATTGCTTTGTTTATCACTGTTATTTCCTTTTTGGAACATTACAGTGGTATCAGAGCCATAATATTGGCTCAGCCTGTGGGAAACGCTTGATTCTATGACAAGACCAGAACATGAAAAAAAAACTAAGAAATCATGGGATCCAAAGAAAGGTTAAAACTTAAAATCAAACAACATGGCAGTAACTTTGAATGAGGTGATTAGGATGCAACAAATGATGATTGATGTGGGGAAGCAATTGATTCATACAACAATTGTGAATTAGGACCATTCTTAATTATACAACAAATCCACTATGCCCAAAATTGTGGATAATGTATCAAGATAGCAAGACATGATTGCAATGGATGTCGAGTTACTGGAAGCAAATTCGAAGGCATATCAACCATTGGGACATGGCATTCAAGCGTCCCTCTCTTTTTGGGAGTTTTGTGAACTAAGAGACATGCACAAATCAGTGGGAATTTAGTGGAATTACACAGGGATGATGAAGAGGATTAAGGTAGAAGATGAAAGAGTAGTTGAAGAGGCCATGGTTAGCAAGGAGGCAGTTGAGCATACCCTCGTTGATGAGATCCCATTCATTGTTGAGGTATCAATTAATGAGGTATTGTGACCGAGTTCTCAGGAGATAGCAACGCACCACAGGTTGATGAGGTGTCGGGAGACATCTCCATCGTTGTTGAGGAGCCGATAGGTACAAAGGCATCCAAATCTATGACAGAGTTGTCAGACAACAGTCACCTGCAGCTGACTAGTGAGCATGTCTTGCGAGTTGGGTAGTCTATGGAGGAGCGGTTGAAGGCTCGTGTTGAGTTCATGATGGAGGAGGATTTGCAGCCGTCCTTTGGGCTAGCCATTGATGAGGGGCAACATTAGTGCTGCAGGAACAGTCCCCCCCCCCCCAAGGATCACGAGGCGGAACCGCATCCCGCCCGAATCTGCCACCAATCCTTCGGCAGAACAACTTATCCGAAAATTGGATCGGCAGTTCCGCAATTTTTTGGCGATTCCTGGAAAATCGAATCCGCAGGGGCCCGATCTGTGGTTCTGGCTACCCAATCTACAGATCTGGAATGGATCAGGTGCAAATCTGTGGAGGTTCGAGCGTGTATCCGTCGCGGATTGAGAGCGGATCTGAGATAAGGTTGAAGATTCACATGGTTCTGCAAGGTTTTTTTTGTTTTTCTTGTGGAAATTTTGAACTGTTATGTGAGGAATTATGCTTTCTGAATACTCCCAAGGTGCCCCTTGATGCTCCCTAGACGCTTCCTAGATGCTCTCTAATGGTAATGTTAAATTCTTAAAGTAAAAGTGACATTATCCTTTATATTTCATTTCCATCCATTTAGTTAAATTTTGAACATTACCATGAAATGACTCAAAATGTTTGAGAGTGGTTCCAATCTCATCAGACTTCATATGGAAAAAATAGAATTTCATATCCCATTCAAAATTAAGCAGACTTAACAGTTTTCAGGATCAATGGGATTGTGACGTTTCATTAGATTATATCATGTATGAGGGCATCTGATTGCCATTTAATCAAGAGCACTAAGCCCTATATGTACCCTAGTGTTGGTGTTGTTGATTGTTGAACTCCTTTGTCATAGCCTTAGCAAAAATGTACCCTTCACTCAAGTCAATCATTGATCAAGCATGTTAAGCTTTCTCCACCATATTATAAGGCTTGGATTAGGTTGTTTAATCAAAATTGGGCAACGTTGACTAATATCCCTAGAGAATTGAAGTAGAGGCAAAGGCTAGACAAGAGAAGAGGAATCTAGATTCTAGATGGTTCACGCATCTAGATGGTTGATGTTGGAATAATTAATCATTGATGTACAAGGGATGCCATATCTATCTTGATTTATGTTAAAATATGCATGTTTTCATGTCTTCTACAACTAATATGGTATTTTGGATGTTTCTTTTGAATATAAATGCAAAAAAATATATAAAATATATATATATATATATATATATATATATATAGTAGATGCTTCCAAGACGCTTCGCTTTCTAGATTTTTGGGAAATGACGCTTCCACGGATCTGCTTCCAAAAATTGTCCCCGTTTCGTGCAACGTTGGGCAGCATAGAGGCCATGCATTAGGATTTCAGCATAGTTTGCTTCAGAGGCACACTGACGAGATCTACAACGTTATTAGCCCACCCTTATGCATTGGATTGAGGGAGGCAAAGTTGTCTAGACATACCCAAGCAGATGGTCGGGTTAGTAGGACTAAAGGACATGAGTTGGGTATCACACTGCATTAGTTTGGAGGGCTTGTTCCTTCCATAGGGGATTGTACATTTGATCCCTCCTTTAGGATCGGATGGTGAGAGGTACTGAGTTGGTACCCGATGGAGTAGGCTAGGCAATTGGATACATCCATGACCACATTTCAGCAGAGGCCATGGATTACCAGAGAGACACGAGGGCCAGATTGTTGTTGGAATCGATGTGGGATTTCCCATCACATCATAGAGTCGGTAGGTGATGGCAGTAGATGTGTGATAGATATGATGTTTAGGCACACACACATTTTCATATCTCCATCAGAGCCTCGAACAGCACTAGCGACAGGAAGGTTCGACAGGGGAGCACACAAATTTCATGAGTTGTTTTGGTATATTGACTGTGCATGGAGTCACAGCGTGATTAGCCTACTCTAGAAGAAGCTAGTAGGAGGAGGTGGCATCAGCAGGCCACTAGACAGGGAATTACATGGAGGCGATGCTCTCTGATTGATATATTTGTAATATCCCCAATTAGCAATTCTGCTAATTAGAATATTAATTTTTGATAAATTTCGATGTTTCTAATGTCAAGCAGAAATAAGGTGGGTCGAGACCCGCAATTAATAATTAAGGAAAAAACTACAGCCTACTCCTATAGTTCACAAGGAAAAATTGCAGCCTTAGTGGGGTCCATATGACCAGCATTCGATTTGGAGGCAGCTCCCTAGGTTGCAGCGTGGGAGAAGCTCTATGAAGGCAACGCAGTGAGTGGTTGAATGAGGGGAATACGCAGTCCATGGTGGACCCAAGGGAACTTTGGGGGCTCAATTAATAAAAGGACGTGAAGGAAGCTCATTTCCTCATTCATTCATCTTCTATTTTGATTGTCATCTTGACATAGCACGCTTTTGTCAGGTACCAAGTATGTCGTGTTGTTTAGCACATGAGATCTTCAGGCGAAGATCTCAACCTCTACTTCGGGGGACTTCGAGTGCCTACTCAGGAGAGTAGTTCCACAATTTCGATTAGGAGTTGACATAGCAGCAGCAGAAGGAGAGTGTAGTCCCTTCAGGACTGCGTAGAGGAAGCAGAGACTATGCACTGATTGCGTAGCGCAATCTAGAGTTAGTGTCGCGAGTGTGGGAGAGAAGAGGAGTTGTTAATTTTTGGGCAACTAGGTACAAACTCCATGTTGCATTGGTCATATGATGGAGATGATATTTTTGTTGGATTCCTCTTGAGGAGAGGTGCAAGATTGATCTAAGGATCATCTTGTTTGGATGAGCAGGACTTATAATTTGAATTTATTTTCCACATTGTAAATTGTCAACATCAGCCAGAATTGTAATTTAGGCTCACAAGCCCCAAAAGATGTGTCACACACCCTCATTGATGGATATAAATTGGAGAGACTTGATGCTCATTTTCTCATCAACTCATCTCACAAATCTCTCTCTCATCCGATTGGTTCGTACAGCCTTGAAAAGGCTTCTCTCTCTCTCCCACGTGTGAAACAAGCTGCTGGAAATTTCGGACTGGTTCAGGGCAAATCTGGATAGCATTGACCAACGTTGACTTTGGGTCAACCCTCTTTGTTTGACTCTGTTTTCTACCCATAAATTCAGATCTTGGAAGGCCGCATTTGATGGCACAAAAACCGAGGTCAAAACGTTGACCTTTGACCGCAACCTTTGACCACAGCGTTGACCGCAACGTTGACTGGTTTTGACCGCCGAAATTTGACTTGTGTTCACTGTTTTGGGCACTGATTTTTGGGTTGTGTGTGACACTGAAGGAAGGCCGAATTTGTATGAGTTTGACTGAACCTATTTGGAGGTTGAAAGGGTTGGTTTGACTAGTAAAGTCTTTGTTGGCTAGGGCATCCTGTTCACTGTTGTAACAAAAACATTTTTCTCCATCTTTGTTGAATAAGAAGAATTACAAATTCTTGTATCTTATATTGGCTTGTCTTCTGTTGATCTATTTTATGTTCTATCAACATTTACTTTCAATGATTATGTGATTGTTTACGTGAAATTGAATCGGGCTAATAAGAAGAATGATTGAAGTAAATTGCATTAAGCATAGAACATACCATGGTTATCTAAAATTAACATGGTATCAGAGTTGAGATGAAGACAAAGCCCAAGCAAGTGTGAAAAGCAATCACCGAAGAAGTTGGAAAATCAAGGACCCGAATCAATGGCCTCCTCATCATACAAGGGTTTCAAATCTGATGATAAGTTGACTGACAAGTTTGATTATCATGCTTGGAAAATGTCTTTCAATTTTGCATTGGAAGAGCAAGATGTTATGGATTATGTGCAGGGTAAGATCAATGAGCCTCCATCAAATTCACTGGTTGCAACTTGCCTCTAAGACAAAGTACAAGAATGGGGAAGTCAAGGCAAAAAAGATCATCAGGGATTCTATTCATAAGCACCTGGTTGCTTATATCTCCGAGCTGGGCACATCTAAAGAGATGTATGATAAGTTGGTTAGCATGTTCAAGGCTAGCAATGCTAATCAAATTCTATTTTTAAAGAACAAGCTGAAAGAGATCAAGAAAGGCAAAGGAGAATCCATCCAATCATATTTCATAAGGCTCACCGAAATCAAGAATGATCTCTTAGCTATTGGAGAAGCCATAACTAACCGAGAACTCACTCTCATTGCTCTTGGAGGACTCCCCCAACATTGGTATGTATTCAATACTACAATTCTTAATAATAATGTGATTCCTGACTTTGATGAATTATTGACAAGATGCACTCAAGAAGAGATAAGAATGATGGAGAGAGACAAACCCTCCAATGTGAATGGAAGTGACCCCACTGCCTTCTCTGCTCATGCAAAGAAGAGGAACAATGCTAGTCCGAGAAATCAAAATCATGGAAGAGCGGGTCCCAAAGGAGGAAGAAGAGGAAGATGTTACACTTGTAACAAGTTTGGTCACTATGCAAGAGAGTGCCCTAATAGAAGGGACTTTTCTGGAGATGATGACTACAACAACAACAACAACTTCAGGGGGAATGGAAATCAAAGGAACAAGAGGTTCAAAGGAAAGAGGAAGGCTCCCTCTGATCGAAGTGGAAATGGGCAACCTTTCAAGAGGTCAAGGAATTCCAAGCATGATGAACCTAATGTTGTTGATAGGAAAAATGAATCTATTCTTATATCTGCCCTCTCTGCTGCATCTCCTTCCAATACGCTGGACAATTGGTTGATTGATAGTGGTGCTTCAAGGCACTTCACTTGATATAAGGAAGCGCACTCTAATTTGATTGAAGAGGATACTAATTTGGAAATTATCCTTGGAGACAATGCCACCTATCCCATGAAAGGGACAAGGACTGTGACTCTACATCTAAATCAAGGTCAAGTCCTTCGTTTGCAAGATGTGTTGTACGTACCTGACTTGAAAGAATCTAGTGTCTATCTCGGCAATGGAAGACAAAGGATTCAAGGAGGCATTCATCGATGGAAAGATACGCAAAGAAGCATTCACTCTTGGTTTTGGAGTTGACACACTCTATCAGGTTGGAGGAAGTCCGCTGGGGGCCATGACATGTGACACAACCCTTCAATCCGAGCTATGGCACCAGAGGTTTGCACACCTTCATTTCAAAGCCCTTCTCGAAGCAAGGAAGGTGGTGAAAGGGATGCCCGATTTCAAAGATGATCATGAAGGTGTATGTTAGGGTTGTGCCGAAGGAAAGCATATAAGGGGACCATTCCCCTCAAGTGTCATGAAGACATCTGATATTTTTCAATTGATACATTCTGATCTATCTGGTATGTTGCCCATAACATCCTTGGGAGGATGTTTATATTATATCACTTTTATAGATGACTTCTCCCGCAAGACTCAGATATATTTTTTGAAGAAGAAGGACGAAGCATTCAAGTGGTTTTATACCTTCAAGGCCTTGGTTGAAAATCAAACAAGGAAGAAGATCAAAATTTTGAGGACCGGTAATGGAACCGAGTATGAGTCGAATGAATTCAATGACAATTGCAGGGAAGCTGGCACTAAGAGGGAGACCACCATCGTGTATACTCTCGAACAAAATGGTGTTGTTGAAAGGAAGAATAGAACATGTTGACCACTGGAGTGGCAACTAATGATAATGAGAAGACACAATGCTCGAGGATGAACCAGAAGACATTTGTACCATCAGATATCATCAGATACAATCATTTCAACAGAGTTTTTGAACTCTATTTCTATTTCCCATCATCTTTCTCTTGTACCCAGATTCCACGCCCTTCGAGGAATTGTAATAAGTGATGCCAATAATGATGAATTTGAGTCAGTATTGAGTCTGTAATAGGCCTAGGTAGCTTGGGAACTTGCCAACAAGTAAGTATTACTCTGGGAGGTTTTTTTCACTCAGTTAATTATCATCTCCCTATCAGGACTTAATAATTAATTGTGTTTTTTCCTCCAATTTTACCCCAAAGCCGGAGTACAGCTTAATGGTGAGGCCTTGGGTGAGGTCTAGTGTCTAGAGTCAATATATATTACCATACTAGATCACACAAAAAAATTTGTGGAATTTGGTTAGGTCTAGGTAGTGATTTTTTAATTATTTAGATTTCCCGCAAGTCGAAAATTGCAATAAAAATTGTAATTGGATTGTAATAAGTGTTGTATAGAGAAGTTGTATGGGGTATGAGTAATCAAAATTACACCTCTCACCCTCAAATTTCTACTATGACACACTTTGACAGGTTAATAATGAGTTTTGGACCTGTTGACCACTAAAGTGGCACCTAATGATAATGAGAAGACTCCATGCCCAAGGATGAACCAGAAGACATTTGTACCATGGGATATCATCAGATATCATCAGTTCAACAGAGTTTTCAAACTCTACTTCTACTTCTTATCATTTTCTCTTGTACCCAGATTCCACACCCTAGGGGGAATTGTACTAAGTGATGCTAGTAATGATAAGTTTTGAGTCAGTATTGAGTCTGTAACAGGCCTAGGTAGCCTGGGACCTTGCCAACAAGTGAGTATTACTCTAGGAGGTTTTTTTTTACTTGGTTAATTATCATCTCCCTACCAGGAGTTAATAATTAATTGAGTTTTTTCCTCCAATTTTACACCAAAGTCGGAGTACGGCTTGATGGTGAGGCCTTGGGTGAGTCCTAGTGTCTAGAGTCAATGTATATTACCATACTAGATCACACAAAAAATTTCGTGGAATTTGGTTAGGTTTAGGTAGTGATTTTTTAATTTTTTAGATTTCCCGCAAGTCGAAAATTGCAATAAAAATTGTAATTGAATTGTAATAAGTGTTGTCTAGAGAATTTGTATGGGGTATGAATAATCAAAATTACACCTCTCACGCTCAACTTTCTACTATGACACACTTTGAGGGGTTAAAAATGTATTTTGAACCCTCAAAACCCACTTTTCCTAAGTTTAGTGGGAAATCTGGCAATTAATTAAGTCAGAAATTAAATAAATGGAGAAAAATAAATATCCACACATGCTAAATGAGGTGGAAATGAAATGGAAAATTATGGAGGAGTTAAAGTGAAGTCCCAAGGTGATGTGGACTCCTAAAATCAAGGAAAAGACATATGCTCAAATAAAATTGAATTTCCGGCATTAAATGAGAGTTGTTTACTTGGAAATTCAAATTTGTGAAGTTAGTGCATAAATGGGATAATTTGGGAGAATATTTGTTGGAGATTTTTCTGGGAAATTGTCCCGACATGGGTTACCAACCATATGCACATGTCATTCCACCATAAAATTCGAATTTGACACATAAGGGAAGAAGAAAATTATGTCCACTTGCCAGACTTCGATTTTTACACTTGGCATTGGAGTCCTACTTACCAAATTCGAATTTGCCTTGTGATCTCCTCCCTCTCACCACTTGGCATATGGTTCTTCATTGGGATTTGCTCCCAACTTTCAATATAATGGAGCCATGGGCTCTCATGTTGTATATTCTAACTAGCTATTGTGTTTGCAGAAGCACTGCTGCCTTGTACACTTTCAGAATATCAATAAAAAGATTTTGGGGGTCCATTCATGGGTGTTCTTCCTTTGGAGCATAGTGCATATGGAGCTATTGGTATAATCTTTTCTATGCTTTGAGTTATTTCATTTTCCATGTATTCATGTGAATTTGCTAGTGCACAGCTATCTTGTATTAGCATTTGATTTTGAAAGTAGGCCCTAGAGGTTGAAAGTTCTAGTTTATTTTCAAATAAATTTCTAGAAGTTTCAATTCATTGTTTGTTTATCTAAATCTACATGGACTAATTTGTGACTTGGGTATTGTAGAATAATTCTTTTTGGATCAAGCGTGAGGGGAAGTCTTTGAAAGACCAACCCACTCTTGAAGCACATTCAAAGGAACTCTCATTTGTTATTTGGATTTTCATTGTTTATCTTACAAAAAAGTGTCTTTCAAGGATTCGTTTTGGACATAGTTTGTATGCATGCAATCATTTAAAAAATATTATACTTTTCATTGTGCGTCAATGGATCATATTTGTTTATTTTAAGAGCTTAAGCATGGCTAGACAAAGAGGAGAGTTTACTCATCCTCTTTGGATTAGCCCTTTGTAGATTATTGTGCAATATTTTGTGATTTTCTTTGTCTAACACTTGGTTGGTTTTTTGTAGCCTTCTTTTTCTAACTTGTTTTCTTGTAGCAACTTGTGGAATTCACCTTCAAGAAACTACTAACAAATTGTTGCAGGACATTTGAGCTCTAATGTCAAACGAGGATTCTCTCTTTTTCCTTGAGTCGTTGGCAATTAAGGAGCTTCCTTGAAGAAGGATGAGTTCCTTTTGTGGCATCTTCCCTCTATCTTGGTCGTGAGCATTGAAGAGGCTTAGCCTCTCTTCTTCACTTGTAAAAATCTGATTTCCATGAGCCTTTATATTGCAGAAATTTCTCATCAACGATAAGTCTAAGACCTCAAGTTTTATTTGTAAAGGTCTTCCTTGAGCTTGTAGGAGGCTTCATAGTCTCTTACTTCTAACAACTAATAAAATTTCTGATTTTGGAAGCATGGATTTTACCCATTGGCATATCAATCTCTCCATTTTTTTAGAGGACTTGTGATGTGATTTGTTGATCTCTTTAAATTGCATCCATCTCATTTAATTAGTCAATTAACACAGTCATGCATTTCATTCATTTCACTAACTATTCACTTTGATTTGCTACAAGTTTTAAAAGCATTTATTTTCATAGCAAATTCAGATTTTTCTTTATATGCAAGCATCTTTACTTGAGTTTATTTAGCTTGAAATCATACTTCAAATTTGTTACACTACAATATAAAGTTTGATGCATCAAGTAAAACTACATTTTATTTCATGACAAGCAAATATATTTCAAGTTGAAGTTGAATTTTCATTTTCATGTTAATTTACTTTTAGATCTTACTGCCCCAAACATCACTAAAATTTACCTCCAACTTAAGTTGGTTGAATAGACGTTTTAGGGACTCTCTACTGCTATGGACTCCTCACTGTGAGATCCAAATATTTGGGCGAGGGTGAGGTCTGAGGATTAGAGTTCAATTGTAACCTTGTTTTAAAACTAATTAATAAAATAAACCAAGAGCACTATCTCATCACATTTACTTGCAAAGTTCCCAAACTTTTTGCCATCTTGATGGTTTAAAGATTCACATGCAAACATTATCTCAAGAAGCACTTTGGATAAAAGTATTTTAATTCCTTAAATTTTGCAACAAGTTTAATTCTATGGTACTTGGAAATTTGCTTACTTTCGCAACTTCATTGCATGTTGTCATTTTAATGATCATTATGCTTATGAATGATTGATATATCGTGTTTCATTGGCAAATACCCTTATTTGGTGTTGCAAATTTAATTGCATGTTGTGATCTTGGTCTAATATTTGAGTTTTTCTATCATCTCATTTACATTCTCCAAAAGTAGAACACTAATTGTTTCCTTATGAGCAAGATAGTTTCTCATGCTTTGATTCATAAATCTAGTTATCTTGAGAGCATTTCTGATATCTTGTGCTAACAGTCTTTTGTTTCCATTTCAGGATTACCGTGTTCTCATCTCTTTGAGCATTTCTTTTACTTTTGAGCACGTTATTTGTAAAGGCACTGGTTAAATGGTTTGTCATTATTTCAAAGTTGCTTATAAATGCTCATGAATCTTCAAAAGTAATCCAATCTCACTCTAATATTCTCCTAGAAAACTCACATCTTTAACTTAGTTTTTCTTTAGGGACCACCCCCATAGCTAACCTAGGAGATAGCTTAAACGGAGAGAGTCAGGAATAGGTGACAGCCCCTTATCTGAGTTCCTTGCCAC
Organism: Pinus albicaulis; assembly: GCA_034641835.2. NCBI lineage: Eukaryota > Viridiplantae > Streptophyta > Pinopsida > Pinales > Pinaceae > Pinus > Pinus albicaulis. The sequence continues at coordinate 1,022,288,692 of CM076584.1, read as the reverse complement.
CAACCACACCTTGTGGGGTTAAAGGCTTTTCTCGCTAACTGTAGGTAGGTGTAAGGGGCAAGCGATAACAGGACCCTCAAAACCCACATTTCCTAAGTTTAGTGGACATCATGGCATTTAATTAGGCTAGAATTAAATAAAATAGAGAGAAATAAATTATGCCATGTGACAAAATGATCTGGAAATGACTTGGAAATTATTCTAAGTCAAAGAGTTGGCTCAATGGACATGTGCACGACGACTAAGAACACTGCATCATTAATTCATCATTTGTTTTATCAAAATCGAATTTCCCATAGATAAAGCGGTAGTTACACACAAGGAAAATCGAATTTATTAAAGGCAGTTGAGCATAAAAGGAATATTCTACAGGATCAGTTAACTAAAGACCAAGTGGCAACCTCTTTCTCACGAGCTATCTGGAGTTCAACAACACTCAACATTTCACTCAGAGGATTTATGCTATTCCTTGATCTTAGACTGCGTAGTTACTCAGAGGAAACACACAATTCTCAGAGGCCTACACAGAAGTTCACTCAGATCATCTACAGGTAAGATTTCAGTTTGCTCGAGTGTGCAGTGGTGCACTTGATGTAGCACAGAACTTTGTTTGGCTTATGGATGAGTTTACTGGATCATGTGGGGAATTCGATTTCTGTTGGTGTGCACAAAAGAAATTCGATTTTGCTCTTGGTATCTCAGTCTTCTCCACATCGAACTTGGCTCATCTTTCCTTGGGATTTTCTCTAAGTTCAATTCTCACATGCATTCGTCCTTGGGAATTGCTCCCAACTCTATATAACAAAGCCATGGTCTATTGTATTGTATCATGTTATGAGCTATTGGGCTTGAGGAAACTTTGCCATTTTGTACTTGCATATTTGTTAATATAATCAAGACTTTGGGGGTATTTAGCAAATGTTCTCTTAGCGTTATGAGGTGATTTCTTTCCATAATATTGCTATTTTGTTTGAATTCATTTACATGTTTGATCAATATTAGGATTGATACATGCAAGCTATCTTGCATGTATCATTGATTTAGAGTAGTGTTCTAGAAATAAGCTTGCCAACTCATTTTCGGAGGAATGTTTGGTTTATCTTATTCATTATGATGCTCTAATCCTTTTGTAAACTAATATTTGTTCAAGTGTGCAGGGAAGATCTATTTGTATTGTGTACAGAAAATTCATCTGGGCATAGGAGAAGTCTCACATAAACCAACTCACTCCTAGATTCAAAGCGATCCAAGACTCAGTTATTTTCAACCCCAAGTCTTTCATCAAAGGAAGAAAAGAAGGAGTTTTCTCATTCTCTAGCTACTTGATCATCTGCTTCATTTAAAATTTAAAATACTTCTTTTTGGAGCTTCCAAAGTTAAACAAGCTATTTCAACAGAAATTTTTAAGTTGGCCAAGTATGGGGGTTCACTCCCATTACTTAAGTTAGCGTTTTGTACATTAGTTTGTAATATAATCTTGTTTTATTTGGCTTTCTTTTACACTAATAATTGATTTTGTTTTGGAAGGCCATAGGTTTGAGCTTTGGACAACGAAGGGTTTGAAGAAGAGGCGTCAGAAAACTACTAATAATCTTGCATATAGGACCTTCCACGAACTCAAGGACTGATTTTGTAAGGAGGTCAGGAGCTCTATATGGGCAGCAACAAGTTATCTAGGTCGTGGGCCTTTGAGGCTTCCAAACTTTCTGAATTAGAGTGTTTTTCCATTTACTTTCGTTGTCTTACTCAAGGGGGGGATTCTAGCTTTTCCAAGCTCTTATCTTTGTAAATATCTCTTTTCATTTCTTGGGAAGCCTTCTTAGAGACATCTTTTCTAATAATTGCAATCACTAATAAAATAAAGTTCTTCGCTTGAGGGAGCTTGGAAAATTTTCCCATGGCATCTCCCTTCCTCAGTTGAAGAGGAAGGAGCTTTCGTGGGTGGATTGACTTTGTTTCTAGTTTCTTTTATGCTTATTTCCATCGCATGCATGCTTAAAATTAACAACATATCCACTCCACATTTCATTCACTAAATCCTGTGTCTAAAAAATCTAACATACATAAGTTCCAAAATTCGCAAACTTGAGAAAATCTCTTTTATGTGTGAACGATTTATATTATGGGCAAGTTTTAATTGTTTCACGGTTATTTAGGCAGATGTTTCATTGTTTTGTCCATTCATGGTACATATTTTGGTAACTATTGGAGCATTATCTCTCACTTGAAGCAATTGTATCATAAAGAAAATCTATTTCACTTAACTTGCCTACTTTCATTTATTCGTGCAACACATATGAGCTTATTGCCATTCTTGTTTCTCAAGTTTAATTTGTTATTTCAATGAGCACAATCTCATTTCTATTTCTTTTGAAACATTGCATGTAGCAATTTAATTGAGACAATCTAACACTCATTAAAATTTTACCTCCAACATAAGTTGGTTGAATAGACATCGTAGGGACCCTCTACTCCTCTATTAACTCCTCACTATGGAATCCATATCTTTGGGCGAGGGTGAGGTCTGAGGATTAAAGAATTCATTTACAATATTGTTCTAGAGGTAACTAATAATAAAATTAACCAAAAGCACTATCCATCACATTTACTTTACTTTACTTTCTTGATGGTTTGAGTTTTCACATGCGAAGTCTATTCCAAAAGCAAGTATTGTAATTCTCTTAACAAGTGTTTTTTTTTATGTTTCAAGTCTAATTTCATATTTGGCATTTCCTTGTTCACATTTTCCAAGCTAATTACTAATTGTGGAGTTTTGACAAGATATGTTTCAATATTTTGATTCCCAAATTTGATTATCTCGAAGGCATTTTTTGTATCTTGCAATATCTTGTGCTAGCAATCTTTTGTTTGCATTTTAGGGCTACTTTGCTTTCAATTTTTGAGAGCATTATATTTTACTTCTTGAACCAATATATATATCTTTCAAATGTTGAGCAAATTCTATATAAGGCACTGGTTTGTGATTTTCTCATGTTAATGATTGTCATTATTATTTCAAGTTGCTCACATCATATTTTGCTCATCAATCCTTAAAAGTAACTCATTTTCTCTATAACACTCTCCTAGAACCACACATCCTTTTAACTTAGTTTCTTCACTTTAGGGACTGTAGAGAATTTGGAGGGTTGTAGATTAATACAAATTCTCTTCTTGATAATTACTTGTGATGTTGATGTTTTGTCTTCTTTTAGATTAGTTAATCTTTCATCAAGTTAATTATCAAAAACATAAGACAAGAAAAATTGGGCACCAGTACTTCCTTCAGTTGAATCTTCAATTGCTTGAACAGTGAAAGTTTACCTTCCTTACAATGACTGCCTCTTCATTTTATGATTGTTGTCTCTAACTTCAAATCAACAACTCTTGTTATTCTTAGTCCTGTACTGGATCATCCACAAACAGTTATTGACTATCCTTCACTGTAACCTTCTTTCTGCACTTATAATTCTTGTTTGTCTACGTTGTTAGTCTTTAATATATATTCATGATGTAGTCTTTATATATGTCAACGTTGTATATATATATTCATACTTTTGTTCCTGCGTCCGTATTTAATTCACTATAATCCCACAGAGATATCTGCATCATTTCTTACTTCAGTATAGTTGATGATACTTGTAGTTAACTCATAATGTATACGCACTTTAATGCCTTGTACATGTCCTTCAAATCCACATTTTTTGTTCTTCTCTTGGGCCTTCTTCGATGGTCTTCACTGTCCTTTTTCTTGATAGTGCGGTATTCCAATAAGCATTCCCTTTGGGTGATCTCTGCATTCTTTGCTGGTGATGTACTATAGGTTGGTTATGATCACGCTCACTGTTGACTCATAGATCATTCTTCTCGAATCTATGTATGTCTTATCTCTGTGTTTCAAGCACTCTCGAAATAATTCATAAGCTTTAAGTATCATATATATATATATATATATATATATATTTATATCAATAATCAGCTGTTGTGACTTGCGTCCTTAGCTTACTCAAGTATTTGTATCAATAATTATTGGGCATTTGGAGAAGGTAATTCATCGTTTGAAGGTGTTCTTCACGGTTTATATCTTGACTTGTCGTCTTTTGAGAGTTGTTTTCTTGACTTCCATTCTTCTACAAGGTCTTGGAGCATGTATTTCTAGAACCTTCATATATGACACTTATTACATAGTCAATATGAAGACCGACCTAGTTACACTTTTCAACACTCCCTCTTAACTAGGGAGGTATTCATACAGGTACATGGTCACTTTCAAACTGAAGAATCTCATAAGAAGAATCGGATTGGTAATCGCATATGTATAGCATCATATCAACCAGCATTGTCCTAATACAAGGCCTTGACTAACAGCCCCATCTCTCAACGAGACAATGGGCTACAATGTTGGCGAGACACATGACTTATAGACACCTTCGTCATTGTCTCTCCAAGGTACATACTCCACCCGGGTGTTCCCAAAGTATGACCTTCCTGGACTATTCTTCTCTTGGGTAGCTAGCCCTCAAAGAATATCGATCCCCGACTACTCTTATCTTGAATGCCATAACACATTCTCAAAGAGTATCGAATGCCAGATGATTACCCAATCCTCCATTCTTTCTTCCCAAGACCAGAATGATGTGTCTATCTCTCCCTCTCAACCAGGGAGGACCTATTCCACAAGGGAATGTACTCATTCCTATACGAGGAATGTACCTAAGCTCATTCTTAGGAATTACCAAGTTTCTTCCAAGTAAGAAACTTATCATCAGGCTCCCTCTTAACCAGGGACCTCCAGCAACAATGGTGAGACACCCAGTTGCTCATGAAGAATTCCTGTCCTCGATGTCATGGATTTCGATATTGAGGAATCTCCAACTTTTAGCTTCATAGGGCACAGATCATCCATCACTTTCATCCTGAGTCAAGTCAGCTATCAGAAAGTGATTCATTAGACTTCCTTATCTAGTCCACTGTTATGCCATGTTGCTTTCCTTTGAATCATCTCCAAGGATCATACATCCTTTCTTATGATTAGCAGCCCTGCACAAGTTCATTCAGATAAACATATACATATGAACTTTTAGAACAAAAGTTACTTTGGTGATGATCTTTCACCATGACATCTTCCTGTGGGTATCGACATCCTTCATATAGATTGACACATCTCCTAATGATATGTTTTATCAAGGGTCTTTTTACCAGACTTTTGTCAGAGTCTACATATCCTCCCATCTTAGTCACATCTTCTTGGCTTTCTGATGATAACTGCCTCCTGACATGGTTGCATTTCATGATCTCCTTCCTCTCTGCACATTCCCGGGGACTTACACCCTTTCTAGTTTCTCGTTTATATACAACCACCTCATATTCCATGAGGACATATTATGTTGATTTCATCTATCCGTGCACTGAGAGATACTCCTCCACAGTTCATACTTCAAAATACAGAAGTTCATTACCTGCAACTATATGACATGACTTCACAACATCCAATGTTAGCATATAAATATATACATACATCATACCTTGTTTCCCTTGAGTCATCTTGTAGTAATTTCTCAGGAATGAAGAGCTTCATTCTCTTGGCCTACTTCATCTATATCACATCCCAGAAATATGTTTCCATGATGACCCTTTCTCTTGATAACTGCTTTCCATTAGTAATGTTATTAGAGGTTTTTCCCCGGAGCTGATTTACCAGGAGCTCCTGCCATGCGTCGATCAGGATGCTACATTGCTTCCAACAGAAATCAATTCCTTATTCATAAGTTTGTGTGATTTTCCTTGAACTTCTTTTCTTCAGCTTCCTCCATCCTTTTCGGTGATACGAGCTTCCTTTCTTTCTCCTATTGAGATTGTCCCTAGATTTGTCTTTTTCTATCTAGCATAGTGACCACAAGTTGAATGAGGTAATTTTCTTGTCCATTTGTTACGTTGTCCATCTTATCATCTTTCCCAGATCTCACAGTTGAGATCTTATGAAGATATCCCTTCATTCTTCGATACCTCAATTTTGTGTAAATCGGGTCTAAGTGACATAACCTTATTTATTGCATAGAATAATTCTTTCAGCTTATCATATATTCTCTTGATGTCTCCAATCCTTCATAGACTTTTCATGACTTTACTTTCTTCAAGGACTGTGACTATCCTCCTCATGCAAGGATTCTTGGTAACCCAACCAGCTTATAGATCTCCCTGCAAAAACAAGGTCATTTAACCAAATTTGATTATAGAATGAAAGATACATACTTGATAAGTGAAGATAAAGTCTTCAGCTTGATTTCTTCGATGGTGGTTGAGAAAAGATGTGTTAGTGCTTTCTCTTTGGATGATCTTCTTCAAGGGTAAGGATTAGATCGTTGTTGTAATGATGATAAAGCCTTCTTTTGGTTGTCTATGTCTTGTGCTATTTCTGAAGTATCACTCTGAACTGCACCAGGTATGCCGAGAAGTATAGTAGTTAGACTACTGAACTGAGGTTGTCAAAATACTCCTGAAATTAGCCCGAGATGATCCGAACTGTTGACTGTGACATTCAGACTGTGATTGCTTCTCAAATTTTCAAAGAATCCTCCTTTGACTTGCTTAGATGTTTTTGAAATCTGATCCATAAGTGTCTCTTAGATGCCCTTCCTTAACTATTACCTTAGCTCTGATACCATGTTGAGAATTTGGAGGGCTGTAGATTAATACAAATTCTCTTCTTGATAATTACTTGTGATGTTGATGTTTTGTCTTCTTTTAGATTAGTTAATCTTTCATCAAGTTAATTATCAAAAACATAAGACAAGGAAAATTAGGCACCAGTACTTCCTTCAGTTGAATCTTCAATTGCTTGAAGAGTGGAAGTCCTTACAATGACTGCCTCTTCAACTTATGATTGTTGTCTCTAACTTCAAATCAACAGCTCTTGTTATCCTTAGTCATGTACTGGATCATCCACAAATTGTTATTGAATATCCTTCACCGTAACCTTCTTTCTACACTTATAATTCTTGTCTGTCTACGTTGTTAGTCTTTAATATATATTCACAGTGTAGTCTTGATATATGTCAACGTTGTATATATATATATATATATATATATATATATATATATATATATATATTCATACTTCTGTTGCTGCGTCCGTATTTAATTCACGATAATCCCACAGAGATATTAGCATCATTTCTTACTTCAGCACAGTCGATGATACTTGTAGTTAACTCATAATGTATCTGCACTTTAATGCCTTGTACATGTCCTTCAAATCCGCATTTTCTGTTTTGTTCTACTTCAGAGAGAGAGACGCACTTGCTTCAGTGATGTTTGCATACTTGTTACAGTAATGCCTATATTCCAGATGTCCGCATTCCTTTTCGGTGATGTCCACATTCTTTACTCGGTGATGTCTGCTATAGGTTCAGTGTAATCCGCACTCCTATTGACTCATACAGATCCGCATTCCTTAGATCTATCCGCCATCTTATCTCTGTGTTTTTCCGAAAAACTGCTCTCCAAATAATTCGCAGCTTTAAGTATATATATTTATATATCCATGACTGATCCAGCTATTGGGCCGACCATCAGCCACTTATAGAGCCAACTATATCACTGATATTTGGGCCGACTGGAGAGAGGTAATTCATCGTTTGAGAGAGGTGTTCTTCACAGTTTATATATCTTGACTTCCATCGATGTTTGAGAGTTGTTTGCTTGACTTCCATTCTTCTACAAGGTCTTGGAGCATGTATTTCTAGACCCTTCATATATGACACTTATTAGATAGTCAATATGAAGACCGACCTAGTTACACTTTTCAACAGGGACCACCCCCCTTAGCTGACCTAGGAAAGAGCTAAAATGGAGAAAGTCGGGATCAGTGTGACAGCTCCTTCTCTGAGATCCTTGCCACCAACCACACCTTGTGGGGTTGAAGGCTTTTTCCACTCACTTGTAGGTAGGTGTAGGCGGCAAGGAAAGCGATAACAAAACCATTTTGAAAGCTACCTGTGCCATGCTTTATGACCAAGGTCTTCAGAAGTTTCTATGGGAAGAAGCTGCCATCACTGCTGTGTATGTTCAAAATAGATGCCCACATTCTGCATTGGACTCCAAAACTCCCGTAGAAGTCTTCTCTTGTAAGAAGCCCGATGTCTCTCAATTTAGAGGTTTTTGAAGTCCCGTTTATTATCATGTGTCGAAAGAAAAGAGGAGAAAGTTAGATGCTTCTGGGAAGAAGGGAATGTTTGCGGGCTACAGTGAAACCTCAAAGGCATATAGAATCTATGTGCCTGGTCAAAGAGAAGTGGAGATATGCCATGATATCACCTTCGTTGAAGACATTTCCCTCAGGAAGATTAGAAATCTTCCTATCTCAAAGGAAGACAAAGAAGAAGAAGAAGAAGAAGAAGAAGCTAGAAGGCAGGAAGAACTGAAGGTTGAGCCGATGCTCGATGTTGAAGGTCCGATGGATCCTATAGATCCACCCTCTTCAAATAAAAGAAGACCTTCATGGCTAAGAGACACTCTCGAAGATGTCAAGAGACATATTACTCCAAGGGGAACATTCCGAGAAAGTAATAAGCCGAATACGTACCAAGGGTACCTAGCAGCCATGAGCACTATTGAACAATCTGAGCCTGGAACTTTTGAAGAATTCGTAAAGCATCAAGTTTGGAAGGATGTTATGCACGAGAATTATGAACTGATCATGAAGAATGATGTCTAGGATGTGGTCCCTAGACCGAAGGACAAATCTGTTGTCATCTCAAAATGGCTCTACAAGATCAAGCATGGAGCCGATGGAAGTGCTGAAAAGTACAAAGAATGATTTGTTTCACGAGGCTCCTCTCAAAAGAAGACATAGACTATGATGATATATTTGCACCTGTTGCCCGTTATACCACCATCCGTTCAATCTTTGCCCTTGCTGCAACGCAAGGATGGAGTCTCCATCAGATGGATGTGAAGACTGCCTTTTTAAATGGTTCAATCAAGGAAGAGGTCTATGTGGAACATCCTCTAGGGTTCGAAGTCCAAGATAGAGACACATATGTATGCAGGTTGAAGAAAGCCCTCTATGGGTTGAAGCAAGCCCTCGGGGCTTGGTATGAGAGGATCGATAGCTACTTAATGAAGTTGGGCTTTACTCAAAGTGATGTTGATCCAAACCTTTATTTTAAGGTTGATAATGACAAGCCTCTCATTCTAGTTCTCTATGTGGACGATCTCCTCCTGACAGGTGCTGACCCTCTCATTCATCAATGTAAGAGGGAGCTAGCTTCCGAGTTCGAGATGAAGGACCTAAGACTGATGCATTATTTCCTAGGCTTGGAGGTCTGACAAAAGCCAGGTGAGATTTTCCTTTCTCAAGGAAAATATGTTGTGAAGCTCCTAGAGAGATTTGGGATGGTGGACTAAAAGTTCGTGACTACTCCAATGGAACTCAACTTTAAGAAGTTGTGTGGAAGTGTTGCTAGAACCGAGTTGGGAAATCCCACCAAGTATCGTCAAATCTTGGGGGCCTTGATGTTCTTAGTGAACTCACGTCCAAACATATGTTTTGCAGTGAAAACGTTAAGTCAATACATGGTCGAGCCTTATCACATTCACTAGATTGGTGCATGGAATCTCTTGAGATCTTCGGGGCACAATCAACCATGGGCTGAGAAACACTGCTGGGAGTATGAGGCTCCATGGATATACCGATGTTGATTGGGCAGGCAGTGTGATGGATCGTAGAACACATTTGGATGTTGCTTCACTCTTGGTTCTGCTTCGATATCTTGGATGAGCAGGAAGCAAAAATCGGTTGCTTTGAGCACCGCCGAGGCCGAATACATTGCAGCGAGTATGGCCTGTTGTGAAGTTGTTTGGTTGAGAAAGCTCTTTAGTGTGTTGTTTGGGCATGGGCTAGATACCACCGTTCTCCTTTGTGATAACCAAAGAGGGGTTCGTCTTTCTGAGAATCTCATGTTCCACGATCGATCCAAGCATATTGATATTAGGTACCACTTTGTCTGGGACATCATACAACGAGGTGTTGTAAGGCTCCATCACATTGGGACTGATGAGCAGCTCGCAGATATTCTCACGAAGCCCTTAGGGAAGGTCAAATTCTTAACCTTCCGTGAGAAGCTTGGTATCGTGGACAGGCCCTATCCTGAGGGTCCTGAGTTGGACTATGAGCTCTAGAAGCTCCAAGAGGCTTGGGGATAGCTTCTTGGAGCTATAAGAAACCACAAGGCAAGGTTCGCCTTACCTTTTTGGTGTGCTTCTTCCCCACCGTTATGTTATTAAGTTGGTCCACCCTCTCTTTGATCTATGCCCCACATGCATCGTACCCATGGAGTTTGGGACTCATGGGAAGTACCTCTCATTTGGACAATGAGTTGGGAAATGAGGATAGATACTGATACCATGACCGATGGACGCGTTAGGGATTACCGTACTCTCTATGTCTAGGATGGGATGTGTCCAACACCTTGATCTGGGATCAAGTCTAGATGAGGTTCTTACCTCTAAACTGACTTCAGGTTAGTATGCGGCTCACTCTTGAATCTGGTTGAGGTTTCTACCTTTACACTGACTTCGGGTCAGTGGATAGTGATGTCTTTATGACTCACTCTCGTTCGTTTGCAGAGAAGAGCCAGCAAAGCAGTTAGGGCAAGATGACACAGGATTGCATGATGATGATGATGATAGTACATGATGGTATTGGATGACAAGATTGCACAGGTGGACAGATTGAGTTCTCCCTAGTTGAGAGGGAGTGTTAATTTTTGGGCAACTAGGTCCAAACTCCATGTTGCATTGTTCATATGATGGAGATGATATTTTTGTTGGATTCCTCTTTCAGAGAGGTCCAAGATTGATCTATGGATCATCTTGTTTGGATGAACAGAACTTATATTTTGAATTTATTTTCCACACGTGTAAATTGTCAAGGTCGGCCAAAATTGTAATGTAGGCTCACAAGCCCCAAAAGGTGTGTCACACACCCTCATTGATGGATATAAATTGGAGAGACTTGATGTTCATTTGCTCATCAACACTCTTCACACATCTCTCTCTCATTTGATTGGTTCGTACGGCCTTGAAGAGGCTTCTCTCTCTCTCCCACGTGTAAAACAGGTTGCTAGAAATTTTGGACTGGTTTAGGGCAAATCTACACAGCATTGACCAACGTTGACTTTCGGTAAACCCTATTTGTTTGACTGCATTTTGTGCCCATAAATTCCGATCTTGGAAGGCTGCATTTGATGCCACAAAAATAGAGGTCAAACATTGACCATTGACCGCAGCCTTTGACCACATCGTTGACCGCAGTTGACCGAAGCGTTAACTGGTTTTGACCGCAGGAATTTGACTTGCGTTGATTCTTTTTGGAGCTGATTTTTGGGTTGTGTGTGACACTGAAGGAAAGCCGAATTTGTATGAGTTTGATTGAACCTATTTAGACGTTAAAAGGGTTGGTTTGACCAGCGAAATCTTTGCTGGCTAGGGCATCCTGTTGATTGTTGTAACAAACATTTTTCTCTATCTTTGCTTAATAAGAAGAATTACAAATTCTTGTATCTTATATTGGCTTGTCTTCTGTTGATCTATTTTATGTTCTATCAGCATTTACTTTCAATGATTATGTGATTGCTTATCTGAAATTCAATCGGGCTAATAAGAAGAAAGATTGAAGTAAATTGCATTAAGCATAGAACATACCATGGTTATCTAAAATTAACAGGAGTTCAGTCGGAGAATTTGGAGGGGAGGCTAGCCACCTCCTACTAGGGATTTTGGTAGAATTTTGGAGACATCTACCAGCAGTTCCAACCAACAGTCGAATTTCCCAGCAGTTGGGTGAGCCAAGCCCAAGATGACCAATTTCCGAGGCCAAAACGAGGACGAACCCTTTCTGGGTTTTTCTGGGTTTATTGAAGAGAAGCCAAGATAAATTTGGTAGAATTTTCTGGGTAGGTTTGAGGTGTCAAACAGAGATCCTAACTCAGCCAATAACTAGTGGAGCAAGGGGAAAATAGGGCCAAAATTCTGGGGTCAACATTTGGCCAATTCCTTCGGGGGTTTATGTGGGTTTTGTGAGTAGACTTCGAGGTTAAAAGCTTGGAATTTTCTAAGCAGTGGAAGCGGCCAAACCAGTAGTCTGAAGTCAACCAGCAGCAGCATTTCTAGGCAGAGCAACGCAGCACTAGAGCCACGCAGAGCCAGTTGCAGAGAGTCATTTTAGCTTCGACTGAGAAGCATTCTAGCCTACCTTGAGTAGGCCCAGGTGCACCTATTCCAACACCTCTTTTGTACTAAATTCCTGACATTAATAAAATGGCTCAGCTCATCTTTTGGCTTCAATTTCTTATGTATTGATGGTGTAATTTATTTTGCTATAGTTCTAGTCTATTGTTGCTTATATTACTGTCATTTTCCCGGTTGGGGATATTACAGTGGTATCAGAACTCACGGACTTGGCTCAGCCTGTGGAGCATGCAGTCTATGACACCAGAAGATAGGCAGAACATTACCCACCAAAGGCAGTAGAGGTGGCAAATATGGGGGAGTCAAGGAGCAAAGGGGCAGCGGCATTTGGTAGCATCTTAAAGGCCCTAAATGATTTAGCCAAAGGACATAAGGGAATGTTGGAAGGACTCAAGCAAAATAATAAGGATAAGAGCATCCATCATGCTTTCCTATTTGGGGAGACTTCAGGGGTCTTACAATAGCGTGACCCACCCTTTACCAGCCACTCACCCGCCAGCCTTTAGTAGGCCAACCAGGACCACAATGCCTACATTTTTACCTTCAGTACCGAGTGAGCAAGGTAAGCGGCGTGATCATATACCCATGGGAGATTATTTCTGAGAATGGCAATCCATGGCGGAAAACTTCAGAGCAGCTTTGTTGATCCAAGATCTTTAGCTTTGAGATGGAATAAAGAATTACATGTAAATTTGCATCTTAACCATGAAACTTAAAAGGCATGACCATAAGAAGAGAGAAGCACATCAAATCATGCAAAGAAGACAAGAAATTGATATCGGAGTTCGTAAAGGAGGGACTACGTCTCTGGGCTTTGCTCAATCAGTGAGGTAATCAGTGGGGAGGCCCTCTTTCATTAAATGGAAAATAAAATGAAAGTACAAGCATTAATGCAAAATTACACCCTTATACCTCCATAGCTGAAAGTGCCCGAAAATTGGAGACCTTTGATGAATAAATGGACCACACCGTTGGATTCGTGACGCCGAGAGGTGCAAAATCCATGTAAAATTTGCTTGATTCTGATGCCAAACAAATCTGGGCCCTCTACAAATGAGCTCAGTTCATGGTTCCGCCCTCCTCTTGCAAGGACTCATAGTTCCACTCGGTCTCGGTAAACGTGCCGCTCCAGTTCTGGCTAGGCGCACTTCTAAATTGCAGGTTTAAATAATATATGATGGGTGGACTCCCCAATGAGTCTACTTGGCATGGTGGTTGAGATCCAAAGTATGAGGGAGGGGATCAGGCGGTCAAACCCCGCCCCCTCCATAAATGGTGACGTTTAGTTTTTAACCCCGCGGCATATCCCTTTTTTTAACCCCACAACATTAAAATTTGAGGAGGTACGGGAGGTCGGGCCCACATTGGGCGGCCCGCCTCGAATCCACCACTGGCGGTTTGCAATGAATTATATACGTTATGTGTTATGGTGGGTTGGGTGGTGGGGTTGACAGCCCCCGCCCACCCATATAGTATTAAATGGTTACCATTGCGGTGGGTCCGGCAGGGTCATGGCCGCCGGCCCATATTAAAATTTGATTTTATTTATATTTGTCATATGGTTGGTGCAAGGGCGAGGGTCATGGCCCGCCCTTGCCTTTTTTGAATTTTTTTTGTTTTTTATTATAAGAAACCCCTCTTTTTAAATCTTTTCAATTTTGACCGAAGGAGTCAAACTAAGTGTCCCACAAATTCGCCCGGATTCCGGCTGGCGCTAGCCGAAATCCGGCTACCAAACTTTGGCAAAAAGGTTGCCTCCTTAAGACTGCCACCTCATCAAGTCAACCCAGAGCTTTGACTGCTTCTAACTCCTCCATACGGACTCGGAATTGAGTGTCGTCTGCACCATTGGAATCAGAAAGACGAGATCTACAACTTGACGCTGAGTTTGCCACATTTCTAACACATTGATTTTTGAGCCTCTGTACTTAAGCCACTTGTACTTGAACCTGTACGATCCTCCTGGATAATTCCTCCCCACTAAGGAGCTTTTGGACCACCAAAAGCATTATCACATTGCACGCAAATGTGGTATATCATTTGCAACGATGCACACACCACACATGACACAACAACCCCTCACTTGCCAAGAGTTTATAGCACACACTCATTGGCCAAGGATTACATAAAAACAATCAATATCTCAACTACTCATAAGGAAAGGCCAAAACATCATCGTTGCATTTCGAAGTGATGGGAGACACACCATCACGTTTACATTTACTCGCAACATATGATTTATAACTGTGGCCATAACACTAATGTCTCTAAAAAAACCATCTTTTACATAACAAAGTAAATGGGTCATCTCCCTGCAGTGGATTTGCCTGTGGAATAGCTTCGAGGACTAGATTCTTCATCGAGGTTTTTTGCTCTTGACGTGTTTGACATGCAGGTTTTTGGGGTTCATCCTAGTTGTGATGATTCTTCCTCCATATTTTTCGTATCGCTTTGGAATGCTTTCCCCTGGTGTTCCTCTGATAAGTGTTCATGGAACCCTCACTATCGTTGGACTGTGAGGAAGTGATTTCATCATCTGTCGCTGGCTGGTCACTAGCTGTGTTGGAGCTTTCTCCCACTTCCTTCCTAGTATATCTGAGTCCTGCATGACGTGGAAATTTGTCAACTTCGATGGGGCTTACAATGCCTTGGCCATTGATGTCGAGGCCCTTTCCCTGATACCCCATCTTCTTCAGCAATTTGGATCCGATCCCTGTAGTATGTTTTCAAAAGCAGCAAATTCATCATCATGAAAAGTACATGAAATTGAAGGGTTGCTTTTTACCTCAGGTTGGTTATGTCGCAACTTTTCAAAGGCCTCATCCTTAGCTTGCAACTGGCATAGTAACCTCTGTTTTTCTTCCTTTGCTTCCTGTAGGAGCCTCCTTAGCTCATTATTCTTTGCTTGGATGCTTTGGTTGATCTCCTCAAGTTCTTGGAGTCTTGTCGCAGGGAGTGTCCTTTTCATCTTTGGTACCATGTCTGTTGAAATTTTTGTTTCATCACCTGAATCAAAACCCAAGTCTATGGGTCCCCTTGTTGCAAACCCAAAGGCTGCAAACTTCATTTCATCGCCGGAATCAGACCCCAGGTCAATTGGCCTACCTCTTGCAAATCCTGTCGTTGTGACCTTCTCATCTTCCTCTGATTTAGAATCTTGGTTTTGTTGTACAGTGGTAGCGGTCTTCTGCTTCCCCTTTTTGTCATTCCTCTCAGGTCTCAATTCAGGGTGCAACTTCCAACAATTTTCTTCGTCATGTCCCTCTTTCTCACAATGTGTGCAAGAGGGCTTTGCTCCCCTTCTCTTGGCTAATGCGGTCCTTTTTGGGCGGTCACTTTGTTCATTTGTTCCCCTGCTTTCTAGGTGCATGGCCTTCACACTGGCCTCATCGATGGTAGGAGGCTCGAACAATAATAATGAATGTCTTATGTAATTATGCAGAGAACCAATATACTTGGTTACAATCTCTAGTGAATCTAATGGAATCCCTAAATTCAATGCTTGTTTTCTAAATTCTTCAGTGAAGTCTTGTACATTTTGACCTCTGCCTTGCCTTAGGTGTTGCCATTCTATTAATGCCTTTTGCTTATATCCCAAAGGGTAAAATTGGTTTCTCAATGTAAAAACAAAATTTGACCATGAGGAGAGAAGGTTACCCAAATTTTGGCTGTCTTGCAATTTTCTCTCCCACCAGACAAGAGCGGTGTCGTTCAGCCAAAGAGAAGACAATTGGATCTTTGCCTCGTCCTCCTCAATCTGCTAAATCCTGCAATAGACTTCAATCTGCCTAATCCAGTTGTTAAGCTTTTCTGCATTACTTTCACCAGTATACATGGGAAGATCAAATTTGACATCTAATTTAAAGAAAGGTTTCTTAGATGCATTTCCTGAATTCCTATGATGGTGAGAAGAAGAAGAGGAACTCCACTCGCGAAAGGAGGAGGGGGTGGATCCCCTCCATCATCTTCATGTGCTGAACCTTGTCCTTCTAGAGCATTTCCCCCTACACTTTCTAGTTTCTCAAGCCTTGAGAACAGCTTCTCGACTCGATCTGCCATGGTGTAGAATGTTTTGCGGAAATTTAGCTCCTCATTCCTAACATCGCCATCCATGTTTCTTCTTTGATGCGTACGTCCCGCTTCGGGATCAAAAGACTTTAGTTTCCCTTCGCCTCTTCGTAGCTTGTTTCTACTTAGCATACAAACATGCAATTCACATCTACAAAGACCTGCTCTGATACCACTTGATCCAAGATCTTTAGCTTTGAGATGGAATAAAAAATTACATGTAAATTTGCATCTTAACCATGAAAATTAAAGGCATGACCATAAAAAGAGAGAAGCGCATCAAATCATGCAAAGAAGACAAGAAATTGATATCGGAGTTCGTCCAGGAGGGACTACGTCTCCAGGCCCTGCTCAATCAGTGGGGAGGCCCTCTTTCATTAAGTGGCATATAAAATGAAAGTACAAGCATCAATGCAAAATTACACCCTTATACCTCCATAATTGACAGTGCCCGAAAATTGGAGACCTCTAATGAAGAAAAGGACAGCACCATTCGATTCGTGACGCCAAGAGGTGCAGAATCCATATAAAATTTGCCTGATTCTGACAATAGACAAATTTGGGCCCTCTGCAAATGAGCTCAGTTCATGGTTCTGCCCCCCTCTTGCAAGGCGCTCATGGTTCCACTCAGTCTCGGTAAACGTGCCTCTCTATGTCTGCATGGGCACACTTTTGAATTACAAGTTTAAATAATATATGATGGGCAGACTCCCCAAGGAGTCTGCTTGGCATGGTGGTTGAGATCTAAAGTATGAGGGAGCGGGTCGGGCGATCAAACCCTGCCCCCTCCATAAATGGTGACTTTTAGTTTCTAACCCCGCGGCATATCCCTTTTTTTAACCCCGCAGCATTAAACTTTGAGGAGGTACGAGGGGTCGACCCCGCATTGGGTGGCCCGCCCCAAATCCACCGTCGGTGGTTTGCAACGTATTATATACGCTATGTGTTACGGTGGGTTGGGCAGTGGGGTTGACAGCCCCCGCCCACCCATATAGTATTAAATGGTTACCATTGTGGTGGGTCCGACAGGGTCATGGCCGCTGGCCCATATTTAAATTTGATTTGATTTATATTTGTCATATGGTTGTTGCAAGGGCGGGGGTCATGGCCCACCCTTGCCTTTTTTTAATTTGTTTTTGTTTTTTATTATAACAAACGCCTCTTTTTAAATCTTTTCGATTTTGACCGAAGGAGTCAAACTAAGTGTCCCACAAATTCGTCGAGATTCTGGCCAGAGCTGGCCGAAATCCGGCCACCGGACTTTGGCAAAAATGTTGCCTCCTAAAGACTGCCACCTGATCAAGTCAAACCAGAACTTTGAATGCTTCTAACTCCTCCATACGGACTCGGAATTGAGTGACATCTGTGTCGTTGGAATCAGAAAGATGAGATCTACAACTTGACACTGAGTTTGTCGCATTTCTAATGCTTTGATTTTTGAGCCTTTTTACTTAAGCCACTTGTACTTGGACCTGTACGATCCTCCTGGATCATTTGTCCTTTAAATATTACTACCACCTTAAGCGGGATGAAAAAGGCAGGAACAGTGAGGGGTCTAGCATGCAAAGTTCAAAGTTGCAGCGTACCATTGGGAGGATACCTTTTCCCACATATGACAGATCCACCGAGTGCACAGCTCGGGATCGGGTGGAAAAGTTGGATACTTTTTGCCAAAGTAACCAAATAACAGAGGTGGAAGCCATCAAAATGGCTACCTCGCACTTGGAGGATGATGGCACACAGGATTGTAGGGAGCTCGTAGATACACCTAGTGTGACGCAGGAGTCACCCTTGTTGGAGTCTCCCTTGACCGCTTTGATTGACAACATAGAGGACAGAGTGGAACATACACCCATGGGGCCATCCATTGATGAGGTGCCAAGGGAGACAGCGGTGTTAGATGATGGTCGCCCACAAAAGTTTCATCAGTTTCGGGCAAAACTTCTAGCGTTAAAGGAGAAGGCCACGACAATGCGAGAGGCTATTCCGCAACCGAACAAGGGGTTGGAGGTCATGAGAGCAGTTTGTGTTGAGTCAGCAGCCAAGCTGACTCACGTTGGGCAGCGATTGGATTCCCTAATGGTCCAACTAGAGTGCACATTAGGGCATCAAAGCAGCCCTCTTCAGACATACATAGATGGGGTTGGTAGCACTAATAGGTTTCCTCTGCACATTGGAGAGGGAGAGGTGGAGTCACCTCGACAGATTTTGGGTGTTGACTAGGATGGTGAGATGAGGCGACATGAGCTGCACAGGGCGCAGCACTCACAGGATGGAGGGCTTGTTCTGTGTGCAGGGACTCTTTCATTCGATTCCTCTCTCGGGGTTGGATGGCGAGAGATTCTGAGTCGGTACCCGGTAGAGTGGGATGGACTCATGGAGATGATAGTAGTTTGGAGTAAAGCACAGTGGGGGCTTTCAGACACCAAGGGCACTGGAGGTCCAGGTTAGCATTGGGATCCAGGTGGGGCATCTATCCGATATTAGACATGCGAAATGGCTATGGCATTGATGAGGTAGATGATCTAGCGATTGAGCACATGCATTCCTTAGGGAAGTTCCAATCGAGACTAGCGTCCAGGCGGTTTGTGAGCAGACTCCATGGTTTGTATTGGCATGTTGTTTGTGCATGGGGTCACAAGATGATTAGCATTCCCTGGCCACCATACGGGGCATTTCACAGAGGCAGTACACTCTCATCGATATATGGGACACTTGAGCTATGGAGGATAGGAGCAGTGGTGTAATTTTAGTTGGCATGTGAGGAGTTGGGCCACTCCAGTCCTTCAGAGTAGATGGGGAGATGTAGCCCACATCGTGGGAGGTTTACTAGCAGAGCGGTGGATATTTTGGCCCATACAAGATACTATACGTTATAGGGTGGTACGTCAGTGGGCATTGATACACAGGACTATACATAGTTATGTCATAGGGTCCAGTGTTATGTAGAGGGATGCACATTGATGCATACAAACCCAATGCTAGGCCATAACATCCAGGGGTGTGCAGGACTATGCAGCAAGGAGAAGTGGCCTGCAGAGGAGCATGGAGATGCATGGGGGTGTGTTGTAGTAGGTCGGACTGTGATGTGGAGTAGGAGTGCCTCACATCACATTGGATACATGTGGGGAGTGATACATGACGATACAGGATGGTATAGTCGTAGTCGTGGGTATCCGGTGGTGTACAGGGACATGTTGCAGCATACAATGGAATGTCGAGGAGTGTGGAGACACTTGGTGGTATGCAGTGACACATGATGCGTCGCAGCAGGCTCTTGGATCGTTGCCTCCAAGGGGACTTATGGACAGGGGCATTAGGTGTACCATGGGATGTATCTCACCTAGGATCGATCAGGATCTTGTTGAGCATCTAGAGACACCACGTCTAGCGGAGACAAGGCTACGTGGGTGTTATCAGCAGATCTGAGGCAGAGAGTGTGTCATCCGGAGAATTACTCTTGAGCATTCAGGTAGACTCTTGATCATACCCTTTGGGACATACCCACCCATAATCCTCCAGTGTTGCTTACGATCGCGGAGTGTTTGGTTGGTGCTCCTTGACACTCTCCATTCAGGCAGCAGGGCATGGGAGGCTAACCATAGGCAGTTGGATGAGATGTCGCGTGTCATGAGCCAGGATGAGACTCTCCAGTTGAGACACTTGGTAGGTGCACGAGTTGACGAGTACAGGCTTAGGGATGGCATGGTTGATTGACCAGGTAGCATATGTTCCACCCATGGGCTCACATTTGAGGGACAGTGGATGGTAGACTTCGTCTATAGTAGGGTACCCAAACTCCGAGCAGTGTCCAAGTGTATCATCAGGAGTTGGGATAGCGGAATTCAC
This sequence comes from Pinus albicaulis, assembly GCA_034641835.2. Taxonomy (NCBI): domain Eukaryota; kingdom Viridiplantae; phylum Streptophyta; class Pinopsida; order Pinales; family Pinaceae; genus Pinus; species Pinus albicaulis. Next base: position 1,022,268,526 of record CM076584.1, on the reverse strand, counting down.
TACGTGGTCTGGCAAGAGCATGGCATGTACACATGCGTGGGACAAACTCCTGATACTTGGGGTCCACATAGGGGATACATACAAGGGTTAGAGATGAGGGCCAGACAGGTTCTAGCAAGTAGCAATGCTACGCAACAGCATCTCGTGAGGAGTGAGAGTTATGAGCTCCTAGTATCGTTGAGGGATACAGGGATCTATTAGGCAGGTGAATCAGTCCACTTTGCGATGAGCAAAGACATGGCAGAGGGCGATCCAGTCCACCTTGGGCTTGACACGTTGGGGAGCACCGATAACTCCACTGCATGGCAAGGCAGACTTATCATGTCGTTGCTCAACGTCATGATTGGTAGTGGAGGGGTAGATATCAGCATCATGGAGATACCCGGGCAGAATGAGCTTGGCCTTCACATATGTTTCGCCACAAGGCCGCAAGAGAGAGGGATATAGTCTGCGCACAATGGAGAGTATCTCATAGTCAGAGTGGCGCAGCGTCAGCATGGTGGCACCTCTCCGAGATTAGCAGGGGACCCGAGCATTACAGCTCTACACAGCTCGATAACCTTTAGGGATGAGCTTTACACTACATGGGGAGATCATGTAGATCTTCCATTGGGCTTTAGCAAGTCACTGATGGAGTGGGGGACTTCATTAGCATGGCAGGATGGTGAGTGGAGCAGGGGGAGCTTCAAGCTTGACAGGATGGCTTGGGATTCGGGTATTGAGGGATCCCTTCATATCATGGAGAGCAGAGGCCAAGGATGATTCAGTGGCACATCTGGGACCCTGGCACATTTTTGCAGTGACAGTAGGGAGCGTTAGCTAAAGAGGATGCTTGTTTAGGCATTGCTTGAGGACAAGCAATTTTTGGCGGGAAGGACTATAATATCCCCAATCAGCAATTCCGCTAATTCAAATACTATTTTTTGACAAATTTTGATGCATCTAATGTCAAGTAGAAATAAGGTGGGTTGAGACCCACAATTAATAATTAAGGGAAAAACTATAGCCTACTCCTATAGTTCACAAGGAAAAATTGCGGCCTTAGCGGGGTCCTTGTGGCCAGCATTCGATTTGGAGGCAACTCTCTATGTGGCAGCATGGGAGAGGCTCTATAAGGGCAGCGCAGTGAGTTGTTGGATGAGGGGACTGCGCAATGAGTTGTTGGGGCCAAGGGAACATTGGGGGCTCAATTGATAAAAGGAAGTGAAGGCAGCTCATTTCCTCATTCATTCATCTTCTATTTTGATTGTCATCTTGACATAGCACGCCTGTGTCGGGTACCAAGTCTGTCGTGTTGTTTAGCACATGAGATCTTCAGGAGCAGATCTCAACCTCTACCTCGGGGGACTTCGAGTGCCCGCTCAGAAGATTAGTTCCACAATTTTGGTGAGGAGTTGACATAGCAGCAGCAGCAGGAGTGCGTAGTCCCTTCAAGACTGCGTAGAGGCAACAGAGATTGCGCAGTGATTGCGTAATTCAGTCTAAAGGAAGTGTCGGGAGTGTGGGAGAGAAGAGGAGTTCAGCCAGAGGATTTGGAGGGAAGGCTAGCCACCTCTTACTAGGGATTTTGGCAGCATTTTCGAGACATCTACCTGCAATTCCAGCCAGGAGTCGAATTTCCCAGCAGTTGGGTGAGCCAAGCCCAAGAGGGCCAATTTTCAAGGTCAAAACTAGGACAAACCCTTTCTAGGCTTTTCTGGGTTTATTGAGGGGAAATCTAGATAAATTTGGCAAAATTTTTTGGGCAAGTTTGAGGTGTCAAACAGAGATCCTAACTCAGCTACTAGCTAGTGGAGCTAGGGGAAAATAGGGCCGAAATTTCGGGATCAACATTTGTTAAAATTGGAAAACTAGGTCCAAACTCCATGTTGTGATGCTCAGATGAAGACACCAATATTTTTATTGGGTTCCTCTTTCGGAGAGGTGCAAGATCGATCTAAAGATCATCTTGATCCGATGAGCAGAACATTTATTTTGAATTTATTTTTAATACTTTCAAAATATGTGCAGGTCGGCCCTAAGGTTTTACACCCCCAACAAATGTGTCACACACCCTCAGTGATTGATATAAATAGAGTCAACGTTGGAGGACATTTCAATCATCTCATCACACACATCCTCATGATCTAGAAATGGATGTCGTAAATGGATGATGTCGTAAATATGGATGATTCAGTAAATCTGGATGATGCCGGAAATGGATGCCGGAAATATGGATGATGCCATAAATCTAGATGCTGTAAATATGGATGATGCCGTAAATATGGATGATGTCGTAAATCTGGATGATGCCGGAAATGGATGCCATAAATATGGATGATGCCGTAAATTTCGATGATGCCGAAAATGGATGCCATAAATATGGATGATGCCGTAAATATGGATGATGTCATAAATCTGGATGATGGTGGAAATGGATGTCGTAAATCTGGATGATGCCGGAAATCTGGATGTGGGATTCTTTTGTTGAATTATGTTGATTTTTGATGAGTTGTCTCTAAGAGCTGTGTGTGTGACAATTCTGGTTGGCTGACCGTATTGAGACTTTGCTGGTTGAAGCATCCTGTTGACCGTCGTAACGCACCAACACACTTATATTTTTCTGTCTTGTCTTCTGTCGATCTACCGGTATGTTCTATCAGCACTTTACTTTCTTGTTTATGTGATTGCTGACTGACATTGGGGATAAAATTAAAGTTGCATCAAGCATAGAACATCTTCAAAAATTTACATGGAATCGGAGCTGAGGTGAAGACAAAGCCCTAGTTTGTAGCAATCACCGAAGAAGAGGATGGGTTCCTCAAACTACAATGGCTTTAAGGCTGATGAAAAATTGACCGGGAAGGATGACTTCCATGCTTGGAAGATGACATTGGATCTTAATTTGGAAGACCAAGATGTCATGGACTATGTCCAGGGTAAAATCCAAGAACCTCCATCCACTGCAACTACTGCTGCCAAATCAAAGTACAAGAAGGGGGAAATCAAAGTGAAGTTGATGATCAGGGACTCAATTCATAAGAGTCTGGTTGCTTACATCTCTGAGCTAGGTCACTCTGCTAGAGAATGCACTTTCAAGAAGGTCAAGAAAAGGAAGGCTCCCTTCGGCGGAAATGGACAACCTTTCAAAAGGTCAAGAAATTCCAAGTATGAGGAATCAAATGTTTTTTATGATAAAAGAAATGAATTCATTCTTGTATTTGCCCTCTCTGCTGCATCTCCACCCGACACTATGGATGTCTAGTTGATAGATAGTGGTGCCTCAAGGCACATCATTGGGTTCAAGGAAGCACTTACTGATATGGTTGAGAAGGATACTAATCTACAAATTATCCCTAGAGATAATGCCACATATCCCGTGAAAGGGACAGGGACAGTGACCCTTCACTTGTCTCAAGGTCAAGTCCTCTGCCTGCAAGATGTACTATATGTACTTAATTTGAAGAAAAACCTTCTGTCTGTTTCGGCCATGGAAGACAAAGGTTTCAATGTGGCATTCATTGATGGAAGGTGCGCATGTGGAAGAAGAGTTTCAAGCAAGCTATCACGATTGGGTTTAAAGTTGGTACACTCTACCAGGTTGGAGGAAGTCCATTGGGAGCGATGACATGCGATACTATCCGACAGACTGAACTATGGCACCGAAGATTTGAACAAATTCACTACAAGGCCCTTCCCGAATCAAGGAAGGTGGTGACGGGGATGCCTGAGTTCTCAAATAATCATGAAGGTGTATGTCAGTGTTGTGCTGAAGGAAAGCATACAAGGGTACCTTTCCCCTCAAGTGTCACAAAGACATCTGATGTCTTGCAATTAGTACATTTTGATCTGTGTGGTATGCTGCCCATGACATCCTTGGGAGGATGATCTTATTATATGAGACAAACGAGTTCAAGAAATTTTGCAGAGGAGCTAGCATCAAGAGGATGACCACAGTGTCTATGGGCTACAGCAAAACTTCGAAGGCCTATAAAGTATATGTGCCTGGTCAAAGGGAAGTGGAGATATGCCACGATGTTACCTTTGACAAAGATGCTTCCTTGAGGAAAGTAGTCAATCTTCCGAGATCAAAGGAAGATCATGAATCAAGGCCTGAAAATCAAGAAGAACCGAAGGATGAGATGATGCCCGATGCTGAAGGACCAATGGACTCGATTGATCCACCTCCTTCAATAGGGAAGAGACCATCATGGCTCAGGGACACTCTCGAGGATGCCGAGGGACATATGGCCCCAAAGGGGGACATTCGTGAAAGCAAGAAGCTAAGTAGATACCAAGGGTATCTAGCAGCCATGAGTACTATTGTACAATCTGAGCCTGGATCTTTTGAGGAAGTCGTAAAGCATCAAGTCTGGAAGGATGCTATGCACGAAGAGTATGAGTCCATAATGAAGAATGATGTCTGGGATGTGGTTCCAAGACCGGAGGACAAAGTAGTTGTCACCTCAAAATGGCTCTACAAGATCAAGCATGGATATGACGGAAGTACTGAAAAGTTCAAGGCAAGATTCGTCGCCTGTGGCTTCTCTCAAAAGGAAGGCATAGACTATGATGATATATTTGCACCTGTGGCCCAATATACCACCATCCAATCTATCATAGCCCTTGCTGCTACGCAAGGATGGAGTCTTCATCAGATGGATGTGAAGACCGCATTTCTGCATGGTGCGATAAAGGAAGAGGTGTATGTGGAGCAACCTCTGGGGTTCGAAGTCCAGGATCCGGACACCCATGTTTGCAGGTTGAAGAAAGCCCTCTATGGGTTGAAGCAAGCACCTAGAGCTTGATACGAGAGGATAGATAGCTACCTGATGAAGCCAGGCTTCACTCGTAGTAATGTTGATCCAAACCTTTACTTCAAGGTTGATAGAGAGAAGCCTCTCATTCTGGTGTTGTATGTGGACGACCTCTTCCTGACAGGTGTTGTCCCTCTCATTCATCAGTGCAAGAGGGAGCTCGTTGCTGCGTTCGAGATGAAGGACCTAGGATTGATGCACTACTTCCTAAGCTTGGAGCCCTGGCAGAGACCTGGCGAGATTTTCCTTTCTCAAGGAAAATACATTGTGAAGCTTCTGGAAAGATTTAGTATGATGGACTGTAAGTCTGTGTCGACACCAATGGAACTCAACTTTAAGAAGTTGAGTGGCAGCGCTGCTGGGCCCGTGCTAGCAAATCCTACTGAGTATCTTCAACTCGTAGGGGCCCTGATGTTCTTAGTGAACACCCGTCCGAACGTATGTTGTGCAGTGAACACTTTGAGTCAACACATGGTTGATCATAACATTCACTGGGTTGGTGCCAAGAAACTCTTGAGATATCTCTGAGGCACGATAGACCATGGGCTGAGATACACTGCCGAGAGTATGACACTCCATGGATATACTGATGCCCATTGGGTTGGCAGTGTGGTGGATCGCAAGAGCACATTTGGTTGCTACTTCACACGTAGATCTGCTTCGGGCAGGAAACTAAAGTCGGTAGCCTTGAGCACCGCTGAGGCCGAATACATTGTAACATGTATGGCCTGTTGTGAAGTCACTTGGTTGCGAAAGCTCTTCAGTGAGTTGTTCGAGCATGTGATAGATGCCACCGTTATCCTTTGTGATAACTAGAGGGGGATTCGTTTGTCATAGAATCCCGTGTTCCACGAACAATCTAAGCATGTTGATGGCTGGTACCACTTTATCCGGGATATGGTACAACGAGGCGTCGTAAGGCTCGATCATATAGGAACTGATGAGCAGGTCACAGATATTCTCACAATGCCCTTGGGGAAGGTCATGTTCCTAACCTTCCATGAGAATCTTGGTATCGTGGAACGACCCTATTCTGAGGGTCCTGTTGGACGATGAGCTCTGGGAGCTATGGGGGGCTTTGGGGATAGCTTCTCAGAGCTATAAGCAACCACAGGGCTAGGCTTGCCGAACCTTATTGGTGTGCTTGGGCCCCACCATTATGATGATTGAGTTGGTTCGCCTCTCATGATCTGTGCCCCGTATGCATCCTACCCATTTGAGTTCCGGACTCATGGGAAGTACCTCTCATTTGGCCAATGAGGTGGGAAAAGCTAGAGACTAGTAGCAAAGACTGATGGACGCGTCAGAGATTGTCGTACTCTCTATCTAGAATGACACGTGTCCAACCACTTGATCTGGGATCAAGTCTAGTGAGGTTTCAGACCTCCTACTGACTTCAGGTCAGATAAACCAACTTCAGGTTGGTATGTGACTCTTTGAGTCCATGTGAGGTTTCGGACCTCCTACTGACTTCGGGTCAGATAAACCAACTTCGGGTTGGTATCTGACTCTTTGAGTCCACATGAGTTATCGGACCTCCAACTGACTTCAAGTCAGTGAGACTAACTTTGGGTTAGTATATATGACTCTCTTGAGTCCAAGTGAGGTTTCGGACCTCCTACTGACTTCAGGTCAAATAAACCGACTCTGGGTTGGTATGAGACTCTTTGTGAGTCCTATAGAGGTTTCGAACCTCTGGGTTGAATCTGTCAGTCGGGAATGATGTCTTTGTGACTGACCCACTTCTATTCTGAAATAAAGAGGACAGCAAAGCAAGTTTCGGCGGGATAACGCATGATGTTTGATTGCACAGGTGGATGGAGTTCTCCCTAGTTGAGAGGGAGTGTTAAAATTGGACAACTAGGTCCAAACTTCATGTTGTGATGCTCAAATGAAGACACCAATATTTTTATTGGGTTCCTCTTTCAAAGAGGTGCAAGATCGATCTAAAGATCATCTTGATCCGATGAGCAGAACATTTATTTTGAATTTATTTTTAATACTTTCAAAATATGTGCAAGTCGGCCTTGAGGTTTTACACCCCCAGCAAATGTGTCACACACCCTCAGCGATTGATATAAATAAAGTCAACGTTGGAGGACATTTCAATCATCTCATCACACACATCATCATGAACTAGAAATGGATGCCATAAATATGGATGATGCCGTAAATCTGGATGATGCCGGAAATGGATGCCGTAAATCTGGATGATGCCGGAAATGGATGCCGTAAATATGGATGATGTCGTAAATTTGGAAGATGCCGGAAATGGACGCCGTAAATATGGATGATGCCGTAAATTTGGATGATGCCGGAAATGGATGCTGTAAATATGGATGATGCCGTAAATCTGGATGATGCCGTAACTGGATGCCGTAAATCTGGATGATGCCGTAAATCTGGATGATGCCGGAAATCTGGATGTGGGATTCTTTTGTTGAATTATGTTGATTTTTGATGAGCTGTCTTTAAGGGCTATGTGTGTGATACTTTTGGTTGGCTGACTGTATTGAGACTTTGCTGGTTGAAGCATCTTATTGACCGCCATAACGCACCAACACACTTGTATTTTTCTGGCTTGTCTTCTATCGATCTACTGGTATATTCTATCAGCGCTTTAATTTCTTGTTTATGTGATTGCTGACTGATATTGGGGATAAAAGTAAAGTTGCATCAAGCATAGAATATCTTCAAAAATTTACAACATTGGGCCAGTTCCTTCGCGAGTTTTGTGGGTTTTGTGAGTAGAGTTGGGGGTTAAAAGCCCAAAATTTTTTGAGCAATGGAAGCGGTCAAACCAGTGGTAGCATTTATGGGTAGAGCAGCGCAGCACTAGAACCACGCAGAGCCAGTTGCAGAGAGTCATTTCATCTTGGGTTGAGAAGTATTCCAGCCTACTTTGAGTAGGCCCACGTGCACCTATTCCAGCACCTCTTTTGTACTCAATTCCCAACATTAATAAAATGGCTCAGCTCGTCTTTTGGCTTCAATTTCTCATGTATTGATGGTGGAATTTACTTTGTTGTAGTTTTAGTCTATTGTTCCCTGTATTACTGTCATTTTCCCATTTGGAGATATTACAATATTGGACACCTGAGCTACTGAGGATAGGTACAGTAGTGCCATTCCCGTTGGCATATGAGGATTCAGGTCGCTTAGGTCTTTCAGGGCGGATGGGGAGATGTAGCCAACATCATGGACGGTTTACTAGCAGACTGGTCGATACTTTGACACATGCAGGATACTGTATGTTACAGGGCGGTACACAGGACTACACAGAGTTATGTCATAGGGTCCAGTGTTATGTAGAGGGATGTGGACTAATGCATACAAACCCAATTTTAGGCCATAGCATCCAGTGGTGTGCGAGGCTATGCAGCAAGGAGTAGTGGCCTGCAGAGGAGCATCGAGATGCATGGTGGTGTGTCATAGCATGTCGGTTTACACTGTGGAGTAGGAGTGACTTGCATCGCAAAGAGTACCCGCGAGGAGTGTCAAGTATAGTGATACAAGATTGAATAGCAGTAGCAGGAGATATCCAGCGGTGTACAGGGGTAGGTCGTGATTTACAGTGGCATGTCAAGGAGTACAAGGATGCTCGGTGGTATGCAAAGGCATATGGTGTTGCACAGCAGGGTCTTGGAGTGTTGCCTCCAGGAGAGACTTATGGACAGAGACAACGAGCATACCTTTGGGTGTAGTTCACTCAGGATCGACAAGGGCGCAAATGAGTGATACTTGATGTTATCCATGGGGACTCACACGCCTATCCCTCTTCTACATCACTTACATGCACGGGTGATTTGGCTATTGTCCCTTGACACTCTGGGCATGAGCACCAGGGGGCTGGGAGCTCACCTGAGATATGTAGATGGGACTCAGCGCACCAGGGGGCTGGGAGCTCACTTGAGATATGTAGATGGGACTCAGTGCACCAAGGGAGAGACTCCTTAATAATGGCATTGGGTTAGGGCACGAGCTGGAAGGTACAAATTTGGGGAGTGCATGGGTTGTTGCAATGGTAGCATATGTTTCACCCTTGAGTTCACACTTAAGAGGATACATGACACATTTTGGGCGAGACACTCTGAGGTGTCATGGGAACATATATAGCAGGTGGATGACCTCCCTTGTGGTCGGATGTTTAGGCTCCAGGCAGTATCGAGTTGTGCTTTAAGGAGGCAGGATCGCAGGTTTCACTATGTGGTATGGCAGAGGCAATGTAGTTTTGAGTACACCAGGTTGTTTCATGATATGCAGAGTCTATATATTGATTACATGCAGGGAGCAGAGATGTGGAACAGGGGGGTTCTAGTAGTCATCAGGACTATGTCGCAGCGGATCTGGTTATGTAGTCTAGGGATTCAGTTGGCTGACAGGTTACTCTATTTTGTAATGAGGAGCGTCATGGAAGAGGGTGATCTAGCTCACTTTGGGGTTGACTCGTGTGAAATTTTCAACTATCACAGCAACTGGAAATTATTTTCCTGATTGTTAGTTTTATTTAACAATTTATTTACAGTTTTCTATGGCAAATACCAAATAATTCACATTGATTTTAACAAATAAAAACTGTGGAAATAATAGTACTAGAAACTGAGAATATACTAGCACACACACACACACACACATAAAATGACATCGTTATTTTTGGACAAATGTCCCTGGAAAAATAATAAAAAAATAAAAACCAACTTGGGAAAATTGGTGCAACGGTGAGGGTTTTTATTATTATGCAACAGTGAAAATCTTAGTACAATCAAGATGCTTGAAACTGGAAATCCACAGCAAGAAAATTTAGGCAAAATTATCTAAAGGGATTACCCTTCCTCCAGAAGCAATCCCAACACAACTTCCCTTCAGAAAACTGACCGTCCAAAACCCCAGAGTGAGCCCTTCTGCGTTGTCTCCCACACGTGTGGCTCGAATCTGCCTGTGATGAAGCCGTTATGTCTGTCTCTACTGAGGAAATCATCTCTCTGGCACTCTGGACCCTCTACCCGACCTCTAAAACTGAGAACGAATTTTTCCTCAGCTAAATCGAACTTCCTTTCTGAAGCAACTGTGCTGCCTCATTGGGAATACCTCGGCCCTCTTGTTGTTGCTGTCTCTCCAGATCACTATCACTACCCCTCACTATCTTTGCTGCCTCACTAAAGATCGAACCCTCCAGCAACTGACTGTTGCTGCTCTAGAAAAATCGATTTCTCCAAGTGACTAGTGTATTCTCCATCACCACATCGATCCCTTCTTATGTCTTTCTGTTGAGACTCCAAGGACCAAGATTAAATCTTAATCGATGGCTCAGATCATTTCTAGATCGATCCGTGTGAGTTTCTAGAGCATTCTCACTTTGACTTAATTAATTCTGATTAATTAGCCATATTCCCTAAGTTTAGACTAAGGAGAAATTTAAAAAATCGGTTAATAATCTAGTTAAGCCATCTCTAGGTGGAATTTCCAGAAACGATTTCTAGGTTTTGGAGATCTCATGTTTTCTAGCCTCTCCACCAAATTTCATGGCTAGAACACATCCGATGCTACAGAAACTAACAACTCATGGGGGATCGTTGAGGCCTCCATTGTATGTTATGGCGAGGCAGGTTTTTCCAGTTGTTGCTCAGGATCAAGATTAGCGATGGATGGGTAGATATTGACATCACATAGATACCTGGGCATGATAAGCTTGATCTTTGTCGATATTTCGCCACCAGATTTCAGGGGAGGAGGATACAGTGTGCCCATGGGGAGCCCATCAGAGCCAAATTGGCACAACGGCAACATGGTGGCACCCTTATGAGGCTAGCATGGGACCCGGGCATCGCAATACTAGACAGCTCAACGACCTTGAGGGATGAGTTGGCTACCAAAGGGGGAGATCATTCAAATCTTCCATTGGCTTTTTGTGACTCGTTGATGGCAAGGGGGACTTTATTAGCATGGCAAGTTGGTCAGCAGGAGGATATCAGGGGAAGCCCATGTGGGAGAGATTTCATCCCCACGGGGATTGGATTGTATCTTCAGAAGTTTACTCTTGGAGTGCAGGAGGTGGACTACTCAGCAGGGCAGTTTCATGGAGAGTCGGACAAAGTCATACATTATCATAATGTGTTACTTATTGATAGTATGCAGAGGGCTTTTGGTACCTATTCCTTGCGAGACAGTGAGCAAAGCAAGGGGTGCTTCACAGTGATCATGATGACTTGGGATCCAAGTATCAGGGGATTCCTTCTTGACCAGAGAGTGCATAGATCAGGGATGACTCTGTGGCACATTTGGGACTGGAGCAACTAAACTGTATGTTTAGGCTCAATAATTCTTGAAAGCTTCTCAAGAGATAAAATAGATAAATATTTATTGATCTGATATGAAAAATTGATGATTACAAGGTCGGGGCGGTGCTCCTTAAATAGGAGTTGACTGGCCACGCCCAATTAGAGAGACATGTCCTTTGGAACTAATGTCTCTTCATTTTACTAAATAATTATTTAACTGACTAATTATATTAACAAATAAATTAATTAAAACAAGACAAACACTTTAAACGGTTATGAACTTAAATTCATAACATTGCTTCTCCCTTAAGATGCTTTGTCCTCAAAGCATAGGTAGACTGGGGTGTTGACGAAGGAAACGTTCTGACTCCCAAGATGAATCTTCCTTGGGTAGCCTTTTCCATTTGATGAGGTATTCTTTTATCGTCTTGGATCATAAAACCTTTTCTCAGGTAGCAAGTATGCCCTCAGGTTCTAGGATGATCCTTCCTTCTTCATTGGTCTCTGGTATTTCTGTTTGTGCTATTTGGTTTTGCCCTAGTACTTTTTTAAGATTTCATACATGAAAATTATTATGGATTCGACACTTATCTAGTAGCTTTAATCCATAAGCTACACGACTAATCTTCCTGATTATTTGATACGGCCCATAATATTTTGGTGACAGTTTACTTTTGCCTTGTTGTTTTAGCGATAATTGCTTGTAAGGTTGGAGCCTGACAAAAACCCAATCTCCTTCTTCAAATTCTCTTTCCGTGTGATGTCGATCGGCTTGTTGTTTCATTCTATTACGCGCTATTGTTAGATTTTCTTTTAATAAGTTGATGATTCTTTGGTTTTCTTCCAAGTGATTGTTTACGGCTCGAACTTTAGAATTAAGAAGTGCAAAGTCCCTCCATCTAGGTGGTTCATAACCGTAAAGAGCTTGGAAGGGCATCATTTTTGCCGATGTATGGTAGGCGGTATTATACCACCATTCTACAAGGTGTAGCCATTGGGTCCACTTACTTTGCTTGTCAATGACAAAGCAACGGAGATATGTTTCTAAGCATTTATTTACCACTTCAGTCTGCCCATCTGTTTGGGGATGATAGGTTGTACTCATGTTGAGGGATATTCCTACCTGGTGGCAGAATTCCTTCCAGAAATTTCCTTTGAACCTTGCATCTCTATCACTGACTATGATCTTGGGAAACCCATGTAATTTGTATATGTTTTTACAAAATGTCTCTGCAATTTGCTTAGTTGTGTCAGTTTTCTTGATAGCCATAAAATGGGCATACTTTGTGAGCCTGTCTACTACGATAAATATCTTATCCTTGTCGTCTGATACAGGTAATCCTTCTACAGAATCCATTGAAATCTCTTCCCATTTCTGATCTAGTATATGTAAGGGTTGTAACAGACCTGGCGTTGGAATGTTCTCACTTTTATTTCTTTGGCAAACATCACATTCAGCAACATATTTCTGAATTTCCTTGCTCATGCCCTTCCAATAGAACGATTGTCGAATGTTGTAGTAAGTTTTATAGAATCCAACATGTCCGGCGGCAGGTGAACTGTGCGATTCCCTTAAGATTTTCAACTTAAATTTGGATGCTGGTGTTAGATAAATTCTATTCTTATACCATAAGATGTCATTCTTCCATTCGAAATTGGCATATTGACTGATATTCTTAATCATAGAGTCACAATCTTCATCCTTGGCATATTCGGTTCTTATTTCATCCAACCAGTCTAGAACAACGATCATGGCGGCACAAGTGGTGTTGTCGTCATCTTTACGTGAAAGTGCATCTGCGACAACATTTTCCTTCCCTTTTTTGTGTAATATCTCTAAATTGAAGGCTGACAGCTTCTCCATCCACTTATGTTGCTCTATTGATAAAGTCTTTTGCTGAAGTAAGAATTGAAGACTATTGTGGTCAGTTCGGATTGGGCATTTACTTCCAAGCAAGTATTGGCGCCACTTTGCTAATGCATGTATGATGGGGAGCATTTCTTTTTGGTATGTTGATTTTAACCCTTCTCGTTTATTAAGTTTTCGGCTTTCAAATGCTATAGGGTGGTTATCCTGCATTAATACGGCTCCAATTCCAAATCCCGAAGCATCATATTTGACTACAAATGATTTGGAGAAGTCAAGCGTTGCTAGTACTGGTGTGGTTGACATCACTTCCTTTAGTTTCTCAAAACACTTGTCTGCTTGATTGTCCCACTGAAAAGCATTCTTCTTTAATAAATTAGTTAGGGGGGTTGTCAAATGTGCATAATTTTTAATAAACCGTCTGTAATAACCGGTTAAACCTAGAAACCCTCTTAGCTTCGATACGTTCTTGGGTCTAGGCCATTCTCTAATTGCTTTAATTTTGTTGGGGTCTACTTTGACTCCTTCTCTAGATATAACGTGTCCAAGGTATTCGACTTCTTTCTGCCCAAAGGTGCATTTTGACAATTTGGCATAAAATTGATTCTTTTCTAAAACAGATAGCACTGCCTCCAAATATTTGAGATGTTCCTTCCATGTCTTACTGTAAACGAGGATATCGTCAAAGAAAACTAATACAAACTTCCGCAAGTATGGGTGGAAAAGATCATTCATGGTAGCTTGGAAGGTGGCTGTGGTGCGTTCGTTAGTCCAAATGGCATGACTTTGAACTCATAATGTCCTTCATGGGTTCGGAAATCTATTTTCTCGACGTCTTCTAATCTTACCCATATTTGGTAGTATCCTGATCTTAAATCTAATTTTGAAAAATATTTTGCGCCATGTAGCTCATCCAACATCTCATCAATGAATGGGATCGGAAACTTATGTTTAATTGTGATTTTATTCAATCCTCTATAGTCTATACATAGTCGGAAAGATCCATCTTTCTTCCTGCTGTCGCACAGAATGTCCAGGCACCGCGACAACGGCTCAGATTAGGGGCTGTCACCTTTATCCCCAATCTCTCTATTTAAGTTGTCTCCTTGCAAGCTAAGGGAGGTGGACCCTATTAGAAATGAGGATGAAAAATCCAGGAGACGCAGCTAAGATATCACATACTTGATAAAATGAACGAGATTCCACAGATCTAAATTAGATTTCACGTTTAAGACTAGTGCCTTATGGAGTTAAACAAGATCCCGTTATGCAATTATAAACAAGTAAGTGACAATTAACTGCTGCTTATTAAAACATGATTGATCACAATGATATTTAATTGAAAAACACCACAACCATGCATTAAAATATCTTAAACCCACAGCAATATTATCACAAGATGAAAATGCCAGACATTTGCAATATTTCCATATTTATGATGCTTCAATTAATCTTGATCCAGATTATGCTTCTATAGTCAAAACTTTAGATAAAAATTAGAAGCCCACTTTTGACTATAAAATAAAACCCTTTTGAGAATCTTCCAAATTTTATATTTTTTTGTATTTTCTAAACTTTTAGGATTTTGAAATTTTTTTATATTTTTTGTTATTTTTTGTTTTATTTTTCATGAAATCAAAACTTAAAACTAAACAATCTCTAAAACAAAAATTTAAAATATTTTTTGAATTTTATATTTTATAATTTTTTATTTTTCAAAATTTAAATATTCCAAATTAACGCTCAAAAAATCTAAAACTAACGATTAGACAAGCAAAGAATTAAACTAAGTTAAATCGAAAATCTAACTAGAACTTTAAAAAAAATCTAATACTAACCAAAATCGAAATTGAAATTTACAAACTACACCTAAACTAAACTTTAAAATAAAAATCGAAATCTAAAATCTGAACAAAGTGAAAATCTAAAGAAACTAATATAAAACCTAACTAAATAACAAAAGTCAGATCTAACAAAATTCTAAACTATATAAAATTAAAATGAACTAAAATCTTAAAAAAATGAAATCTTAAATCTAACGCTAACATTTAAATTAAAATCTAACACAAATCGAACTACATCAAAATCGAAAATTAAATAAAAAAATCTAACTCTAAAACTTACGCTACAAAAAAAATGAAACCAATCAACGTTAATGAAACTTATGAATATACATATGTGCGTTTTGAAATGATGTGCAGGTTGGTCGATGCAAATGGAGTGAAGGCTGGATGGCAGACGGCTCGGACAGCAAAGCTTGAATGCAGATAGAATCCGATGCAGATGAGACAGCGTGTCGCTGGACGCTAATTGATGAGGACGCAGATGAAACCTGCAGAAACTTAAGTGATGGCGTGACAGAAGGACGCGTGGGCAGAGAGCAAAGGTTCGACTTGCAAAACGCTGGATGAAAGGATAAGAAACAGGGTTTGATGGCAGGATTCGATGGAAAAGGCAGATCATCAATGGAACAGGCAGAAGTCGGCAAGGGAAAAAAAACCCAGAAAACTGCACAAGGATAAGAGACAAGGTCTAGCGGCAGAGAAATGAAATTTCAATGCAGAGAAAAACGAAAACGATAATGGAACAGGCAGAAGTCGGCAATGGAAAAAAATGGAACAATTAAATAAATGCTGGGCATATCGAATAGGAACGAACAGCGAATGAACCCAGTACACACAAATTTCTCTTTCCAAATTAAAAGAAACTTCCTGCAAATTCAGATTTATAATGCTCCTTAAAAATATCGCCCAGACTCATCCACAGTAGTAATTTGAGGCCAGATCTGGCCTTTGGAGGCTAGATCTGCCTCAGATTTAAAAAAAAAAAATCGATTTGAACCCTGAATCTGCAAGAGACCAGCCAGATCTGAAGATACACACCAAGAAACGATTAAACCCTTACAGTCCTAAAAGAAAATTTACAAATTTACAACTAGTTTACAGATTTAAAACCCTCATGGTCAGATTTGAATCTATTTTAGCACAGTTTAGAAATTAAATTTTTTAAATGAGAGGCACAAGCCTTTGAAACCCTGCAAAATCACAAATATCGTAAGATAGACCTGGAATTTAACAAATAAAGAGCTTATCAGATTTATGTTTATTGAGAGTCGACTGGTCCAACTGAAGACTTCCCCAGACGCCCAATCTTAAAAAAAAAAAATTCCCTGCACACTTAGATCTGAATCTTAGATCGATAGAGATTTAAGAAAACAACACGAGACCTTTGCAAAAAAAATCAGAATGTTATTTTATAAACCCAGAAAACTGCACAAGATACCTATATGCAGATTAATCCATGAAGGCCATCAACCATAAAATACAAGAAACAAAGTAGCAGAGTTTAGAGACAATTCACCACATAGATCTGAGAAGAAACATCTAGATTTGTAACCCCAAAATCTTTATGCTTTATTCCTCAAAAATTTACAAGAGCTTCTAAGACAAGTGCACGATCCTGAGATCGGATGACTCAAGAATGAGAAAGACCTCTAAATTTATAGGACAAGATCTCTAACGGCTAGTTTGGATGATCCTCGTCAAAATAATCTCAACCGTCCAAAAGATTTAATTATCTTTTAATCCGGAGCGTTGAAATTAAAATTTTGGGGAAAAAACGAATTTATCATTTAATTCAATTTTAATTAACTCAAAAATATTATTTTTAAGTTAATTACCCCAAAATTTTTACTTTGACTTAACCACCAAAGCCTAAGGGTCCAAAATTTCTTAAAATTCTCAATATTCCCTTGGCTTGGGGCTTTCAAAATCATTTTCCAAGGACCCACAAATTTTGCGCCTTTAAAGATTTAATCCTAACTTAGAACCCTAAATTAATTAAATTTCTGGTTTAAGATTTTATTAATTAATTGACCAGAAAATTTAATTAATTGACTAAGAGGGTATTATAATTATTTTTCCAACCCTCTTTTACATGAGATAATACATTTACATACATGAAGGGGGAATACCCATTTGTATAGACCCTCAAATAAATACCCAATTCTGCGACTCAAAATATGATCTAGTAGACCAAGTAGCTCAAGCTACTTTTACAAGGACTCGATAGAAACACTAGGACTCACTTAGCATGCTGATGATAAAATCCACCCTAGCTTTGGGGTGAGGCTGGAGGAAAAAACTCTGCCGATCACTTTCGTGAATCAGTGAGACAAAAAACCTCCTAGGATAGAGATCATCAACAACATACTAGGCTTACCTAGGTTGTTACATACATTAACGGTCTTACTTAGATCATTTACATCATTACATGCAGAATGGGTTTACATCATTTGTAAAACTGCCGACTGTTGACTGATGATGGAATCTGAATGGCGCAACCACGTTGAACATGACGAATTCCATTTGAAAAAATGGGGGTGTACTGCTATGGGGTAGTTGACAAAGTGTGGTCAACATCTGACTCTACTTGGGGACACGTTGCTTCATTGAAGGAATGTGAGAATCCAGAATCTGCATCCAAGCAACACACAAGATTACATAAGTAGCGTTCATCCAAATATCATCATATAACATTAAGCTCATGAAAGATAGAAACTCTTCTTTTATTTATTATTCTACTTAGCATGAAAAGTAAATCTACTCTAACTACAAAATGAAATGCTGAAATAACAAGGTGTAAGGTTAGAGATACAATACAGAGGATGCCCTGTGGCATCAGATGTGCTCAATATAGTGTATGCTGAGCATTTGCCTACTTTCAGGCAAGTCTGTAGGCTGCTTTTCAGATGTGCCATGTCCAATCTTGCTAATTGTAGGACTCTGTCTTATCCAAATATCAAGCTGCTCTCGACCATCAGACGAATCAAACCACTTACTTCTTTTTTGCTTCTTTCTCTTCTTCTGAGTGGGTTGTGATGTTAGCAATGAGACCACTGTAAACTCCTTGTCCTCATCTTGAAGATGTTTGTACAAAAAATCTGAAGAACCTGGAGCGTGACCAATATTATTCTAGATATACTCTGTCAATGGTGACACATAAGCTTGGCCTTTCTCAACATCCTTTGAAACCATAGCTAAATCCTCCGTGTGATGAGATGGGAATGGCCTTAGCAGACAAGAAGTCTTATGATCTATTGATGAATCTTCATGATCAAATTTCGGCTGAAACTTTTGTATATGTAATTTTTCCATTTTTTCCAACCTTTTCTGTATGGAACTCATCTCCAACAAGTGATTTTCCTTCATGGTAGTCATTTCTTAAGTGTGTCTCGCTTCCATTGCAATCATATGATTCTGATGATTAACTTCCATTATCTTTAACCTTTTTTCCATGACATTTCCTGTGCATGACTTGCTTCCATGGAAGTTATCTTATTTTGAAGACTGATTTGGTTAGCTTCCATGTTTTGAATCATTTGCATATGATTGGGTTGCACATCCTTAATCATCTGAGCTGGTTCCTTAACATAACTTTCATGATCTTCTATATGCATGTGATAGTCCTTACCAACAACATTACCATTCTACTAGCTATGATTCTTTTGACAACATGGCAAGTAACCTCTTCATGAAGATCATTACAGGCTCTACAATAAGGCAGAGCTTCATCCACAAGATTTGCAAACTCAAGCTGATTTGTCGGTCTCTGCTCATAAGATAGGCCTCTTTTCTGCAAAGCATTATTATTTCTAGGTTGGGAATTCTGCGTTTGAGCCTTTTCCATTTGGACCAACCTAGCCTGTAAGACACTTATTTCCTTAGCATGATTAAGCTCCATGCTTTCAATCTTTTGCATTAACTTTTTCATAGGGTCATCATCATCTTCTAGAGGTTCTTTTAACTTAGTTGCAGCCCTATCAAAATCAGGAATTTCAAACTTCTCAGATGCCCTTTTATCTTTTTCAAGCTCTTCAGCTAAAGATTGACAGGCCTTATAATTTGCAGTTTTAGCCCGCCTTAACTCATATGAAGTATCAGAATCAAAAGCATCAATGTAAAAATTTAGAAGAGATCCACCAGGGGGTTTATGAGTTTGTGATACTTCTCTAAGGACACCATTAAATATCCTGTTAAATTCTTCAATCGTTTCATTTTCTTTCTTTTTTATGGTACTGATCTCTCTTACCAAATGCCTATCTTCCCTTTTATCACCATACTTTTCCTTAAAGGCAGCTACAATTGATTCAAAAATATCAAATGAATTATCAGGCTTTTCCGTAAACCATTCAGCAACATCCTCACCAAAAGTAAGAACAAAAGTTTTCATCTTTACATCGTCAAAATTATTATTTGTAACTGCAATTCTATTCCACCAGTTACTGAAAGCAAACAAATGAGATTTAACACTAACTGCATCATTTCCTTGAAAAGAAGGTAATTTATCTATTTGAGGGAGATCATGGGGATAACCCTGAATATTAGATAAATTACATGGGGCAAAAACATCCATGATATCGTTTTTAGGATTTTAGAAACAGATCTGTGTTCAAGAATAGTCAAAAGGCCTTCAAGAAGCGAACTTCCTAGCAGGAACTCTTGTAAGAAATGAAAGAATTGGAGTCGCCACCCAAACAAGAAGCCAACCGAAATGTCCAGGTGCTAAAGATGCGATGATGAAATGATTAGTGATATGACGAAAGATAAGACGATGAAAATATGCAGAGATGAAAAGTCGTCAAAAAATGTGATCCCTTGCGACAGGCTAATGAATGGCAATGAAAGATCAGAAGATTATAAAATGTCGTTAAGACCAAGGACAGAAAAACTCTATCCCCGGCAATGGCGCCAAAAAATGTTGTCACACAGATTGTTTAGGCACCGCGACAACGGCTCAGATTGGGGGTTGTCACCTTTATCCCCAATCTCTCTATTTAAGTTGTCTCCTTGCAAGCTAAGGGAGGTAGACCCTATTAGAAATGAGGATGAAAAATCCAGGAGACACAGCTAAGACATCAAATACTTGATAAAATGAACGAGATTCCACAGATCTAAATTAGATTTCACGTTTAAGACCAGTGCCTTATGGAGTCAAACAAGATCCCGTTATGTAATTATAAACAAGTAAGTGACGATTAACTGCTGCTTATTAAAACATGATTGATCACAATGATATTTAATTGAAAAACACCACAACCATGCATTAAAATATCTTAACCCCACAGCAATATTATCACAAGATGAAAATGCCAGACATTTGCAATATTTCCAGATTTATGATATTCAGTGAAAATGCAGTCTGATTATTATTATCTATAGTCAAAAACTGGATAAAATTAAATTATTTTGGTGACTGTAAAATAAGAACCCTTTAGTCTGGAAATTTTGTATTTTTTTAAGCATTTTAATAATTTTGATTTTATGAAAAAAAATTTATATTTTTGTTATTTTTGTTTTTGTAGAGTCAGAAAATTTAAAAATTGAACTTAAAACTAATAACTCCCAAAACAAAAGTTGAAAAATATTTTGATTTTGTGTTTCAAATTTCTAGTATTCCAGATATTAACCTCAAGTCCAAACTAACGGTGGACAATAATTAAACTAAGTTAAATCGAATCACTGAACTTTAAAAAAAAATCTAAATTACTATTAAAAATCGAAATTAGAGTTACAAACTACACCTAAATTTAAACTTTAAAATAAAAATCGAAATCTAAAATCTGAACAAAGTTAAAATCTAAAGAAACTAATATAAAACCTAACTAAATAACAAAAGTCAGATCTAACAAAATTCTAAACTATATAAAATTAAAATGAACTAAAATCTAAAAAAAATAAAATCTTAAATCTAACGCTAACATTTAAATTAAAATCTAACACAAATCGAACTACATCAAAATCGAAAATTAAATAAAAAAATCTAACTCTAAAACTTACGCTACAAAAAAAATGAAACCAATCAACGTTAATAAAACTTATGAATATACATATGTGCGTTTTGAAATGATGTGCAGGTTGGTTGACGCAAATGGAGTGAAGGCTAGACGGCAGACGGCTCGGACAGCAGAGCTTGAATGCAGATAGAATCCAATGCAGATGAGACAGCGTGTTGCTGGACGCTAATTGATGAGGACGCAGATGAAACCTGCAGAAACTTAAGTGATGGCATGACAGAAGGATGCGTGGGCAGAGAGCAAAGGTTCGACTTGCAGAAAGCTGGATGAAAGGATAAGAAACAGGGTTTGATGGCAGGATTCGATGGAAAAGGCAGATCATCAATGGTTGAGGGAAGGCGGACAAGGTCTAGCGGCAAAGAAATGAAATTTCAATGCAGAGAAAAAGGAAAACGATAATCGAACAAGCAGAAGTTGGCAAGGGAAAAAAATGGAACAATTAAATAAATGCTGGGCATATCGAATAGGAACGAACAGCGAATGAACCCAGTACACACAAATTTCTTTTTCCAAATTAAAAGAAACTTCCTGCAAATTCAAATTTATAATGCTCCTTAAAAATATCGCCCAGACTCATCCACAGTAGTAATTTGAGGCCAGATCTGGCCTTTGGAGGCTAGATCTGCCTCAGATTTTAAAAAAAAATTCGATTTGAACCCTGAATCTGCAAGAGACCGGCCAGATCTGAAGACACACACCAAGAAACGATTAAACCCTTACAGTCCTAAAAGAAAATTTACAAATTTACAACTAGTTTACAGATTTAAAACCCTCATGGTCAGATTTGAATCTATTTTAGCACAGTTTAGAAATTAAAATTTTTAAATGAGAGGCACAAGCCCTTGAAACCTTGCAAAATCACAAATATCGTAAGATAGACCTGGAATTTAACAAATAAACAGCTTATCAGATTTATGTTTATTGAGAGTCATCTGGTCCAACCGAAGACTTCCCCAAATGCCCAATCTTAAAAAAAAAATTTCCCTACACACTTAGATCTAAATCTTAGATCTATAGATATTTAAGAAAACAACATGAGACCTTTGCAGAAAAATCAGAATATTATTTTATAAACCCATAAAACTCCACAAGATACCTGTATGCAGATTAATCCATGAAGGCCATCAACCATAAAATACAAGAAACAAAGTAGTAGATTTTAGAGACATCACCACATAGATCTGGAAAAGGAACACCAAAGTTTGTAACCCCAAAGTCTTTATGCTTTATTCATCAAAGAAAATTTTACAAGAGCTTCCAAGACAAGTGCACGATCCTCGGATCGGATGACTCAAGACTGACAAAGACCTTTAATTTATAGGACAAGATCTCCAGCGGCTAGTTCGGTTGATCCATGTCAAAATAATCTCGACCGTCTATAAGATTTAATCATCTTTTAATCAGGACTGTCGAAATTATAAATTTGGGGAAAAAACGAATTTATGATTTAAATCCATTTTAATTAACTCAAAAATACTATTTTGAGTTAATTATCCCAAAATTTTGACTTTGACTTAACCACCTAGGCCCAAGGGTCGAAAATTTCTTAACCTTCTCAATTTTCCCTTGGCCCGGGGCCTTTAAAATTTCATTTTTTAAGGACCCACAACTTTTGCCTTTAAAAGTTAATTTAACTTAGGACCCTAGAAATTAAT
The DNA here is from genome assembly GCA_034641835.2 of Pinus albicaulis. Taxonomy (NCBI): domain Eukaryota; kingdom Viridiplantae; phylum Streptophyta; class Pinopsida; order Pinales; family Pinaceae; genus Pinus; species Pinus albicaulis. The sequence goes on along the minus strand of CM076584.1, from coordinate 1,022,246,075 downwards.
TAAGTTTCTGGTTTAAGATTTTTTTAAATTAATTGACCAAAAAATTTAATTAATTGACTGAGAGGGAATTTTAATTATTTTTCCAACCCTCTTTTACATGAGATAATACATTTACATACATAAAGGGGGAATACACATTCGTATAGACCCTCAAATAAATACCCAATTCTGCGACTCAAAACATGATCTAGTAGACCAAGTAGCTCAAAGTTCAAACTACTTTTATAAGGACTCAATAGAAACACTAGGACTTACTTAGTATGCTGATGACAAAATCCACCCTAGCTTTGGGGTGAGGCTGGAGGGAAAAACTCTGCCGATCACTTTCGTGAATCAGTGAGACAAAAACCTCCTAAGATGGAAATCATCAACAACATACTAGGCTTACCTAGGTTGTTACATACATTGACGGTCTTACTTAGATCATTTACATCATTACATGTAGAATGGGTTTACATCATTTATAAAAACTGTCGTTCGGTGATGGAATTTGAATGGCGCGATCACATCGAACATGACGAATCCCATTTGAAAAAATGGGGGTGTACTGCTATGGGGTAGTTGACAAAGTGTGGTCAACACTTCCTAACTAGTACCACTGTTGCAGCGTATCGGCTTCTACTCTTTGTTATGATCCCATGCTCCAACAAGTCTTGTATTAATCGCTCTATCTCTGTTTTGTGATGATGTGGGTAACGATATGGTTTGGCATTTACTGGTGTGGAGTCTGGTTTAACCTCGATAATGTGTTCGATCTTCCTTTTAGGGGGTAACTCCATCGGTAGGTCTTGGAAAATTGTCTCGTATTTTTGGATCAAGGATGAAATTTCTATTGACTGTGGGTTCCCTTCCATCGATAGTAACTCCAATTGTTGACATTGTGCCAAAAATGTTGGAGCTCCTTTGTGAATGAGTTTTTTCATTTGTTGAGCAGAGATAACTTAAGTAGGTGGGGCATGGAACCCCATTAACTTGTATCTTCTTCCATCCATTTTAAACTTAATGAATTACTTTATATGATTCGCTGAATACGTACCTAGTGTCCGCAACCATTGTACCCCTAAAACGACATCTAGTCCTTCTAGGGGAACTGTATAAAAACTAGCTTCCATCTCATATTCGCTTAGTTGCAACTTGACCTTGTGGCATGTTGTGGATGATTTTGTCACCCTCCTAGGGACAGCCTAGAGTTGCCATAGACCAGTGCCTAGGACATCTTAATATAGCAAGGAGTCCTTTATAGTTTGGGTTGTCAGTCCAAGGGACTCACCTACTATCTCTTGTTTGAAACAAGGAAATTAGACTTGAATGGGACCAATCTCTCTCAGAAGCTGATACAAAGATTAGAGCAATATAAAAACACCATGTAAGACTTCAGCATGAAAGCATCAGACAGTTAAGAGACCGCTTACTGTAAAGAGGGCCGATTCAAATAATATATCATAGAAATCAAATATCAGGCATTGATTGCAGTGAGGAAACCTAAGAGGATATTACTGGCAGAAGGGCGCACCAATTTACGAATCCTTAAGCCACTAATATAGAAGAAAATATTGAAAGAGTGAACATGGAACAACATATCACTTCTAGGCCTATTTAAAGCGCTTGACTAATTCCAGAAAGGGCACCACCTGAGATGAATCCTTACTGCAAACTAGTGAGCCACTCGCATTCTAGAACATGATACAAGAAGACAAATTTGCATGAAAAGAGATGATGTATTAACATATAAGAAAAGTTACATACTGTGAGATACCAAAGACCAGAATCCTTAATACAGTTATAACCCCTCCTCACTGAGACCCTACGGGCTCTGAAACTTCATACAGAAATATTACAAGATGAATACAGTAGTCTTCTCTTTTTCAACTTGCTCACGAAATGCGGAACCTCTGATGTCTTGTTCGTTTGATTTGTAGGGGAAGACGAAACTTCTAGGAGGAGGAAAACGAGGCACAATTAATGACTTAGTTTGAAACCCAATGGCGGAAAACATTAGCGCCTTTTCTTATGAATGACTGGCTATAAATAATGGTACTGAACAGTCTGTTCAAGAAATAAATGCTGGGAGATAAGATCTCCTTATATACAGGATGGGAGCAATAAAATATATACAATTTGTTGCCTGCGGCTGAAAGAAAATCTGCTGCCGTAAGAGATTTGGAACAATCTGGATTTGAGTACTGTACTCTCGGCTTCCGACTATGGATTTGAATCCTGTATCTTTCATGCAGGGCGGACGCATCTAGAGAATTATGAGAGTTCACATCCCTGTCTTCTTTAATGGTGGTCATCTCTCCCACCTACCCTCGGCTCCTTCCTTTAATTGCTGCCAGTATGGTCTGTCCTTTGTTATGCTCTAGATTTTTCAGTGGAGGCGGAAAGTTAAAGCGCCAACAAGGCCAAATGAAAACCCGCAAACCATTAGAGAAAAATGACTCGGCGACATGGAGTGTGGTTACAATAGCGGTCACGAAGTCGGTAATACATTTTAGGCAAGACATTGAGAGGACGCAGGGTGACAGGAAACACATAAACACAATGAAGAGGCGGAGAGTGACGAGGCAGAGAACAATGGGGCGACGATGAATGAACGGGCTAAGAGTTCATAAATCATGACGCATCATCAGGACACACGAATGGTGGAGGAAGGATGCAGCATACGCTTGTGAAACATGATGACATGGCCACAGGAGGTGGGACCCGAATCGGCAATCGGAATCGGAAAGCAAAGAGGGTAGATCGGGAGTGGCACATTTTTTATATTCCGATTGCGATTGAAAACAGGGCGGCGATCAACCCAGGACCGTTCAATCTTGGAACAAGATCGATGGCTGTGCTTGCATCGGAGGGAAATAAATTGACGGAGGCATGAGAACCGCCGATCGATTGCGCGCGGGCCCACCATAGATGTTAACTGCCGCACCGTCGATCTGAGCTAGATCGGATGGCCAATATCGCGTCCGATTGTTTAAATTTGAACTTTGAACTATTGCGATGCAGGTTTTCGGGCAGAGATAATAGCGTCAAGTAGGGTCATGGGGTTTTAGGCTACTGCAGGGGTGAATATGTACAACATCGGCTCCATCTGGGGACGGCATGTTCGTCCTCGGACATGCCGAGAACATGCAGGCCATCAATTATTTCACCTTATTTTGAATTCTCCTGCACTTTAACTTCAAGCACATATCAGCGTTCTTTTCCTTTATAAAAAGAAGAAATAGAAACAAAAGCAAATTATATACAGTATATACAGTATATACAACCCGGCGTTCCTAGCCAAGATCAGAATTGAAAATAAGGCTTGAGGAACTGGCCATTCACGGGTGCATCCAACAAATCACCCTGTAGATTTTCTAAAGTAAAGGTGTTGTTCCTCCCCAGCTCCACTATTTTGAATGGCCCAAACCATAATGGATCAAATTTAGCATGTTTGCCCTTTTCTGCTCTGCGAACATCCCATCTAAGAACCAGGTCTCCAACTTGAAAATTTCTATCCTTCGCGTGCTGATCGAAGACATTCTTCATTTTTTCTTGGTATTCTATCAGTCTCTGATCTACCTGGTTCCTTGTTTCCTCCAATTCTACCTGTTGACTAATTCTTCGAATCATGCCATCTGGTTCTTCTTGATTTTCCTGCATAAAACGTGCTACTGGCAATGCCAATTGCAAAGGAAACACTGCAGCCCGTCCATATACCAGCTCATAGGGTGACTTCCCGGTTGCTCTTTTGCTGGTTACCCTATTTGCCCATAGGGCAAACTTTAATTTAGAATCCCAGTTCTTCTGATTTTCAGCTATTGTCTTCTTTAGGGCTCTCACCAGGGTTTTATTGGATGACTCTGCTAGACCGTTTCCCTGTGGATAATATGCTGTAGAATGGGTAAGGATAATGTTGTATCTTTGGCAGAATTTTACGAACCTGGTAGACTTGAAAGCCTGTGCATTGTCGGTTACAATTCTCGCCGGACAACCAAACCTGGATATGATATTATCTTCTATGAAGTTCATTATCACAGCATCTGTTGCATTTCTGGTAGGTATGGCTTCCACCCATTTCGTAAAATAGTCTGTGGCTGTCAATATCCATTTATGTTGGCCACTTGATGGGGGATGTATCTCTCCTATGAAATCTAATCCCCATTTCTGAAATGGTTCATTTACATGAATAGGGATCAAGGGCAATGCCGCTAATTTCTGTCTTTCCGCAAACCTTTGGCATTTGTCACACGATCTGACCCAAGCAAAAGTATCTGAATACAATTTTGGCCAGTAAAAACCGGCTTTCAAGATTTTATGGGTTGTTGCCTTCCAGCTGTAATGTCCTCCACATATCCCCTCATGAAATTCCATCATTACATTTTGCACTTCATTCTCAGTAAGGCATAAAAGTAGTATGCCTAGAGGGTCTTTCCAGTAGAGCTGTCCATTGGCAATTGCGTATTTCTGATATTTCATCCTTACAGCTCTGTATTTAGCCTTGTCACATCCTGGAGGGCAGCTAAGTGTTAACAGATATTCAACTATTTGCTTATACCAAGGACTAGTCAGATATTTCACATGTATCTTTTGTGTAGCCCTCTCTAGTCCATGTTGCTCTTCTTCTTTTTCTGATTCTTCATTTGCTATCACCGACAGATTAATTCCCAAAGCTTGATGATTTGATTCAGATAACATCTTGGCAAGTCCCTGTCCTTTGATCAGTTTGGTAGGCCTTATATCCAGATCATACTCCTGAATTTTTGCAATCCATCTTCCCCTCCTACCTTCGCTATCCCCTTGTACTAGAATGTCTTTTACAGCTGCTGTGGGAACATAAGCAGTAATATGAGATTGCAAAATATAAACTCTAAAAGCTTTAAGGGACTTTACCAGGGCGTACGCCTGCTTCTCCAGTATATTATATTTCAATTCGGCATCGTATAGCACCTGACTGAAGAATGCTATTGGCTGTTCATATCCCTCTTCATTTTTCTGCAATAACACTCCAGCAATGGTATGAGGTGAAGCAAATGAGAATACCATAAATGGCTTACTATAATCTGGTCCCGCTAATACAGGAGCTTCGGCAAATGCCTGCTTTATCCTTGTGAATGCATCTCTAGACTCCTGAGACCATTTTACTTCATTTTCCTTTTTCAGCATATTGGTAATGTGCCTAACTATCTCTGCATAGTTAGGGATAAATCTTCTCAAAAAATTTATTCGCCCCAAAAACACCTGTACTTCTTTCTTATTTCTTGGCAAAGGAATGTTGTTTATCACTTCAACTCTCTTAGGATCGATTTTTACACCATCCTTAGTCACGATATGTCCTAAGAGTTTTCCTTCGTCTAATGCAAACAAAGATTTTTGGGGATTAAGAGAAAGGCCGTACCTTCTGCATTTTTCGAAAGTTCTTCTCAAATGTACAATATGCTCGTCATCACTCTTTGAGAATACCGTGATATCATCAAGATATACCACCAAGAACTTGTCCTGTTCTCCAATAAAGGCTATGTCCATTGCCCTTTGGAAAGTAGCACCTGCATTAATCAATCCAAATGGCATCTTCGCATACATAAAGGTTCCCCATGGCGTGGTGAACGCAGTCTTCTTTTGGTCTTCTGGGAAAACAGCTACCTGATTGTAGCCCGAAAATCCATCCATCATTGACATTCTGGATGCCCCCACCACTTTCTGCAGGATATGGTCCATCTTAGGCAGTGGGTAATTGTCTTTGAAAGATGCTCTATTCAAATTTCTGAAGTCCACACACAGCCTTATTTCTCCATTCTTCTTTCTAACAGGAACAAGGTTCGCTATCCATTCTGAGTACCTTAGCGGCACGATTATCTTGGCTTTCAACAGCTTCTTGATTTCTTTTTCAATAGATGGAAGAAGCAAAGGATTTATTTGCCTGAGCTTCTGTTTGTATGGCTTTGCGTCTTCCTTCAACGGAATTTTATGCTGTATAATATTTACATCAAAAGTTTTTAGGTCTTCATAGGACCAAGCAAAAACATCTTTGTAAGATTGAAACAATTTCAAATACTTTTCTTTGTATCCTTCTGCCTTTTTGGACAGTTTAACAATTTTGGGATCAGTGGAAGTACCCAGATTCAAATCTTCTACTTGATTATCTTCTACTATTTTATTTGGCTGCACGGGTACGTCATCTTTATTGAACAACTTCTCTAGTGGTACCAACCCTCTGGGTATGACATTACCCTTTAGCTGCAGCACTTTACTACCTGCTATTCTTTCTTCCCATTTACTTTCAGTAATATTTTCAACTCCTTCTTCTCCATTCTCATCAATCTCCATATTGGAGAATTCTCCCACGGTCTCTATAAATCTTTTCATCTGTTCATCATCTTCGAATACCTGCCAATGCTTTGTATTGTCTGGAATGAATGGTCTGTAGCGTACCTCCACTTCATATCTTAGGAGTGGGTTCTGAGGAGGTCGGAAAGTACTGGCAGCTATCGCAAGGGAATCTGCTATTCTGTTCTGCTCCCGGGGCATGAACTGTATGTTAAATGCTGAAAAGAAGTTTTCTATCATGTCCCATACTTCATTTCTATATGCCCTGAGCCGGGGGTGCTTAGTTTGACATTCATTTTTAATCTGCCTTACAACTAGCTCAGAGTCTCCAAACACTTTTAAACACTGGATGCCCATGTTCCTAGCTGTCTGCAGCCCCAGTAATAATGCCTCATACTCAGCCACATTGTTTGTAGCCTCATACTCCAATTTAAAAGACAGTGGCACCCATTTTCCTGCAGGGGAAATCAACAACACTCCTGCTCCATTACCCTCCCTTGAATTAGCTCCATCAAAATGCAAAGTCCATATTCCCGATTCTTGCTCTTCTTTAGGCTGCTCAGCCTGAACCTGACCAAAAAGGGTCTCATGTGCGTAATCCTGATTTTCTTCCAACATGAAACATGAAAAGTCCCCTTCTTTGTTATAAATTGGGGAATTATCTGAGCAGTCAGCCCTGGTTACCGTTTTGACAAATCTGGTCTCCCTGTATAACCTCCTTTCTTGACCTCCGAAGACTGGGACAGTAGCATATGTTAGATCCAATTTGATTGACCCCCCAATCTTGGTACCCCAGGACCTTGACAACAGCATGCCAAAGCGGGCTGGGATATCAGCAACCACGATGTCCATGACCACACTCTTTGCTGGGATTTGAGCTAGATTGACCACTAGATCTTTAATCATTCCCAAGCATTTAACCCTTTTAGAATCAAATGAATATAGATCTTTATATGGTCTTGTAATTTGCAGCCCTAGTTGCTCCATGACAGACAAAGGCATAATATTATGGGAAGCCCCAGAATCTAACATACAGTTGTGTAGCAGCAGATCATGGATGACTAGGGACACGTAAAAGGGGGGAGTAGAAGGGTCTATCTCCTCGACATGTGGGCCAAAGACTACCATTGGTCTCTCTTCTTGCAGATTTAAACTATCAGGTGCGATAGGTAGTTCAGGAGGAAGAATGAAAGAGGTAACTTGAGACTGATATGCAGGCTATTTTAATAATTCAGTCAGAGGAACAGGAATCTTAATCTTCTCAAGCTCTTTTTGCAAATTGAAAGCAGACGTGGGCTTTTCTAGCGCTACTTCTTTAGACTCCTTATTTTCAACTGAAGGCTTGACTTCTTTTGACACCGGCTCAGCATTAGGGGGGCCAACTGGAATAGAAGAGGAGGGAACTTGATCATTAGACTGCAAGGGGGTATTTAGAAGATTCTTACCTTTTTCTATACACCTCTTTGCTGTTGATTCCTTCTGAGCCGATGTTTCCTCTCGAGGGTGCTCTTCCTCTTGCTCCTGGGTTCGGGTCCTCTTCCTTGAGGATCTAAGATCATATTTGACGTTGAATTGTGCTTCCATGAAATCAACAAACTGCTTGCAGTAATGGTCAATCTCTGCTTCTTCGTCTTCTTCTTGTAGGGGGCACTCCATATCATCATTATTAGAGAAGGCCAGATTTGAGTCTTCAAGTCTATAAGCTGCCTCTCTAACGGAGTCATCTGCTGGTCCCTCCAGGTACAAGGGATGGGGTACCTGGTCTTGCTGTTCTCTTGGCATTATCTGTAACGGGGGCTTCCTGTACTGAGGATTATATCCTCTGTTTGGAGTATTATAATAGTTCCTGGGAGCTGCATTCTTAGCTTCCAGCTCCAGCTTGACCATTTTCTTTATCATCTTGCTTATCTCATCCATTTTGTCAGAGTCTTTGTCTTGATTGGAGGTAGAAACCTCTTCTTTACCTTTCCTTCTAGTATCTTGCTCAACTTTTCCCTTTGACTTACCAGTGGCGGCAAAATTTGCCTCCAATTCTAGAGCATCTGTTTGAGCATCATCCAAGGTGACAGGCATTCTTTCCCGCAGCGAGAAACCAAAATCGGAGTCAAAAGCTGATATGAAAACAACTTTGGCCGCGGCTTCATGCGGCTTCATTTCGGGAGGTAGGCTCAGGTATAACTTGTTAAATCTCTTGATGAACTCGGATACCCCTTCATTCTGTTTCTTCTTCATGGTATTAAATTCAGTGAGGCACGTTCCATAGTCTTTCTTTTCCCCCCACTTCCTGAGAAAAGCAGTTTCCATTTGGTCCCAGGTGGTCACGAAATTATTCCCCAATGTCTTAAACCATTTTCTGGCTTCGCCTTCTAAAGACTGCACAAACAACCTCAAAACCACATCCAGATGTTCAACATTTAAGTTCTTCGCGAAGGAGCAGAAGGTCTCGAGATGCTTCTGGGCATCAATGTCACTTTCACCATTAAACCTTGGTAGGATCTTCAGGTAATCTTGTGGCATGTCATGCAGTACTGGGGGTAAAACCAGTGGAGCATATTTATTTAATAAAAAGGCCGGAACATTGGCCATTGGGGGAGGTGGGGGTTGCACAACAATTTGAGATACAGATGAAGGGAGAGAAGTAGGAGGAAGTGAAGTATGAATTACAATGGGAATATATTGCACAGAAGCTTGAGGTGTAGAAGAGAATAACTCACGGTTAACGGTAGCTACTTCTGTGACCTCTTTAATTTCTTCAGCCTCGAAAGTAGGGTGAGATCCCCCTTCAATCCAGGCGTTTCCTCTACGTGGAGTTTCTGAGGGAAACTCGGACTTTTCTATTCTAACTTCTTGAGAGGAAGAAGGCGGGTGATCTTCAACAGAATATTCAGAATTTTCGGGACGAACCGACTTCTTCTCTTTCCAACCCCTTTTATGAATGATCTTCTCTGGGTCAGACACGGGTGTTTTCGATGGTGAGGTATTCGACCTCAAATGCCTCCGGGAAGCCAGAACTTCCAATAGAATTTATCAAATAAAGACCAGTGGAGTCGCCAAGGTGAGAAATCTACAACTCTTCACCTCTCTGTGCTCACCTGATTAGAGAGTGAATATAGGATGTCGAACCCAGGGAAACAGATATTCTTGAATTCGTTCCCCGGCAACGGCGCCATAAAGATGTTGTGGATGATTTTGTCACCCTCCTAGAGACAGCCTAGAGTTGCCATAGACCAGTGCCTAGGACATCTTAATATAGCAAGGAGTCCTTTATAGTTTGGGTTGTCAGTCCAAGGGACTCACCTACTATCTCTTGTTCTAAACAAGGAAATTAGATTGAATTGGTCAAATTTCTCTCTCAGGGGCTGATACAAGGATAGGAATAATGTAAAGACATCATGTAAAACTTCAGCATGAAAGTATCAGACAGTTAAGAGACCGCTTGCCGTAAAGAGGGCCGATTCAAATAATATATCACAGAAATCAAATATTAGGAAGTGCAGGCAGTGAGGAAACATAAGAAGATATTACTGGCAGAAGGGCACACCAATTTACGAATCCTTAAGCCACTAATATAGCAGAAATTGTGAAAAGAGTGAACATGGAACAACATATCACTTCTAGGCCTATTTAAAGCGCTTGACTAATTCCAGAAAGGGCACCACTTAAGATGAATCCTTACTGCAAACTAGTGAGCCACTCGCATTCTAGAACATGATACAAGAAGAAAATTTGCATGAAAAAGGATGATCTATTAACACATAAGAAAAGTTACATATTGTAATATACCAAAGACCAGAATCCTCAATACAGTCATAACTCCTCCTCACTGAGACCCTACGGGCTCTGAAACTTCATACAGAAATGTTACAAGATGAATACAGTAGTCTTCTCGCTGCACAGCTTGCTCACAGAAATCTGGAACCTCTACAATGTCTTGTTTTTGAGTATTTATAGGGAAGACAGAAACTTCCCGAGGAGGAGGAAAACGAGGCACAATTAATGACTCAGTTTTAAACCCAATGGCGGAAAACATTCGCGCCTTCTCTTATGAATGACTGGCTATAAATGATGGTACTGAACAGCCTGCTCAAGAAATAAATGCTGGGAGATAAAATCTCCTTATATACAAAATGGGAGAAATAAAATATATACAATTTGTTGCCCGCGGCTGAAAGAAAATCCGCTGCCGTAAGAGATTTGGAACACTCTGGATCTAAGTACTGTACTCTAGGCTTCCGGCTATGGATTTGAATCCTGGATCTTTAATGCAGGGCGGGCGCATCTGGAGAATTCTAAGAGTTCACATCCCTGTCTTTTTTAATGGTGGTCATCTCTCCCACCTACCCTCGGCTCCTTCCTTTAATTGCTGCCAGTATGAGCTGTCCTTTGTTATGCTCTAGATTTTTCAGTGGAGGCGGAAAGTTAAAGCGCCAACAAGGCCAAATGAAAACCTGCAAAACCCGCAAATCATTAGAGAAAAACGACTCGGCGATATGGGGTGTGATTACAACAACGGCCATGAAGTCGGTAATACATTTTAGACGAGACATTTGAGAGGGTGCAGAGTGACAGGAAACACATAAACACAATGAAGAGGCGGAGAGTGACGAGGCAGAAAACAATGGGGCGACGATGAATGAACGGGCTAAGAGTTCATAAACCATGACGCGTCATCAGGACACACGAATGGTGGAGGAAGAATGCGGCGTACACTTGAGAAACATGATGACATGGCCACAGGAGGTGGGACCCAAATCGACAATCGGAATCGGAAAGCAGAGTGGGTAGAGCGGGGGTGGCACATCTTTTATGTTCCGATTGCGATTGAAAACAGGGCTGCGATCAACCCAAAACCGTTCGATCTTGAAACAAGATCAACGGCTGTGCTTGCATCGGAGGGAAATAAATTGACGGAGGCATGAGAACCGCCGATCGATTGCGCGCGGGCCCACCATAGATGTTAACTGCCGCACCGTCGATCTGAGCTAGATCGGATGGCCAATATCGCGTCCGATTGTTTAAATTTGAACTTTGAACTATTGCGATGCAGGTTTTCGGGCAGAGATAATAGCGTCAAGTAGGGTCATGGGGTTTTAGGCTACTGCAGGGGTGAATATGTACACATGGCACTTGCCTACTCCATCTATTCATTTCCCATCTGCTACCATTACTTTTAAGTCTGCTACAAGATAAGCAAAAATGTTTAGCCTTTTCGCAATATTAACATCCACGAAGTTGTGTGTACTCCTTGAGTCTACTAGGACTATAACATTCTGCTTCTTCATGTGGCATTTAAGTTTTAATGTCTGTGGCTGAGCTATCCCTGTGATGGCTGCAAGTGAGATTAGTGGAATATCTTCGTCTTGTTCTCGATTTGGGTTTTCACTTTCTTGATTGCTCTCTTCGTCAGTACTATCTTCTGGTGATTCTTCATCTTGTTCTGCTTCACAGTTATAAAGTTTTTGGTTTACACATTTGTGTCCTGCGAAATATTTGTCTCCACACTTCCAACATTTCCCTTCTTTTTTTCTTTCAACATTAGATGGTTGTTTTCCTTCATTGCGCATTGGTGGGGGAACGTATTTGCTCAAGTTTTCCATGGATGTTCTACTTGATTTTCCCTTGGCATAACTAACTGCCCTTTCATTATTGGCATATGGATTTCTATGGATTTTATTTTTTCATTCAACAATTATGGCCGCATGTCTGGCCTCCTCAATAGTATTGGGTTTATATAATTTTAATTCTTCCCGAACGTAGTCTTTGAGGCCACAACGATACATTTTTAATAATTCTTCATCTGAAAACCCTCTTTGCCTTACTGCTAATACTTCCCATTCGTGAGTGTATTCACTCACCGATCCCTTCTGCTTGAGGTGAACAAATCTCTCATAAACATCATCCTCTTCCTCGTCATGAAACCTTTTCAACAGAGAATTCTTTAAATTTTCCCAATTGCACGAAAGACCCTTACATTTAGAGGAGCACCACATAAACTAGTCATATGCTTCTCCTTCTAGGTAGTTGGATGATGTTATGACTTTTTCTTGCAAACCTAATGGTGGGTTTGCTGCAAAAATGGCATCCATTTTGTTTACCCAAACAATGGCGCCCTTATGATCCTTACCATCATATTTAGGTAATTCACTTTTAATTTTAAGGAGGTTCATTTTTGGTGACCTAGTGTAGTATCGAATACCTTCAAACTAAACTTGCGGTATTCGTGTCTGAAAAAAAATTTGGAAGTTGTGATCTGGAGAATTTTCATCCTCTGGGGTCTTAGGGCTTTGTGTCGGTGACGATGGGATAGCCTTCCCAAAATGTTAGCTTATTATGTCTTTTAAATATGCGATATCCTTGGCCATTTTGTCTTGAGCCTTTACTAACTTTTCGACATCGTTGATGCATTCATTTATCTTAGTGAGGTCTTCTTGAATTTTTTTTATATCATCGTTGTTATTATCCTTAGTCGTTTTATTCTTTTTCTTCTTAGGAGCAATTTTTTTTTTTTAAATAATAATAATTATTATTAATATTATTATTATTATTTTTATTTTTATTTTTATTTTTTTTAAATTATATAATTGTTATATAACTTTATGAATTATATACATTTATGAATTATACATGTATTATATAATTACTTAAATGAAACATGTATATATACCAACCAAATTATCCACCTTACCGATTATTGACCTTTCAAAATAGGACCCGTCGTTTCAATTATCGGTCAACAGTTAACCACCCAAGTTGTTGACCACGCTACTTGGTATTTATACGACGTGTTTGCTTGAGGAGTCGGCACTGTCCAGGCAGCCGCTAAAATTTACAGCCTGTGGGTTTTGATGCCCACTATATAGCGGCACCTTGGCTCCTGAAATGTGGACTTATTCTGATAGATAAATCTGCCCGCCGATGAGCCCTTAAACTTCTGGATGCGGCTGTATAGCAGCACCGTGGTTAGCGTACAGCACAGCAGACAGTATAGCGGCACAGCAGTGGCCGAGTGAATGCCGATAGGGCTAGCGGCCCACAACTTGGTTACTACCTAGTGACTGACTTGCTCTAATACCAACTGGAGCAACTAAACTGTATGTTTAGGCTCAATAATTCTTGAAAGCTTCTCAAGAGATAAAATAGATAAATATTTATTGATATGATATGAAAAATTGATGATTACAAGGTCGGGGCGGTGCTCCTTAAATAGGAGTTGACTAGCCACGCCCAATTAGAGAGACATGTCATTTGGAACTAATGTCTCTTCATTTTACTAAATAATTATTTAACTGACTATTATATTAACAATTAAATTAATTAAAACAAGACAAACACTTTAAACAGTTATGAACTTAAATTCATAACAGGGACCCTAGTAATATTGATAATGATAGTGGTGATCAACAGTCAAAGGGGACACTTGTTCAGCCATTGCTTGAGGACAAGCAATTTTTTGCAGGGAGGACTGCAATATCCCCAATTTTGATTTTCCGCTTCGAGACTATTTTTGGAAGAGGAGGTGATTTTGGCATTGGGACTTAGGAGGAAAAAGGGAAATTCCAGCTTTAGTGGAGAGTGGGGATCACAAGGAGAGAAATTTGACCCAAATGGCAATTCGCACTAGTGAGAAGAGAGAGAGAAAGGAAGGGTGTGAATAAGTGGAAGGTGGCGACCACCAATGGAGAGAGGGCCAACAATTATAAATAGAGCTTGGGGCCTCCATTTGGTATCTTTGATCATTTTAACAATTCAACTCTAGTTCTCTTGAGTTGCTTACCTGTGTTGTTTCGCACAAGGAATTTCCAAGCGAGAATTCCAGCCTCTTTCGGTAGACTTCGAGTGCCACCCTAAGAAGGAATTTTTGAGCTCAGTGGGAGGTAAATTTGTTGGACATTGTGGTACCTTTCAGCCCATTTCTTAGCCATTTCGATTTCCAGGAAGGGCGTAGGGATCAAAATCGTACCACTAAGTTGGGGCAGAGAAAAGGGGTATTTTGGCCTAAGAATTTAGCATAAGTTTCCCTCATTATGGACTAGCATTTGTGGAGATTTTCAGGGCTGGAAGTTGCAGCTTTTGTGAGAGCCAAACATGCCACTCTAGGGCCTGCGCAGTAGTGGCACTGGGTAAAATTCGTGGGGTTGAATACTTCATGCTTGTGCGGGTTTTTGGGAAGGAAATCCACTCACTACTCCAGAGGTAATTTCCAGGGCAGTTCTACAGTACATTGAAGAGGACCAACTGCCAAATCTAGCCGCTGAAGTGTGGGGGACGCAGTTTCTGCCAGGAGTTTGGAATTAGCCCAATTCCTTTTTGGGTTTTGCCGGTCAGGGGTCAAGGAGTCTGCTTTTAATTTTGCAGAATTTTTGGAGGAGTTTTGGTGCCCCAAAACATCAGAATTATTTGGCAGCCAGTTAGGAGAAGTGAGTTTAAATTTTGGGTCCCGGGTGGTCGGTAAAATTTTCCAAAACCCTTTCTCGGTTTTTCTGGGTTTTTGGTGGATAGTTCAAGATTAATTTGGCGGAATTTTCTAAGCACTTTTGGAGGCACAAACAGGGGTTTCTTCCAGCCAACAGTTGTAGAATTTCCAAGGCCAGCACAGAACATTGAGGAGAAGCCTTTCCTCTGCGTCCGGGTAGCATTTTTCTCACCTAGAATTGTCTAGCTTGCTTTGGCAAGCCCAGGTGCACACATTTCATGCATTGTAATCTTCTCCATATATAATAAAATGACTGAATTTTGGCTCAGTAGTATGTGGGAGTCATACTCTGTATTACCACAACTATGAAAGGTCACCACCTCTGAATAAAAATATTAATTAATATTGACCAGGAAAAGGATGATTAGTGTCAACTAAAAATTCTAATTTGTAAAAGCTCGACTAATACTGATAAACACTTTGCAAGATCTTAAATATGAGTGTTAGCCTTTAGGGCTTTCACAGTTTTTCATACCGATTGAGTTGTTTTCTGGAGTTCAACTGTGATGCATTTCACAAACAGAACACAGAAGAATGTTTGAAGAGCAATTTACTCGGGAGTCTTCACTTCCAAAAATTCGAGTAGCAGGTATATGGTTGAATTCATTGTGAATTTGAGTGCAGTTATATGGTGCAATACTTATTGCATTTAACTTTGCTGCCATTGTAATAATAAAGCAAAGAACCCAGTAAATCAAGAGTAGCATCATTGCTGCAAAAAATCATATGACTCATCAAGACTCCCCAAACTCAAAGTTTTGTACAATATTTACAGACTCAAGCAATACCTGCTAAAAGGAAGTCTCCAGAAGGGTGGAAAGCAACAGATCGAACATTGTGTGTATCCTGTATCCATTTCAAAGATACACAAAGTTTATATTCAAAAACCAATGGAATAAGAACTGCTGCCTGCTGCTACTATTTATTGGCTACAATCCTCAAAGAAGAAGAACAACATTATGCCTCAAATGAATGTTCAATTAATTGGATGGACCTGAATAACTCGATAAGCTCTCCTTGTCCCTGTCCTTGCAATATCAAAAAACCTGCATACAAATTTCTTATGAGAAATTTAAAAGATATGACCATTAAGTTGCAGAATTATGCACAAAACAACTTTGTATGCCAAAGTGAACGTAAGCTAATGAAAATACGGAAAACTGTTCAAAGAAAATACAAATGCATTAGAAAATGGCAATACTTTATGGTATGATCCTTAGCACCGGATATTAATACAGCAGACCGTGGATGGAAATCCAAATCATTGATAGGCTGCATAAAATTGAAACAAGTTAGTAGTCAGTTTTACCACATATAAAGATGAGACATTTAGATATGATTTCCTTAGCCATAAAGTACAAACGCACAATGGACTAACAAAGACAAAAACCTCCAACTTATCACCCAACAGGCATTTCTAACAAAAGCATATGGATGTCAAAGAAGCATAACAAAAGTAAGGATTGCAAAGCTGTTGAAATTTACATTCTTCACAAAACATACAAGACTTGTGGACTCACAACAGGCTGATGTGTGGCCAAATTCAACCAATATTCAATGGATTATAAATGATAAATAAGATCATATGCAATCAAGTCAGAGCACTTTTACATCATATATAAGATACTGCATTTAAAATGTTGTTTATAGAAATTTCCATATATGTGTAATATCCCAAATAGGGAATAGACAGTAATACAAACCAACACAATACTAAAACTACAGAAAATAGAAGCATGCATGAAAAACACTGCAAATAAACCAGAACTGTTGAGCCATTTTATTAATATTTCAGAGATGAGGGACAAGTACAAATAGTGCTCAGAAGGATAGCACCTTGGCCTGCTCCAGGCAGGCTGAAATGGTATCTCTTTCCCTGCTCGGAAACTCTGCTCCTCTGCTGCTCTGTGTGGCTCCTCTATGCTGCCCTGTTGGAAATGCTGCCGCTGGCTGGAAAGGGACTGCGAAAAGGGGTTGTTCTGCTGCTCAGAAAAATCTGGGACTCAGACACCGGACTCTCCTTCAAAAACCAAGAAGAACGCGTGAAGAATATCCGTAAAGGCTGACCCCGAAAAATCACCCTCTTGGGCTGGGTACGCACTTCTGCTGGGTGCGCTGGCCCCTGAACTGAACTTCTAGAAAGAATGGCTGCCAACTGCCCAAGAACTCTGCGATGGAAGGGTTGATCCCCTCAAAAGACTCCGGACTGAAATATCTCAGCCTTTCTCCTATTCCGGAGCTCCTCCACTGCTGGACTGCGTAATTCCTTGACGACTGCGCTGCTCTGGGAAGAACTGTGTATTCCTGGTGCTGAACTGATGATGCTGCTCACAAAACTGAAGGTAGGAATCCTCTCCTAAGCAGGCACTCGAAGTCCTCCGGGGACGAGGCTGGGATCTCCACTCGGAGACACCCGTGTGCTAAACAACATTTACAGACTCAAGAAACAGCTCAAGCATGCTCTGGTCTAGATAGAGTCTAGACAGAAATTCTGAAGATGTATGTATGAATGATATGACTGCCCTCGTCCCCTTTTTATGTTATTGAGCCTCCAACATTCCCTTGGGCCCACTGGTGCTGTGTTGTCCCACTGCCACGTTGTCCCTACGTTGCTCTGCGCTGCCTATCCCCACGCTGCCACTGTGTTGCCTGTCCCCACGTTGACTAAGTTGCTGCCTCTCCTGGGTTGTCACTAGGACGCTATCACTTGGCCTCATGGGCCCCACCTTGCTTTTAATTATCTGTCTTAGTGACTTTAGGAAAGTAATTTTATTCTAAGGTTCGGTTATGGGTCCCTTCACCCCCTTATTCCCTGCTAAACATTAGAAAAGCAAAATTTAACAAAAATTAATATTCTAAGTAGTTGTCTGCTAATTGGGAATATTACAGTCCTCCCTGCCAAAACGTTGCTTGTCCTCAAGCAACTGCAAGGACGAGTGTGGGAGGATCTTTTCCCCCTCCCAAGTGGCATCCTCATTTGGAAGGTTCCTCCATCTGATCAGATATTCCTTGACTGTCTTGCTCCTCAACTGTCTCTCCCGAGTGTCTAGAATGGCCTCCGGTTGCAGTAACAAATGCCCCTCATCATCTGTAGGTGGGAGCTCCATAATTTTAGTCCCCTGCTGCCCAAGAGCTTTTTCAGACATGAAACGTGAAAAATGTTGTAGATCCTGCTCCCGGCTGGCAGCTCCAGCTCATACGCTACCTCCCCAACACATCTGATCACCCTTTATGGTCCATAGAAGCGGGGCTTGAGCTTCTTAGCTCCTTTCTGCTTCAGCATGGACTGCTTGTACGGCTGAAGGCAGAGGTAAACCAGATCATCCACCTCAAACTGCCTCTCTATGCGGCCTCTGTCTGCATATAATTTCTGTTCGTTTTGTGTTGTAGCCAGGTTGTCCTTGAGAGCACGGAGTATTATGTCTTGGCTCTCTTGGATCCAGTCCTTGGCCCTGGGGCCCTTGCTAGCTCCAAAAATCATATCAACAAAAGTTAAAGCATTATAACCATATAAAGCGTAAAACGAAGACATACCAGTCGAGATATGTGAAATGTCATGTTGTAATAGTATTCCCCCAAAAGAAGCCAACGCAGCCAAGCCTTCTGCTGCCCCGTGACATAGTTTCTCAAGTAGCGTTCCAGCACTTGTTCACTATCTCTGTCTGTCCATCCGTCTATGGGTGATAACTAGTACTGGGTGACAACTCGATACCCGCCAAACAGAATAGCTCCTACCAAAAGACGCCCATGAACTGGTTGTCCCTGTCACTAACTATGGTCTTTGGAAGACCATGGAGTCTGAAAACATCCCGAAAAAACAACTCGGCCACCTGTGAAGCAGTGTACCATGGGGAGATGGCAAAGAAATGCACATACTTTGTCAGTCGATCAACAACTACAAAAATGCAATCCTTGCTCTACACCATGGGCAATCCCGTGATGAAATCCATGGAGATGCTCTCCCATTTCCCCTCCGGAATGGGAAGCGGTTGTAGCAAACATGCGGAGTGGTTCAGCTCCCCCTTGTTCCTCTGACAAACTTCGTACTCCCTGACATACCGGAGTACGTCCTCCTTAAGGCCCTTCCATGAGAACCTCTCACTGATGGCCCTGTATGTTTTAGTGAACCCCTCATGGCCTGAAAGCGGTGAGTCGTGCGTTGCGCATAAGATCTTCTCCCTAAGCTGGGAGTTACCTGTCAAGAAAATCTGGTCCCGGTAATAGATGACCTCATCCATCACCTAGTGCCCTGTCATTTGTCACCTGTCCATCTAATACCTCACAAGCAAAACGGTCCTTGGAGTATTCCACCAACAGCTGAGCCCTCCAATCCCCGTCAAGACTCATCAAGGACAGCGTTGTCGGTCTCCGTGACAAAGCATCTGCCACCACATTGTTCTTCCCCTTAACATACTCGATGTCGAAATCATAGGCCTCGATCTTGCTGACCCATTTTTGTTGTCTCTCCTGTAACTCCTTCTGCTCAAGGAAGAAACGAAGACTGTTGTGGTCAGTCCTCACCCGGAACCTGTTCCCCACCAAATACTGCCTAAACTTGGCCAACGCATGCATGATGACCAACATCTCTTTGTCATATATGGGTAGAGTCTCTCATGTGGCAGCAGCTTCTGACTATCGAAAGTTATTGAATGGCCCCCCTGCATCAATACTGCACCCACCCCTTCTCCTGAAGCATCACACTCCAACACAAAGGGCTGCGAGAAATCGGGCAATGCTAACACCGGGCAACTTCTCATCACCTCCTTGAGCATGTCAAAGGCCCTCTGCGCAACATTTGTCCAACTGAAAGACCCCTTCTTGGTGAGATATATGAGGGGTGTTGCAAGCTCTAAAAATCCCTTGACAAACTTCCAGTAGTAGGTGTAGATGCCTACAAACCCCTGGAGCTCTGTCATGTTCTTCAATTCCAACCAATCCTGGATGGCCCGGATCTTCTCCTCATGGACCCTCACTCTGTTCACTCTGATAATATGCCCCAAGTAGAGCATCTTTGTAAGCCCAAATTCGCAGTTGGACAGCTTGGCAATGAAATGCTGCTCTTCCAAGATACGCAGTACAGCCTCAATGTGCTACAAATGTTCCTCCCATGTGCGGCTGTAGATGAGAATGTCATCGAAAAATATCAACATGAACTTCCTCAATTGACCACGGAATATGTGGTTCATACCAATGTTTTAAAAAACGGAATCGGTCAGCTACCAGGCCGAGGTAATGACTCGGTAATGACTCGGAATCAGTAATGACTCGGTCGACTCGGTTTCAATGACTCGGTTTTTGTAAAAAATGCATTAAATATTATTTTTTTTGTACAAAAACATAAATTTAAAGAAGACTACTTGAATAATTTCTGTGATCTGAAGCTTGTTTAAATCATTCTTGAAAATCTGACCCTGGTGGTGTTGGTTAGCATTGGCTTGATATATGACAAACATCTGAAATCATCCTTGGATCTTTCTGTTTAATGGCTTCTCATTTGATTGCTAATTTTCACTGGCTAGGGTTTTGCAGAATATTGTAAGCACACTATACTTGGATGCACTGATAATTTATTGTAGAGACCAGTCCTTAGTATGTGTGACAAAATGTAGACAGCATCCCTAGTAAGTTTGCCCAAGTCCTGTGGCGAATCAGGACAGAACATACACTATTGAGAAGACTTACAGTCTTCAGTGGTATAGACGTTGTGCATTCAATTGAGTATATATGTGTAATGCAAGCCTGGGCCCTTGCATATTCGCTCCACTTTGTTTTGACAGAACTTGCACTAGATTCGTGACAAACGAGTGATCCTCCTGTGGTTTGAAATTTGACTTAATCTTCTGAAACAAAGCAATTTCCGGTATCATAAGAAAGCAGACTATCCAAAATTGGTTGATATCAGCATATGTTTGTTTGATGGTTAGAGACTGTGCAAAAATCATTGATATGAAGGTGGTCTCATCACCAGTAAGCCAATAACATTACCAGCAGAAGTAAAGCTTAGCACTGTAACCAACCTAACTGGATGTCACAGACCTGCTCACTGTAAGTATGGATGTCACAGACCTGCTCACAGACCTAACAGTGGATTAAAATCCGGTTTGAAGTCCACAAAACCGCTTTTTTTGGGCCCACCGGCCGGCTGTTTTGGCTCGGCCTGGTTAACTCGGGCCAGGCCTGGTTGACCGGCTTGTTACCGAGCCGGTACAAAAACCGGCCGGCTCGGTAACAAACCGGCCAACCTAGCTGGTTTTGTACCTGGTCGGACCGGCCAGCCTAATGGCTTGGTCGACCAGGCCTGGTCGGAGTTGAGCCGGCCGTTTTTTAAAACAGAGGTTCATACAAGACTGGAAGGTCGTCGGTGCATTGGTCAACCCAAAGGGCATCACCAAAAACTCAAAGTGGTCGTAATGGCATCGGAATGCAGTCTTGGGGACATCCTGGTCCCTCACCTTGATCTGATGGTACCCCGACCTCGGATCGATCTTGGAGAAGAACTTCGCTCCCCTCAACTCATCCATCAGCTCATCGATTCTGGGGATGGGGTAGCGGTTCTTCATGGTTTTCTTGTTCAGTGCCCTGTAATCTATGCACATCCGCAATGTGCCATCCTTTTTCTTTACCAGGACCACTGAAGAAGCAAAGGGACTAGTGTTGGGCCTGATGTGTCCCAATGCCAAGAGCTCAAGTATGACTCTCTCAATCTCATCCCTATAGGCTTTGGGGTGCTTGTAGGGTGTGGTGATCATTGTCTGGATCCCTTGATCCAGCTCAATGGTATGCCCGAACCCCCGGTCTTGTGGTTGTCCTAGTGGAATATCCCCAAAAACCGTCAAGTAATAGTCTAGGAGAGTCTGCACATCCGGGTGCGTAGGCTGTCCTGAAACACATGTCTCTGAAATCCTCAGCTCTACTGCCCACTCTATCTCCCTTCCGGAAATCGGCCTCCATCCAATGGCAGGAACTGTATGTGGTCAGTATATGTGTTGAGATTTTGATGTGTTGGGGTAGCATCGAATGAGCTCTAGCTCCCAAACTTTGTGGAGGGACTAGAGTACATGAGATCTCCAAGATCCAAAAAGCGATTGAAGAAATTCCATCCTGTTTAAGAAATATTTAATTAATTAATCTTTTTAATTAAGGACCCTAACTCACAAGTGATGAAAGTGACTTGGGAAAATTAAAAGAGTAGAGTTAATTAAATTAAACATGTGATGAAAATGACTTAAGTCACACGGATCAAGCATCTTCTAATCTTAACCGTCAATTAAAGATTAGATCACAGACGTTGATGTTTCAATGAGAAAGGTATAAGAAGAGGGCTTGGGGTCAGTTGGAGAACACACACAATGCCAGAGCACTAAAACTAAGCTGGAATTCTAGGGCATGGTTTGCTAAGGATTTCAAAAGTGTTTCAGCTACAGCAAGGGGCAGTATTGGCGAGAGGGATGGTTTGATCCCAAGCCAAGAGTGCAACGAGAGCAGAGAAGCAACAGACCGAGGCAACGCAGAGGCGACAGCTACGCAGCTCAGCCAAGAGCCCAGCAGGGGCAGCGCAGAGGCTTCAGGGGCTACCAAGCTTGACGCATGCCCAAAAAGGGCAGTGCAGGGGTAGCAGGGCTGACACAGCAGCGCAGGGGCAACGTAACCCAGTCTGGGGTGACGCAGGCCCTTCCTGAGCAACGCAAGGGCTGACGCAGGCCATCAGGGCTGACGCAGAGGGCTTCAGAGCAGCGCTGGTGTTTCTGAAGACTGAAAAGGGCTGAGTTCTGTAAATCCTATTTGAGGGTGTGGACCAGTCAGTTTTTCTATCTCCATAACAAAGGTATAGCTGCAGTTTCTTTATTTCTTTGTCGGGTTAACCAATTTGGTGCCCAGATTTTTTGTACTTAGATTCTGCTTAATAATAAAAACCCTCCAATACCCAAAAGACCGGTTTTCCCGCATTGGGTTTTTCCGGGGACAGTTGTCCAAAAAATCCTTGTGTGTCACTTTGTCATTGTGCGTGTTCTTCAGTTTAGATCTATATGTGTAGGTTGTTAATGTATTTACTTCGATGTTAATGCTGAAGATTTCACATTAATAACTTAATGTAAGTAGGAGAAGTAAATCTGAAATTTAACAGTAGGGTCTCTGTTTGAGATATTCATAAATTTTCACATGGTATCAGAGCGACTTCAGATCTATCCTGGATCTCCAACAAGTAGTCTAAAGAATCTGTTTTGCAGAAAGCAGCAACAGCAGCAGATAAACGGACCAGAGAAGGCAGCACAGCAGCAGAAGGAAGCAAAGGCAAGGTTAGTGCCGTCTTCATGCAGGCCCACGCACTTACTGCGCAGAGGCAGCACAGAAGCTGCGCTGAGACTGTTTGCTCACGCAGGGGCCAGGCAAGGTGACGCAGTCTAGAAGCTGATTGTTGTTCAGAGTGCCGGAAGCTGAGTTGCAGACCTTCAGCAGTTGCTGGTGGGGTGAAAATTCTGTCAGTGCAAAATTTAGCCTAAGCTAAGTTGACAAAGAGCGGGAGGAGAACAGCTTCTCAGAAGATTTCCTGCCAAAGAAGTCTGAAGATCAATCAGAGATCGAAGAGAGCTGATTCGTTTTGTTTGGCAGACTTCCAAGAGAGGGAGTCAATAGTCAGAGGGAGCAAAGGGTGTCTTTTCTCGCCAAGGACCCTAGATCCGAGTCTCTAGCATAGAGAGGAGGATTCGTTCCGACACATTTTCTGAGCAGATGGCACCCCATGGACTACGTGATCAGGATAGGTTGGACAGCTTGTCCAACTTTGCAATCTGGAAGGCCAGAATCCTGGTAGTCATGGAGGCATACGGCTTGAGGGAGCATGCAGAGAAAGTCCTGGCCACACCGACCGATGTGAAACTCCTGGAGAAGCACGAAGAAGTACAGGCACATGCCAAGCGCTTCATTATGGACGGAGTCAAAGATCGTGTGGTTCTACACATAGCCGAGAAGGCAACGGTTCATGAGATGTGGGTAGCTCTAACCACACTATATGAAGGAAGATCCGTCCAGAGGTAGATGCTTCTGGAGAACCAGTTGAGGTTATTCATGATGGCCAAGGGAAAGGAGATCGACCCTTTTCTATCCAGAGTACAATCGATCCGGGATCAGTTGACAGGCATGGGGGTCAAGGTAGATGACAATGTCATGGTGAGGACTGCTCTCAATGCAGTCACAGAGGACTGGGAAACTTTTGTCCAAAGTCTCTTGGGCAGAGCAGACCTTCCCAACTCGGACAACATGTGGGCTATCCTCCGACAAGAGGAAATCTGTCGAATGACCAAACGACAGTACAGCACTGGTTCGAGCAAAGTGAAGAAGGAAGCAAAGAAAGATGCAACCTTGGAATCAAAGAGGTAGTAAGGTTGAAAGAAGTGTGATCTGTCGAAGATCAAGTGTTTCCAGTGTGGCGAACTAGGACATTTCACCAGCAATTGTCCTCAGAAGAAAAAAGGCAAGGAAGTTTCTAGCTCCAAGGCTGTTGTAGCGGACGATGGCTCCAAAGATGACGTAGCCATGAGCGCTCATGAACCACAAAAGTGGGGCGATCTTGATCTGTTGAGGAGCTACAAAGTGCGGGGCAGGATCCTTGAGTAGCCCAACTTTTGGATCACATACGAGCTACAGGAGCCTTAAGACGGTAGCAAGGCAAGTGGAGCAGTGGATGCAGAGAATCACAGACGGAGCAGAGACAGAGCTGGATGCTGAGAGGGAGCAGCGCAGTGCAGATGCAGCAGCAGCAGCGCAGAGGAGCTAATGTGACGTCAGCAGCGCAGAGCAGGCTTGCTTACGCTGTGCAGAGCTGCAGTAGCGCAGAGGCATCAGGAGGACAACGCAACACAGCAGCAGCATAGGGGACTTCATCGCAGAGGACGTCTGCTTACGCAGTGCAGAGGTGTCATATTCCAAGTAGAAATAAACAGCAATATAAAGCACATAAACAAAGACAAACAGCAACTAGAGAGATATCAGATGAACAATAACCAATATGGAGAACGCTGAGCCATTTTATTAATACTGAAAGATAGAAAATGAGTACAAAGGTGATCAGAATGATGGCACCTTGGCTTGCACTAGGCAAGCGTAGAAATACTCTCAGATTGGGACCCGGAATGGCTGCTAACTCAAGACTGCATTAGCTCCAAGCTGTTGGCACTGCTACTGTGCTACTGCTACTGCTGGAATGGACTGAATCGTTGGGGTTGCTCCCCACCTCAGAAAATGTTGAAACTTCGAGAATGGCCTCCACTCCCAATACCCAGAAAAGCCCAAAAAGATTTTCAGAAATGGTCAACCCCTGAAAATAGCTCCCTTGAGGCTCTACGTTGTTCCTCAAGGAGGGACGCTGGCTTTGAATGATCTGCTCCAAAAGTTGGTCCGTAACTCCACCAAAACGCTGGAATAGGAAAGGGTTGGCCCCTTGTCCACTATCCAGGGCTGAATCCACCTGAAACTCCCAATCCGGAACAACCTCCCCACAAGACTACGTTCTCCCTCTCACTGATTGCGCTGTCTCTCTGCGTGGATGCTCCTCCCGTGATAGCTGCAACTCCCACTAACAAAATAAGGATGGAACTCCTCACCCGAGTAGGCACTCGAAGTCCCCCGGGGCCTAGGTTGGGATCTCCAAACGGAGACACCCGATGTACTGAACAATATGTGCAGAATTTGCTAAACAGCAAGCATGCTCAATGTCAAGAAGACAAATCTCAAACTGCATAATCAGAATGATGAGAATGAGGAGACCCTTCCTCCTTTTATGCTTGGTGAGCCTCTTCCTCACCTAGGCCCCACCAATCTTTGCACTGTCCCTCTTGGCCCACGCTGTCCAACTCAAACTGCGCTGGCTAGGCCCCACGCTACCCACGCTGCCCCTTTCCCTGCGCTGCCACTTGGCCACTAGGCCCCACCTTGCTAATTCGATATGTCTTCTTAGTAACTTTAGGGAATGCTTTTATCCTAAGTGTGAGCTAAGTGCTCCTTCACCCACTTTATTTATATTTTAACTTTATAAAGGCAAAATTAGTCAAAATTAATATTTCCAATTAGCTATTGCTAATTGGGAATATTACAATCTCCCCCGGAAAAACGTTGCTTGTCCTCAAGCAACTGTAATGATGGATGCTGCAGAATCTTTTCACTCTCCCAGGTGGCATACTCATCCGGTAAATTCCTCCATCTCACTAGGTACTCCCTGACTGTTCTGCTCCGTAACTACCTCTCCCTAGTGTCAATAATGGCCTCCAGCTGTAGCACCAAGTGCCCCTCATCATCTGTAGGCGGAAGCTCGTCTGTTGCAGTCACCTGCTGCCCCAATGCCTTCTTCAGGCATGATACGTGAAAAATGTTATGAATCTTGCTGCCCTGGGGCAGCTCCAACAAATATGCAACCTATCCCACTCTGCGTATCACCCTGTAGGGTCCATAGAAGCGCGGCTTGAGCTTTTCATCCCCCTTCTGCTTCAGCGTGGACTGCCGATATGGCTGCAAGCGTAGGTAGACCAAGTCCCCTACCTCAAACTGCCTCTCAACCCGTCCCCTATCAGCATACAACTTCTGCTGGTTCTGCGTTGTAGCCATGTTATCCTTGAGAGCTTGGAGAATGTCCTGACTCTCTTGGATCTAATCCTTGGCTCTAGGAGCCTTGCTAGCACCAAACATCATGTCAGCAAAAGATAAAGCATGATATCCATACAATGCATAAAACTGAGACATACCAATGGACATGTGATGAGTGTTGTTGTAGCAGTACTCCCCCAAGTGCAACCATCTCAACCATGCCTTCTACTGCCCGTTGACATAGTTACGCAAGTAGCCTTCCAGCCACTTGTTCACTATCTCGGTTTGTCCATCCGTCTGGTGGTGGTAACTAGTACTCGGTGTCAACTCAGTGCCCACCAAACGGAAAAGCTCCCGCCAAAATCTGCCCATGAAGCGGCTGTCCCTGTCACTGACAATGGTCTTTGGGAGACCATGCAATCTGAAAACGTCCCTGAAGAACAACTCTGCTACTTGTGCTGCAGCGTAATGTGCCAATATGGAAAAAAAATGAGCATATTTAGTTAGCCGATCAATGACTACAAATATGCAATCCTTGCCCTGTACCGTGGGCAACCTTGTAATGAAATCCATCGAGATACTCTCCCATTTCCCCTCAGGTATGGGAAGAGGCTGCAATAATCCTGCCAGATGGTTCATCTCTCCTTTGTTGCGCTGGCAAACCTCGCAGTCCCTGACATATTGGAGCACGTCCTCCTTGAGGCCCTTCCAAGAGAACCTCTCCATGATGGCCCTGTAGCTTTTGGTAAACCCCTGGTGGCCTGATAATGGTGAATCATGCGAGGCATGCAATATCTTCTTCTTGAACTGGGAGCCCTCAGTCAAGAAGATCCTGTCCCTGTAATAGATCACCTTGTCCATCACTCTGTACCTGTCATCTGTCACCTTCCCATCCAAAATCTCGCAGGCAGAACGGTCCCTGGAGTACTCTACCAACAGTCAAGCCCTCCAATCCGTGTCTAAACTCATCAAGGACAATGCTGCTGGCCTGCGTGAAAGTGCGTCTGCCACAACGTTGTTCTTCCCTTTGATATACTCGATGTCAAAGTCGTAAGCCTGGATCTTACTGACCCACTTTTGCTGCCTCTCCTGCAACTGCTTCTGCTCTAGAAAAAACCAGAGGCTGTTGTGGTCCGTCCTCACGCTGAACCTGTTCCCCACAAGGTACTGCCGAAACTTGGCCAATGCATGCATGATGGCCAACATCTCCTTATCGTTTATAGCATACAACCTCTCATGTGGCAATAGCTTCCGGCTCTCGAAAGCTATGGGGTGGCTTCCCTACATCAACACTGCGCCTATCCCCTCCCCCGATGCATCACACTCCAAGACAAAGGGCTGTGTAAAATCCGGTAATGCTAACACTGGGCAGCTGCTCATCACCTCCTTGAGCCTGTCAAAAGCCCTTTGTGTTGTATCCGACCAACTGAATGCCCCCTTCTTGGTGAGATCTGTAAGGGGTGCAACAAGTTGGAAAAATCCCTTGACGAACTTTCGGTAGTAGGTGCAGATCCCCACAAATCCCCGAAGTTCTGTCACATTCTTCGGCTCCGGCCATTCCCTGATTGCCCTGATCTTCTCCTCGTGTACCTTTACTCCATCCACCCCGATGATGTGCCCCAAGTAGAGCATCTCGGTCAACCCAAACTCACACTTGGAGAGCTTAGCATAAAACTGATGCTCTTCCAAAATGCGCAATACAACCTCTATATGTTGGAGGTGCTCCTCCCATGTCCGGCTGTGGATCAATATGTAGTCAAAAAACACTAACACACACTTCCTCAAGTGACTACGGAAGATGTGATTCATGCATGACTGGAAAGTGGCCGGGGCATTGGTTAGCCCAAAAGGCATCACCAAAAACTCAAAATGGCCGTAATGACACTGGAAAGCAGTCTTGGGAATGTCCTACTCCCTCACGCGAATCTGATGGTACCCGGATCTCAAATCAATTTTTGAGAAGAACTTGGCCACCCTCAGCTCATCCATCAACTCATCAATCCGTGGGATGGGGTACCGGTTCTTCATGGTCTTCTTGTTCAGGGCCCTGTAATCAATGCACATCCTCAGCGTCCCGTCCTTCTTCTTCACCATCACTACTGAAGAAGCAAAGGGGCTGGTGCTAGGACGGATGTGTCCAAGAGCTAAAAGCTCATGGATAACCCTCTCAATCCCATCCCGATAGGCTTTGGGGTGCCTATAGGGTGTAGTGATAACAACCTGGATACCCTGCTCCAGCTCAATGGTGTGCTCAAACCCCTGATCCGGTGGCTGTCCTGGTGGTATCTCCCCAAATACCGTAGCATATCTGTCAAGAATGGACTGTACATCTGGGTGTATGACTTGCCTTGTAGATCCTGCCTCCGACACACGCAGCTCCACTGCCAACTCTATGTCCCCCTTCCGGAAATCTGCCTCCATCAGGTGTGCTGAAACTGTCTGTGGTGGGTAGGTGTGCATCCCCCGAATCTTCTCATGCCTCCCAGTCTTCTTGTCCGTCCACTCCATCTCCAAGGTCTCCCAGTCAGTGGTGACCTTCCCCAATGTGATAAGCCACTGTACCCCCAGTATCACATTGGTGTTCGTAATGTCCACCACGAAAATATGATCTGTTAGGGTGTATGTCCCCATCGTCACTGCCAAGGCTGGCACATACCTGGCACATTGCATGGTCCGGTCCCCTGGAACCAACACCGAAAATCCATTAGAAGTCTCCGTCTGTATGCCCCTCCGCTCTACTAGCTAAGCATCAATGAAATTGTTGGTAGCCCCATTGTCTACCAACACCGACACACGCTGCCCTCGTACTGTACCTCGGACATGCAGTGTCAATTACTTGGGAACTCCCCGCAAGGCTGCAAGGGCTCCCCCAGTAGGTGCAAAAGCTGCACCTCCTGCTCCAGGTGGTGGAGGTGGTGGATGATCCCCTCTCTGCGTTGTACTGCTGTCTCTCGCCTCCACATCCTCATACTCGTCTTCTTCCTTGTTACTGTCAGAGAAGACCTCGATGTAATGTGCCTTCCCCGCGGCACAACTGTGTCCTGGTGCCCATGGGTCCTGGCACGTGAAGCACAATCTCTTCCGCTTCAATTCTCTCCTGGCCTTATCATCTCCAAACCCTCTACCCTTGTTCCCCCTGGCAGGCAGAACCCTCTCGTCCTTTCCCTTCGGCTTGAATGTTGATCTTTGGGGAAAAGGAGCTCTAGTCCTGGGAAGTGCATCCTACAAATTTCGTGTCCTCTCGACTGCATAATGGAGTGTTGTGGGCCTCGTCGATCTGACTAATCCCCGTAGAGGCTCTGCCAATCCATCTATGAACATATAAATCATACGGGCGGTGGATAGATCTGGTACCATCACAGAAAGTCTCAAAAACTCCGATATGTACGTGTCCGGCCTCTCGGTCTGCTTGAGCTTGGTTAGCTCAACAAAATGCTCGTCTGGATCCCTCCGGTCAAAATGCTCCACCAACCTCCGCGTAAACTCGGCATATGCTGTCACTCTCGAGTGCCCCAGTGTAACCATCCCATGAAACCACCAATCCTGGGCCTCGCCCTCTAGGTGCAGCGCTGCCACTTTGATGGCCTCTGGCTCTGCCATCTGATTAAGTTGGAAATATATATCCAGCTTCTCCACCCACGCTTTTGTCGAGCACTCGGATGATCCATCAAATGTCGGTAAATGGAATCTGCCCACCGTGTGCTGCAAGTCCCCATCATGTGAATGCCTGTTCCTCCTGTGATGGTTGCGGGGTTTGCTGTCCCGCTTGAGCTGAACAAAATTGTGGAAAGGGATGGCATCTCTGAACTCCTGACCGTATGATTGGTACTCAGCAAAATAATCCCCCATGTGTGCCGGCTCCTGCTCCTGCTGTGTTTCTGCCCCAATGTTTGCGGCAAGAAATGTAGGCATCGTGGAACGTGGGGGTGTGTGTGATGCCACCTGCTGTGCTGTGGGGTGCTCCGGTAAATGATGAGATGTGCCTGAGCCCTCTCCAACGTGAAAAACCCTTGGGGTCTCGCAAGGTCTAGACTCTGATGTGAGTCTCTGCCCCATCTCCTCTATCCGTTTCGACAGATCCTGTACCGATTTGAGGAGGAGTTCCCCGAACTCCTTATCGGCATTTTTGTCCTCCGCCATTGGTTCCTCTTCCTCTGCGTCTACTACTGGGACGCTGTCACCTTCCTCGAAAGCGAGCTCTAACCTTCGTTCTTGATCTCTGTACTTCCTCCCTTGATAACAAATGTATGGTTTACCTGAAGGTGTCATAGACAATCTGCTCCACAGGCTGAGCCAAGTCTATGAGCTCTGATACCACTGTAATATTCCAAGTAGAAATAAACAACAATATAAAGCACATAAACAAAGACAAACAGCAACTAGAGAGATATCACATGAACAATAACCGATATGGAGAACGCTGAGCCATTTTATTAATACTGAAAGATAGAAAATGAGTACAAAGGTGATTAGAATGATGGCACCTTGGCTTGCACTAGGCAAGCGTAGAAATACTTTATTGACTCTGGATGGCCGTTTAACCCAAGACCGCGTTGTTCCAGTTGTTGGCAAAGTCCATGTCATCAGGAGCGTACTCGTAGGGCTGCTCCCCACCTCGGAAAATGCTGAAACTTTGGGAATGGCCTCTACTCCCAATACCCAGAAAAGCGTAGAAAGCTTTTCAGAAATGGCTGACCCCCGAAAATAGCTCCCTTGAGGCTCTACGCTGTTCCTCAAGGAGGGATGCTGGCTTTGAATGATCTGCTCCAAAAGTTGGTCCGTAACTCCACCAAAACGCTGGAATAGGAAAGGGCTGGCCCCTTATCCACTATCCAGGGCTGAATCCACCTGAAACTCCCAATCCGGAACAACCTCCCCACAAGACTACGTTCTCCCTCTCACTGATTGCGCTGTCTCTCTGCGTGGATGCTCCTCCCGTGATAGCTGCAACTCCCACTAACAAAATAAGGATGGAACTCCTCACCCGAGTAGGCACTCGAAGTCCCCCGGGGCCTAGGTTGGGATCTCCAAACGGAGACACCCGATGTACTGAACAATATGTGCAGAATTTGCTAAACAGCAAGCATGCTCAATGTCAAGAAGACAAATCTCAAACTGCATAATCAGAATGATGAGAATGAGGAGACCCTTCCTCCTTTTATGCTTGGTGAGCCTCTTCCTCACCTAGGCCCCACCAATCTTTGCACTGTCCCTCTTGGCCCACGCTGTCCAACTCAAACTGCGCTGGCTAGGCCCCACGCTACCCACGCTGCCCCTTTCCCTGCGCTGCCACTTGGCCACTAGGCCCCACCTTGCTAATTCGATATGTCTTCTTAGTAACTTTAGGGAATGCTTTTATCCTAAGTGTGAGCTAAGTGCTCCTTCACCCACTTTATTTATATTTTAACTTTATAAAGGCAAAATTAGTCAAAATTAAACATTTCCAATTAGCTAGCCATACGTTGGGAATATTACATAAATAAGTGAAATAGAGTAGGGAATGACCTGGGCAATCTTGGGCCACATATTGGGGCATAGGGGGTAGCGCGATAAGGGGAAGCCCACACTGTGGCATATAATGTGTAGGAGGGAGAAATCGTGGTACATGAGGTATCTCGACCTTGATTTTTCCACCCTTCTTTTTATGCCCTTTGCCTTCTATGAATTTTCTTTAACTAAATCGCTCGGTCACATGATAAGAACATGATGCGTCGATATACTGCTGATTTCCCCTTTAAGGTAGGGCGGTTCATTGCCCTCAGGGGTTGGGACAATAATGGGTTCCTATATGACAAAGGAGGCTCACCTAGGGCCTATGTAACCAGGATGATGGCCATGGGTAAGTGGGGCAAAGCTCATAATCGGATTTTGCCCACGTGCTAATCATTTTTGTTCCGACCATCTTTTGCATTTTGTGGTACAATTTTGTTAAGTGTGGCCAATTATGTTTTTTTCTTTTCTTTTTTAGTCGCTTCAACCTCCAGGGCATCACTCTGTGCCCGACCTAGGTGGGGGCAAGGGGATAAAGTGAGGCTAACGCTATGTGGACCCGTATGGGAGACATGATGAATGGGGGTATAATGAGGGAAGGGGGAGTAATATGTGTGGATAAATGTTGGAAATTTGATGACTAAAAGTTTCCCGCAATCCCACCGTTTTAATTTCACCTTATCACTCCCATTCATCAAATTCCCTTTCCCATAAACACACATTTAACATATAGAATTTTGGAAATGAAATTTTCGTACTCAAAACACATGGGACTCACAACACATGCTGAAAATAAATATGGACATAAACATCAACAACACATAAAAAAATACACAAAGAGTTTTGGTCAACTTAGACCTGTGGAAAAAACTCCTTCAATCTTCTTCTCCGGAAAGTTCATAGGAGAGCTCTTCAAATTATTTATCTTTCAAGTTTAGGAAAAATAAATTTGCAGACAAAAATGAAACAACAAAAATACAACTTATCTATTCAAATTAAAATTGCTTGGAAAATCATGTGCCCACTTTGCCTCGATTTTCGTGCCCACTTGAAGCTAAAAATATGTACTATACACATACGCACGACACCGAACGTATTTCGTACGGACTCTATGGATTTTCATATCGTAGTACGGACCGTACGTATGTTTTTTTCAAATTATTATTATTACTATTTCAAAACTTCTCTCGAATTGCGTGCAGCTCACAACATTAAATGTTGTTCATACCGTACCTTCTTCTATCTTCTATGCCTTCCTGATTTTCGTGCTCACTTTTCCTAGAAATCACTCCTTCACCCCCCGCCGCAACAAATTTCTCCTTCAAAATTTTCTCCTACCCCCTCACCCTCCTTTTCCAATTTGCTCATGAAGAATGAATGAATGAATATAGTCTCCTTTTCTTTTCCCCATTTTGTTTCCCCTAAATGACTTTGGGCAACCCTAAGATCTAATGGCTCAAATTCATTTAGATCAAGGGATGAGAATAAATGTGCATTTAATTCTCACTTTCTATTTTTTAACCTGCTACACACAAATAAAATACCCACAATGTACTTTATTTCTAAAGTCACTCTTCACTTTTATAATTTAACGTTGACTTTAACACTTATAAAGTCACTTTCACTTTATAATTTAACATTGACTTTACCACTTATAAAGTCACTTTCACTTTATAAATTCACACTTAGGAAAATAATTATTCTCGACACTTTTCTCTAGGTAGAGACTAACCCATGGGAAACCACTTGTCCAAGGTACATTAAAAAATCAACACTCCCTCTTACCGAGGAAAGTGTTTCTCGCCACACCCATCTTGTCCCTTAAATGGATATGCTTGCCTCTTGGTAAGGACTTCGTGAGAACATCGACCACCCATTTCATCCGTTGATATATACTCCAGCCTTCATTGCCTCTTCGAAGATAGTCCCCGATGAAATGATATTCGATGTCAATGTGTTTTAACTCGTCATGAAACACCGGATTCTCCGTGAGTTTAATGCAGCCTCGATTATCACGGAATAACTGCCGGTCTCAACTCCCGATCAAATAGGCCATACAACAACTTTTGAAGCCAAATGGCCTTACAAACAGCCTTAGCTAGTGGGCTACATACTCACCGTAAGCGCCTCGAAAGCAAATCGACTTTTTCTTTCGATTGAACCACGACACAACCGCTGAACCCAATCCGAAGCAACACCCCGAAGTGATTTTCCCCGTCAAGCACACACCGCCAATTTGAATTTGTGTACCTTGCCAACCTCCCCACCTCCCGCTTTAAGTAGTCGAGACCATAATTCACAGTTTCTATGGAGAAGAATGTGCTTTGGTACCACTCAAAGGTACTCCTCCTCGGCTCAACCATGAATTGGCGAAGTGTGTTCATCGCAAAGCATATATCCGCTAGTGTTGACCGTATACATCAAGGATCCAATAAGTTGCTTATACAATGTTGGATCCACTCAAACTAGAATCTAAACAATGAATTCTCTAGTTGGTGATCATAGGTGTAGACATGGGCTCCGCGTCTACCATGTGAAATCTCGCTCAATGGATCCACAACACATCGCCCTTGCCCCGAAAGATATGCCCCTCCTCTTGCCACACCTCAAGCTCCCAAAACGTAATGCATCAACCCAATGCTCTTCATCTCAAACTCATAGCAAGATCCTCCTTATAACCACTAATCGCCTTCCGCCCTCGTAATGAACAAGTCATCAACATGTATCACAAGAATGAGCAACATCATCCCCTACAACAATGTAGTATAGGCGTCCGGATCCGCATCACTCTTTGTGAAACCCATCCGTCGCAAGTAAGTATCAATCCTCACCAAGCTCTTAGAGCTTGCCAAAGTCTCAGAGTTCTCGCCTCAAACTGACGTACATGCGTCTCCCGCCCAAGTACCTCAAAGCCCTGGCCGCTCAACATACACCCTCCTCTATAGCTCGTTCGTAAAATGCGGTTTTCACATCCATCTGGAAGGTGGATCCGTCAACCCATCTCTCGTAGGCAATAGAAATAAGGGACCGGATAGAAGTGTATCGAACTACGAGAGTGAAGGTCTTATCATAGTCAACCCCCATATCCGTGAGAACCCTCTAGTCTCAAACCTAGCCTTGAACTTCTCAATGTCGCCATCTCGCAACATGCTTGATCTTGTAGAGCCACCGGAAGTCACAACCGACTTGCCCTCGTGCCTAGGCACCACCTCCTGGCACATTGTTCTTAATGATAGAGGCATACCCTCGACCATAGCCTCTCTCCATACCTCTCGGGCCGACAACCTCCTTATAGTTAGTAGCCCGCAGTCAATAATGCCGGTAACCTTGGCTAAATAACTCGCAAACTCGCCGGGTGGCACACTCTCCCTGCTCACCCTCTTCGGAGGACCAACGAACTCTACTTCCTTCAAGGTGTCTTGAAGCCACTTGGGCCTCCTCTTTCCTCAAGAAGCTTCCCATGTGGAACCCTCATCCTCTTCCCCTTAGTCTAGTGAACTTGGAATCGCCGACCGAACTCCGGTGTGTTTATACCAACACCCGTCCTTGAAGAACCCGTACCGGCACCGTGCCTCGTGTCACCGAAGTGCTATGTGAAATCTGTACTAGGGACTCCTAAAATAGTGCTTGGTGAACTCGCCACATGTGTGCCCCGTATGTCACCGACACCGAAGTACCTCCCGTACCAAGGATCTAAAACTCGAGGTTCTACTCCTTGTACTCGACTTCCTTGCCGAGGAAAAGTTTCAGGACTCTCTCTCATCATACTCCCGTGATCTTCGATAGGGCCTCTCCTCCTCGAACCTCACATCCCTCCCAATCACCACTCTCCGTTTAGAAGGAATGAAGATTCGATAGGCTCCTGAAGTCTCGTTGTAACCCATAAAGATACTCTTCTCTACCATGGGTTCCGCCTCTTCGTCCCTTCGTCAGTTGGGATATAGGATTATGCGAGACATCCAAAGATACGAATATGTCCCACATGAGGCTTCTCTCCTCGTGAAATCCTCCTTCGAGTCATATTCCCCAATACTCTTTGAGGACTCCTTTCCGAAGATAAACAATGACAAGGTGCCTTAGCCCACAAAAACAAAGGCAACCCCGATCATGGATCATTGCTCTAGCAACTCCAACAATAACTGTTTTTCCTTTTAGACACCCCATTCGTTAGGGGTTGTAAGGAACCGTGAACTCTCTCCTAATGCCCTCCCCGTGCAAATAAGTCGAAAACTCACCACTTCCGTGTATTCACTCACTCATTGTCTCGACCTCAAGGCCCGAATATTCCTACCGTTTGCTTTTCAACAAGAGATTTGAACTCTTTAAAGAAACCGAAGACATAAACCTTGGTCTTTAAAATATATCCAAGTCCTCCTAGAGTAGTCATCAATGAATATAACATAATACTCATAACCACCCAAAGACACATGAGACATACGACCACTAACGCGTATGAATCAAGTCTAGTATACCTCGTAGATCCGTCGCTGTTGGGAGCTGCACCTGGGTACTTGCCCAAAGAACACCCCTCCGTACCTCATAATGCCTCGACACCGAAATCAAAGAACTCCAAGAGTGATCTCCTCGTAATTCTCAAAGCTCCATAATGCATATGCACCATGCCTCCGTGAAATTTTCAAGCTGAAATACTACCGCAATGATTGATTTATTTTTACTACTTATTTATGAAAGTTATTTACGTATATCAAAGAATTGAAATAAACACCACCGCAAAGATTCACTTAATCATAAGCAGAAAATCAAATAGAACACATATAATGCAATAGAAACAATCACATGAACACAATTATTTTTGGACAATTGTCCACTCGAAAAACTCAATGCGGGAAAATCAAAAGTGTGCTAGGGGATGAGGGTTTGTATTATTCTTCAAGAAAGGGAAATCATTTACAGAAATTTGACGAAATGTGATGTCTAGAATACACCGAGATAATTTTTCCCGAACCCTTAGAAGAGTTTTCGACACACTGAGGCACTCCTTTTCCCTCTCGTGTCACTCTCCGCGTGGTCTTATGCGTAGTCACCGGCGCTGACTACGGCCACTTTGCGGGAGTGACCGGGAAGGCCGCCGCGAAGCACCGTCCCTCTCCGGCGTCCTCCTCTTCTACCTTCTCTTCTTCCTCTCCGCCGACTTCCCTTCCTTCTTCTTCCTCTCGCAACTCCGTCTCTACAACCTCAACCTCTCGAAATTGAATTCCTATTTCTTCGAATCGATTTCCTTCGGTACCGAGAGGTCCGGCTTTTTCCAAATGACCCCTCAAGCCTTCTCTTATAATCTTCGTTGATGAATCAACATCCCAAATTAGATCTCCAATCAATGGCCGAGATTAAAACATGACTTGATCTTTTGTTTTCTAGAAGATTCACACTCGCTTTATTAATAACCTTTAATTATTAATTTCCTTAAGTTTTAGACTTAGGGGATCATTTAAAAATAATTAATTATTTTAATAAAGCATGAACCAAGTGGAATTTGCACAAACGGTTTTCGGATTCCTTCGAATACTAATGTCCAAGCCTCCTCCCTAAAATATGAGACTTCGAAACACTTTCCAATGCTACAAAATCAACACTCCCTCTAGCGAGGAAAGTGTTCAAGAAAAATACCAATTGCATCTCGCTTCCGACCGAAGCATCCACCGTGTTGTTGATGTCTTGGCTTCGGCCGCCCTCATCTCTATGTTGCTGCTCCTTGTACCATCGCCCGTGACACCATCTATGCCATCGCTCATCCGTCCCCGCAACTCTCCTCTAAATCTTAGGTCCACCCATTCCTCTACCGGGAATGGGTTCTTGACCATGCCCATCTTTTCCTTTTAGTAAGTAAACTTAATCTTGCCTGTGAGCTTTCGCAGACATTCGCCACCGTTCTCCTCGTAGGAATGTACTTCAACCGTACAACTCCCCGTTGGACGTAGTTCCCACAAAGTGGCACATAATGTCAATGTGCTTCAACCGATCATGAATCACAAGATTTTCGCAGAGCTTGATGCAACTCGGTTATCACACAAAATTCTAGTCGATTCCATCCTCTTCTTGAGCAAGTTCATGAGCAACTTATGAAGCCATATGGCCTCACACGAAGTTGTGCGAACTACCATATTCAGCCTCAGCTAAGCCCGCTCCACGGATTTCGTTTCCCACCGCACCAAGAAGTCATTCCTGATCCGATATCGAAACAATACCCGCCTGTACCTTTTTCGACCTACCGTGCTTTCGCCCTCAGTGTGCCGTTGAACCCACCTGGCTGGATTTCATTTCCTTTGGTGTACTTCAATCTAAACTCGACTGTCTCCTTCAAGTATCTCGAGAACATGTTTGGTTGTTGCCCAAAGGAGCCCTCCTTGGGTTCTACCATGAACTAACTCGAGGGTATTCACAAGATAACAAATGTTTGGTCTAGTGTCGACCAAGTACATCATCCTATGAGCCGCCTATACAAGGAAGGGTCAACTTCATCATCCTCGCACGTGTCGGTCTTCTTCTTGTTTGTGATCATTGGCGAGCTTGCTGGGCTCCGCGCTCTCCATCCGAAATCTCGTGATCTCCATAGTATATCTTCCTTGCCCAAGGAAGATTTCTCCCTTCTCACGTCAAATCTCCAAACCAAGAAAATAGTACATCCGCCCTAGATCTTTCATGTCGACCTCCGTAGCGCATTTTCCTTGCACCTGATGAGCTTAGATGATCTAGTCAAGAACAGATCATCTACATATAATACTAGAATTAGTGGCTCATCCCCTACACTTAGATAGTAGAGGTTGGGATCCGCGTCACTCTTGACAAATCCCATCTTCTACATGTAGCTATCAATTTGCCCATACCATACTCTAGGGGCTTGCTTCAAAGGCGTATAAGGCTTTCTTAAGCCCGCACACATGAGTCTTTCAAGCCATGCGTCTCAAAGCCCTCCGGTCGTTCTATGTACACTTCCTCTTCTATCACCCCATTCAAGAAACTGTCTTGACATCTATCCGGTGAATTTCTCATCCCATCTCTAAGGCCACAAGAGAGATGACGAATCCGGGACCATGTACCGAGCAGAAAAGGTTTCTTTCATAATCGATCCCTTCCTTATGTGCATACCCCCTAGCCACAAACCAAACTTTGAACTTCTTTATGCCGCCATTTGCAAAAGATACTTGATCTTGCAGATCCACTCTGATCCTACAACCGATGTTCTGAGGTCTAGGGACTACTTCCCATACATAATTTTTCATGATGGATCTCGTACTCATCCACCATAGTATCTACCCACACTTGATGTTGTGTCGCCTCTCGAAAACTAGAGGGTTCTCCAACCGTGCTACCAAGGCCTTGCACCGTCTAGATGCCCGCATTCCCTCTTCTCATTTCTAGGGGCTCCAAAATAACTCCTCTCGCATTCCTTAGAGTCCGTTGGCGTCTCCTCTCGTTCGTCCCTTCCACTAGTGGTGGGTGGATTCCCCGGCTCTCCTTCTTGTATTTCCTTGGAAGAACTTTATTCCGTGATCCTAGTGCCGTGGAGAGGCACTAGAGCCATCTTCTCGTAGGCCATTGTGGTTTAACCAAGCGTATCCTCCTCGGGGACCACATAGCTATAGACATCTCTCGGGATCTCCCGAAGGCTCTCTCCTCCATGAATTTCACGTCTCGTCTTACTAATCTTCCTGTACTCTCGAATATAGATGATATGCGTTCGCATTTTCGCTATATCCCACAAGGTATCCTTTTCTCTCGTAGTCCGATCTAACTTCTTCCTTTTCATCGGGTATAGGGCAATACACTATACCGCCAAATATCCCGAAGTGGCTCACCTCGTGCTCGTCGCCGTTGAACACACTCTTAGGAGTAGCCTTACCCAATGCTCTATGAGGTACCCCGTTCCCACATACTATTGTATTGCAAGCTTTAGCCCATAGAAATTTGGGCATGTCTTGATCATACAAAGAAATTGCAATGCCCTCGCAGCTCTACAATGCTCCTATTCTTCCTCTCGCAACTCCATTCGCTCCTCGGATTATATGGAGCCGTCCATTCTCTTCGATGCCTTCTACGTAACCTCGTGAAGTCCTTATCATTGTACTCTCCACCATTGTCCGATTGCAATTTCTTGATCCGTTTTCTGCTAGATTTTCTACCAAAGCCTTGAATTCTTTGAATCGCTCGGTAAAGACCCTATCTTTGGTCTTCGTAAAGTAGATCCATGTCTTTCTGTGAATGGTCATCAATAAAGGTGAAGAAATACTTTGCACCACCGAGAGCATTCGTGGACATTGGTCCGCGCATGTTTGAGTGTATCAATTCCAACACACTCTGGCGCCGCCGTGTCTTGGAAATGCTCAGCTTCGACATACTTCTCACGCACCCCCGCGTACATCGTCTTTCTTGGTGCTAAGTTCCGGAGCTCGTTGCGGATGTAGCCTTATTGAGGATCCTCAAGGCTCCATGATGTAGATGCCCCATTCTTTTGTGCAATAATTCATTCAAATCCCTTTCATGAGTGCTTCCTATCATTGCCATTGGAGACTCGAACAGAATCGATACAACTTATGGCTACTACTCCACTTGTGCCTCTCCTTCAAATCAGGTGTTTATGACATGTAATTTGTTGCCACAAAGTATGGTAATATGGCCCCTTTGTTCAAATGAGACGGTGAGCAAGTTCAGCTCCCCAAACTCGGGTGCTGCAAGACAAGCTGGTAGCCCAAGAGCTCATACAAGCTTTCTTTTAAAGTACAGGTTCTCTTCAATAAGACACTGGCTTTGTTTCCCCCATCGTGATCCGAAAATTCATCTCGCTCTTCCCGGTAGCTCAAGAAGCATTCGAACTTCCGTCATGTGAGCATATGTTCCATTGTTAATATGCCGCACCCCTAGAGATGGCCAGTGCTTGACACACAAGCAAAATCCTCTAGTCCGGATGCCGTAGCCGGAACGTTATGATCCCTCCTCCGTTCCTCCATGCGTTCTCGAGGACCGTGAACCCTTTGGATTTGATGCTTCATCGTTGTAGGACCTTTCTGCTCCATTGCAAAACCTCCTTCGTTTCTCGTCTTTTGCTCGATACTATGTGAAATTTTCAAGTTGAAACACTATTGTAGTGATTGATTTATTTCGCCTCACTTATTTATGATAAGTTATTTACAAATACCTTAAGTAAATTCTCAAATAAACACAACAACATAATTCACTTAATCATAAGAAGAAAAATCAAATAGAACACATATAACGCAATAGAAAAAAACAATCACATGAACATAGTTATTTTTGGAGAATTGTCTTCGGAAAACCCAATGCAGAAAAACCTATGTGCGTATGCGGTTTTGTATTATTCTTTAGGAGTGGAAATCATTTACAAAATTTTGATGAGAAGATGTCTAGAATACACCGGAGATAATTTTTTTGAACCTTCGGAAGAATTTCTCGACAAACTCGGAGGCACCCTTCGCCTCTCGCGTCACTTTGTGTGGCTTTCCTCGCGCAAGCCACTACCGGGATTGCGTCGCTCTCCGCGTGAGGACTAGCGTGTTGCCGCCGCATTGTCCCCTCCGCTTCTTCTTCTTCCTCTCGCCGACTTCCCCTTCCTCCTAATGCCTCTAACTCAGCTCTACAACTTCTCCCTTTGAAATTGAATTCTATTCCTTCATAATCGATTTCTTCGGTACCGAGAGTGTGTCCGAATTTATTTCCAAATGACCCTCAAGCCCTTTCATAGTCTTCAACATGAATCAACGACCAAGATTATATCGTTAATCAATGGCCCGATTAAAAGATGACTTGATCTTTGTTTTCTAGAAGATTCACACTCGCTTTATTAATACCATTTAATTATTTAATTTCCCTAAGTTTAGACTTAGGGTCTGCATTAAAATAATTAATTATTTTTTTATTAAAGCCATATCTCGAGTGGAATTCCCACAAACGATTTTTGGGTTCTTCCGATTCCAGGATCCAAGTTCTCACCAAATATGAGACTTTGGAACACTTCCGATGCCATAAAAATCAACATTTCTGGTGCCATAACCCGCACATGTCTCTACCGCCGGTGGTACTAGTGTGAGTGCGTATTAGGGAAGTATGGACAAGACGATGGAGCCCCGTGGGAGTGCTACTCACCAATGCTCCCCGCTCGACCGAAAACTCGAACTCGTATAGTTTCCGAGAGTGGACTCCAATCACTTTGGTCGACATGGAATCTCCCCCGGGATGCATCAATACCTTCCCTCGTGAGAAAGTGACGTCAAACCCTTCTCCTCCATAGCGGACACCGAAATCAAGTTCTTCTTCATCCTCGAATGACATAAAACATCCATGACCTTCAAAGGAGGCAAAGACTCCCCTCTAGTGGTCACAGCCTCCCACACAAACAACTTTCACACACAAAGGGGGTCATCTCCCTAATACAATCTCAATATCAAGTGCTCCCTCTCTCCGCAAGCTCTAAAAAGAACTCGTGCACCTCGTCATATGGTGGGAAGCCCCGCTCTCTATGTACCACACACATCGATGATGTACTTGTTGAGACTGTGGATTGTTGGGGTAGCTTCTGCATGTGCTCTAGATCCCAAAATTTGTGGAGGGACTAGAGTACATCAATTTCAAGACCCGGAAAGGGATTTAGGAAATTCCATCCGGTTGGGAGATAATTAATTAATTAATATTTTTAATTAGGACCTAAGTCTAACTTAGGAAAATTAAAATATTAAAGGTAATTAATTTAAATATGTGATACTTAAGTCACACAGTATCGTTTTCTTTAATCTTAGCCATCAATTCAAGATTAGATCATGGCCAAAAGAATAAAGGAAAGGGTTGGGGTTAGTTGGAGAACACACACGAATGCAGAGAAAGCATCGTAGACCGAGCCGGAATCCTAGGCGGTGTTTACTAACGAACCGTTTTTGGGCTCGGCAGCGATGGGTAGTATTGGCTAAGGGGATAATCCGATTCCGGTGGCCAAGAGTCGCAAGAGGCAGAGAAGCAAAGAAACTGTGAGTAGTGCGTAGAAGCAAGAGGCTACGCAACATCTACGCAGTTGCGTGCTAGCCGCGAGGGTTTCACCACTACGTTGTGCCAAGTAAGGGCAACAAGAAAGGCACAAGGGGCCACCGGGGGTTACGCCGTCCAACTAGTGCCGCGTAATAACTTTGTCACCCAACTGGGGGTTACGCAATTCTCCTTGAGTAGCTAGTGGGCATCGAAGGTCAAATGTGGTCGATGCGCAGGGCTTCGTAGAAGCGCCGGGGTTTCTAGAGTCGAAAGGGGCTAATTTCGTAAATCCCGTTTGAGGGTGTGAATCAATGCAATTTTCCGTCTCTAGAATCGCAGGCTGCATCTTATATTCCTCTCTATTGGGTTAACTAGTAAGTGCCCGCATTTGCCGTACTTAGATTCTACTTAATAATATAAAACCCGTAGCTTAAGATCGGTTTTCCCGCATTGTGTTTTTCGTACGCTGTTCGTAAAAATCTTGTGTCACTTTGTCCGTGTGGATGTATTTAATTTTAGATCCGTATCAATGAGTACCGTTAATGTGTTTACCTTTACTGTAATGCTAAAATTTCAGATTAATAACTTGATTAAGTAGGAGAATTATAACCAAATTTAATAGTAGGGTTTCTCGCATAAGTAATATTTAGAAATTTTCTTACATGATATCGTAGCGATTGCGTATCTAGTTGAATCATCAACAAGAAGATCAAGAATCCTTGTCAGAAAGTAGCAAAGAAAGCAAAACAGCGCAATGCAGAAGCCGGCATCAGAGGACAACGCAAGAGAAGAGGAGCAAGAGCTACCAGCGCGTCGTAGTGACGCAAAGACCCACACGCCCACGCAGCCGACGTAGTTATTGCTCGAGGCGCGCAGAAAACGCCGACCGTCTCGCTTCGCGCAGGCTAGCTAGGTGACGGTACTCTTGAGGTCGGGGCTGATTCAAAGTGCCGGAAGCTGAAGGTCGTAGAGCTCAAAAGTTATTGGTGTGCTTAATTTTCCCCGAAAGTGCAAAAATTAACCTAAGCACTAGTTGACAAAGAGCAGTGAGGAGAATGCCTTCGCAGGATTTCCACCAAAGAAATTCCGCATCGATTAGAGGATTGAAGAGCGTTGATTCGTTTTGTTTGGCGCATTTCCAAGGAGGAATTCGGCTTGTTAGAGGGAGCCGAGGGTGCCTTTTCGCCAAGGACCCTAGATCCGAGCTTTAGTTGAGAAGCGGGGAGAGGAAGATCCGTTCCGACAAAGTAGATTTGAGTAGATGGCACCTCATGAACTACGTGATTAGGATAGGTCGGACTACTCATCCAATTTTGCGGGGCCTCCCGGAAGGCCGAATCCCGGTAGTCAGGAGACATACGCTGATGGAGCATGGCAAAGTCCCTGCCACGTCGACCGATACTCTTCCCAGCAAAGCATAATGAAAGGTGCCGGCGCATGTCGAGCGCTTGATAATGGACGGTTAAGGATCATGTTGTACCACATATAGTTGATAAGAAGATGGCTAATGAGATGTGGAAAGCGTTAATCACCCTATATGAGGGAAGATCCATCTAAAGGAGAATGCTTTTGGAGAATCAGATGTAGTTATTCATGATGGCCAATAGAATAGATCGAGCCTTTCCTATTAGATTACGGTGCGATCGGTGATTAGTGGACTCGCCATGGGAGTGAAAGTGGAGTATGATGTGATGGTAAGGACTGCACTCAATGCGGTCATAGAGGACTCGGGAAACTATTGTACAAAGTATTCGCGGGGTCATGGACCTTCCCAACTAGGACAATATGTGGGTGATCCTCTGTCAAGAAGAACTCCATTGGTTCACCAAGAGACAACACAACACCGGCTCAAGTAAGGTGAAGAAGGAAGAGGAAGAAGATGCACCCTTGGCATCAAAGAAGAAGCAAGGGAGGAAGAAGCGTGATCTATCCAAGATTATGTTTCCAAAGGCGCTAATTAGGAAATTTCACCAAGCAATTGTCCTCGAAGAAGAAGGA
Organism: Pinus albicaulis; assembly: GCA_034641835.2. Taxonomy (NCBI): domain Eukaryota; kingdom Viridiplantae; phylum Streptophyta; class Pinopsida; order Pinales; family Pinaceae; genus Pinus; species Pinus albicaulis. The sequence continues at coordinate 1,022,201,239 of CM076584.1, read as the reverse complement.
CAAGGGAAGCTTCTACCTCCAAGGTCGTTGTATGACGATGGATCCAAAGATGACGTAGCCATGAGTGCCTGCAGGCACCCCCAGAGAAGAGGTGGGCGACATGGATCCGTAGAGCAACTATGGAGTGGTTTCCTGGATCCTTGAGTAGATCAACTCTTGATCACATCCGTGCTACCGGAGCCTTAAGACGTAGCTGGACAAGTGGATCAGCTTAGTGTAGAGTATCACTTGACAGAGCAGAGGCAAAGCTAGATGCGGCAGGGAGCAGCGCAATGCGTATGCAGTTTCAAAGCTGGCTTACGTGCAGCAGAAAGGCAGCACCCAAAGGCTTCACGAGGACACGAAGATGGTGAGTACTGTGCCTCACGAGGGTGGTCAAGGGGAGTTCGCCAGCGGCGTTGTAGGCCGGCTTACGCAGCAAGTAGCCGCAGCAACGCAAAGGTTTTCCGCCAAGGACAAAGACAGCAAATGCCTCACGCAGCTTCGTTGATGAGGATGCAACCCAACCGACTTGTCCGTCAAAGATTGGGCAAAAGAGTTTTTAGTTGTTTTCCCTAACAATCGAGTTGCGTGTTAGCCATGTGACGGCAGCAACCGAGAGGGCGCCGTAGTATAGTAGTGGCGGGGGCCGCTGCGGCGCACGGGAGAGTAGCAAAGAAGATGCCGGATGAAGGGCACAGCCAAGCACGTTATGCAGACCCACACTGCAGATCGCACAAAGCTTCGTGCGAGTAGTGTTGTACTAGAGCACATTCCTCGCTAAGAGAGAGTGTTGAGATTTGTGGATTGGCCGGGGTATTTCGTATGTACTCTAGCTCCCAAAATTTGTGGAGGGACTAGAGTACATGAGATCTCCAAGACCCGTAAAGGGGATTTTGAGAAATCTCCATCAAGTTTGGAAGAAAATTACTCATCGATATTTTTAATTAAGGACCCTAAGTCTAACTTAGGAACATTAAAATATTAAAACGTAATTAATTTAAAAATGTGATGGAAATGACTTAAGTCACACGGATCAAGCTTTCTTTTAATCTTAGCCATCGATTCAAGATTAGATCATGGTCGTTGGTTTCCCAACTGTGAAAAGTATAAAGGAAAGGTTTTGGGTCACTGGAGAACACACACGAAGGCAAGAAAGACCGAGACCAGCCGGAATTTTAGGCGGGTTTATTAAGAATTTCCCGTATGTTTCGCTATGGTGTCAATGGGTAGTATTGGTTAAGGGGATGATTTGATCCCGCAGCCAAGAGTCAGCTAGAAGAGGCAGAGAAGGTGCGAAACTGTGCGCAACAAGAGAGAAGCAAAGGATACGAGCCAACCTGAAAGCAGAGGGTTTCCGCCCGCTACGTAGGTTCCCACGCAGCCTGGCTGCGCGCAGTAGATGAAGCAAGGGCCTACCGGCCCAAGTAGTGCAAGATAACGAATTTGTCACCCAACTGGGTTACGCAACCCTCTCTTGAGCAGTCATAGGCATCACAGGTGCCGCAGGGCTGATGCAGAGGGCTTCGTAGAAGTGTTGGGGTTTCTAGAGGCAAAAGGGGAGTTAGAGTTCGTAAATCCCATTTGAGGGTGTGAATCATTCTAGTTTTTCGTCTCCTTAACAAAGGTATTGCTACAAACATCTTATATTTCTCTCGCTTCTGGGTTAACTAGTAAGGTTCCCATATTTGTTGTACTTAGATTCTACTTAATAATATAAACCCTCCAGTTAGCCTAGAAGATTGGTTTTCCCCCGTATTGGGGTTTTTCGTACGCTGTCCTAAAATCTTGTGTCACTTTGTCCGTGTGCATGTTTTTAGTTTTAGATCCGTACGTTGAGTACCGTTAATGTGTTTACTTTGATGTTAATACCTAAATTTTATATTAATAACTTGATTAAGTAGGAGAACTATAACCAAATTTAATAGTAGGGTTTCTCGCATAAGTAATATTCCGTAAATTTTCACATGGTATCCGAGCGATTGCGTATCTAGCCGAATCATCAAGAAGAAGATCGAAGAATCCTTGCCGCAGTAAAGCAAAGAAAGAAGCAGCAAAGCAGCCTACGTAAAGTCGGACCAAAGAGCACAACTCGGCGAGAAGAGGAGCAGAGCCACGCAATGCCGTAGTGACGCAAGCCTCCACGCAAGCCCACGTACTTATCGCGCAAAGGCAAGCGAGAGACAACGCTGCACCGTCCGCTCACGCAGGCCAACCATGGTGACGTAGTCTTGAGGTTGTGGCTGGATCCGTAGTGTCGGAAGCAAAAGTACGTAGAGTTTCGTAGTTGCCGGTGGGGTTGAATTTTTTTGAAGGTGCAGAAATTAACTCCGAGCACTAGTTGACAAAGAGCGGAGGAGAACACCGTAGGATTTCCGCCGAAAGAAATCGTTGCATTGACCGTGAGATCGAGGAGAGTTGATTTGTTGTGTTTGGCAGATTTCCAAAGAGGAAATAAGTTGTCAGAGGGGAGCAGAGGGTGCCTTTTCGCCAAGGACCCTAGATTCAAGCTTCAGCTGAGAAGCGGGGATAGGAAGATTTGTTCCGACAAAGGAGATCCGAGCAGATGGCACCTCACGAACTACGTGATTAGGATAGGTTGGACGATCCGTCCAAATTTTCGTCCGGAAGGCCGTAACTCGGTGTTCATGGAGACATATGGTCCGAGGGAGCGTGCAAAAGTCCCGGCCACGCTCGACCGATACTCTTCTCCTAGCGAAGCATAATGAAGCAACCACGATGCCGAGCGCTTCATAATGGACTCGAAGCTAAGGATCATGTTGTACCACATATAGCCGATAAGAAGACGACTAATGAGATGTGGAAAGCCTTAACCATCCTATATGAGGGAAGATCCATCCGCAGGAGAATGCTTCGTTGAATCGATGCGTTTATTCATGATGGCCAAGGAAGAAGAGATCGAGCCCTTCCTTTTAGATTACAAAGGCGACTGTGGGATCAATCGATCTGGCCATGAGAGTGAAAGTGAGGATGATGTGATGGTGAGGACGGTACTCAATGCGGTCACAGAGAACTAGGAAACTTTTGTCCAAAGTATCTTGGGCAGAGCCTACCTTCCCAACCGGGGACAAAGAGTGTGGGCGATCCTCCGTCAAGAAGAACTCCGTCGGTTCACCAAGAGACGACACAAGACCGACATAATTAAGATGAAGAAGGAAGAGGAAGAAGATGCACCCTTGGAATCGAAGAGGAAGCAAGGGAGGAAGAAGCATGATCTATCCAAGATCAAGTGTTTTCAGTGCGGCGAATTAGGACATTTCGCCAAAGAATGTCCTCGAAGAAGAAGGACAAGGAAGCTTCAACTTCCAAGGCTACCTATGACAATAGCTCAAGATGATGTAGCCAAGAGTGCTCATGTACCTCTAGAGAAGAGGTGGGGCGACATGGATCTATAGAGAGGCTGGGCGCAGTGGTGGCGAGATCCTTGAGAAGCCCAACTCTGGATCACATGGCTGCCACGGGAGCCTTAAGACGTAGCGGGACAAGTGGATCAGCTTGGTGCAGAGAATCACGATGGAGAAGAGGCAAGTGCAGCTAGATGCCGAGAGGGAGCAAAGGCAGTTGTAGATGCGTGCTGCATGGCAATGCATCACGAGGGTGGCCGATGTGAGTTCAAAGAACAAGAAGCAGCAAAAGTCGGCTTACGCAGCGTAGCCGTGCGCAACACAAAGGCTTCACGAGGACAACGTAGAGCACAGCCTCACGAGCTTCGGTGATGAGGATGCAACCCAAATCCAACTTGTCCGTCAAAGATTGGGCAAAAGAGTTTAGTTGTTTCTCTCATCAATCGAGTTGCATCGTTAAAGCATAGCTTGGAAACATGGTGCAAATGTATCGAGGGGGAGTTGTAGTACCGTATGTGGTAGTGACGGTGGTAGTGTCATGGGCTTCAGTACGGGAGAGTAGCAAAGAACATGGTGATGAAGGGCAGTTGAAGTCAAGACCGCAAAGACCCACACCAGAGATTAGTACAGAGTTTCGAGGTGAAGTAGTGTTGTACTTCAGAGCACATTCCTCGCTAAGAGAGAGTGTTGATATTTGTGGATTGTTGGGGTAGTCGCGGATGTGCTCTAGCTCCCAAAATTTGTTGAGGGACTAGAGTACATGAGATCTCCAAGACCCGTAAAAGGGATTTGAGAAATTCCATCAAGTTTGGGAGAAATTAATTAATTAATATTTTTAATTAAGGACCCTAAGTCTAACTTAGGAAAATTAAAATATTAAAGGTAATTAATTTAAACATGTGATGGAAATGACTTTAGTCACACCTGGATTGCTTTCTTTTTAATCTTGGTCATCGATTCAAGATTAGATCATGGTTGTTGGTTTCCCAACGAAAAGTATAAAAGAAAGGCTTGGGGTCGCTGGAGAACACACACGAAGGTAAAGCACTTAGATTAGGTCGGAATTCTAGGCGGGTTTGCTAAGAATTTCCAAGTGTTTCTACCGTAACGTATGGGTAGTATTGGCTAAGGGGATGATCTGGATCCCGCAGCCAAGAGTCGCAAGAGGCAAGAGAAGCGCAACCAAGAGCAACAAGCAGAGAAGCATAGGATACGCAACAAATAAGTGCGCAACGCAGGGTTTCAACAAGCATAGTCAAAGCCCCACGGGGAAAGCTCCGCAAGGCGCTCAGAGGGAAGGGCCCACCGTGGGTTACGGTGGCCCAACTAGTGTAGCGTAAGGACTTTGTCACCCACTTTGGGGTTACGCAGCCTCTCCTTCGCAATGTTGTGGGCATCACAGCGCTGGCCGTATGCAGGGCTTCGCAGAAGCGCTAGGTTTCTAGAGGCGAAAGGGGCCGAGTTCTTTAAATCTCGTTTGAGGGTGTGAATCAATCCATTGCCTCCGAAACAGGTATTGGCTGCAGATCTTATATTTCTCTCCGTTGCTAATCGGTAAGGTGCCCGTATTTGTTGTACTTAGATTCTACTTAATAATATAAACCCTCCGTGCCAGCCGTAAGACCGGTTTTCCCGCATTGGGTTTTTCCAGTGAGCGCTGTCGTTGAAAATCTTGTGTGTCACTTTGTCCGTGTGCATGTATTTAGTTTTAGATCCGTATCAAAGAATACTATTATTGTGTTTACTTCGATGTTAATACTCGAAATTTTAGATTAATAACTTGGTTAATTAAGAGAAGTATAACCGTATTTAATAGTTGGGTTTCGACAAGTAATATTTATAAATTTTCCCGTACTCCTACTAGATGTAGAAGTAATAAATGCAAAGTCCCCATCAAACCGTGGAAGCAAACTACTCCACCTCTCCGCCGAAGTCATAGCATCTTCTTCCCCTTGTTTTTCCTCTTAGGACACGTAGCAGCATAGTGTCCCATCTTTCCACATGCCTAACATTTGACTTTGGACATATTCGCATTCCTTTCTTCTTTCTTCTTCTCCTTTACCTTAGCCCTATCCGATGAGGCCCCTTTCTTGGCCTTCCCTTTGTTCTTCCCACTAGATGTCAAGGCTACATCCTCCTCATCTCGCTATCTTCACCCCACCACCGCGCCCGTATCTCATGGCCGCACACAATCATCCTGCATCCGTCCTAATTGGGAAGATTCTCCCTAGAGGTAACATTATCTCCAAGGACCTCCAAAGACTTAGGAAGTCCCGCTACAACTATCCCGACTAACCTGCAATCGCCTCACCAATAGCAACAAATCATCATGTACTTGTTTGACCCCCAAGATAATGGATTACGCTTCACCCTTTGTCATCCCGATGTTCTTCAATTGTTCTTTGGAGTACCATCTTCCCGCTCGTCATTGGTACTCCGATATGGAGTGGTTAGAACCGTCCACATCTCTGATATACATGTGGTTCCTCTCACCCGAGGAACCACATGGACTTTAGACTATCTCTCAAAATCCTTTTTTCTTTGCATTATTTTTTGTGAATTCAACATGTTCATCTCAGCAGTAGGAGGTACAACCTCTGCCGCACTATGTTCCAAACCTGGCCGCCCTCCTCAAACACCGTTTGAATTTTGTCATTCCGAAACGGCATAGTTGGATATCCCATCCATCCTCTATCCTTAAGAGCATGGCCATGACTTTTTGTCCAAAATTTACAAAACCAAGAAAATAGAGAAATGAACTTTCCAGCACACCTTGTTGTCCCAAAAGTTCAGTCTGTGTGAAATTTCACCTTATTGTCCCAAAATATCAGTTTGTTGTCCAAAAATTCAGTTTGTTGTCCAAACCACTGTTTGTTGTCCCAAACTAATCTCTGTTGTTCAAACTGCAATTTTTAGCCTGTAGCTCTGATACCATGTTGAAATTTGATGACTAAAAAGTTTTCTGCAATCCCAACCCAGTTTTAATTTCACCTTATCACTCCCATTCAGTTAAATTCCTTTTCCCCATAAACTTACATTCAACATATAGAATTCTGGAAATGAAATTTTCAGATTAAAACAAATGGGCTGTCAACACATGTTGAAAATAAATATGGACATAAACAGACCAGCAACACATAAAAAATACATACGTATTTTTGGTCAACTTAGACCCAGGAAAAACCCCTTCAATCTTCTCCGAGGAAAATCTGTTAAAGAGCTCTTCAAATTTATTTCTTTCAAGGTCAGGAAAAATACATTTGCAGACAAAACAAAACAGCAAGATACAACTTATCTCTTCGGCCCAAAACTCCTTGAAAACCGTGCCCACTTTGCCTCGATTTTTGTGCCCACTTGAAACTGAAACAGTATTGTACGAATGCGGACTATACCATATGGATTTCGTACCGTTGTAAGAAATGTACAGATTTTTTTCCCAAATTTTTTTTGCTCAAAAAAAGCCCTCGAACTACGTGCAACTCAGCATTAAATGTTGTTCGAACTATACCTTCTACTATCTTTTATGCCTTGATTTCCATGCCCAGATTTTCCCAGAAATCACTCCTTCAGCTTGCTGCAACAAATTTCTCTTTCAGAACTTTTCTTCAGCTCTCAGTGTCCTTCCTCCAATCTGCTCATGAAGAATGAATGAATGCAGTCTCTCTTTTCTTTTCCCTCTTTTGTTTCCCTAAATGACTTTTGGGCAACCCTAGGATCTAATGGCTCAAATTCATTTAGATCAAGGGATGAGAATAAATGTGCATTTAATTCTCACTTTCTATTTTTTAACTCACCCATTAAATAAAGTACCCACATTATACTTTATGTCTAAAGTCACTTTTCACTTTATAATTTAACATTGACTTTACCACTTATAAAGTCACTTTCACTTTATAATCTAATATTGACTTTACCACTTATAAAGCCACTTATAATTTAATATTGACTTTACCACTTATAAAGCCACTTTCACTTTATAATTTAATATTGACTTTACCACTTATAAAGTCACTTTCACTTTATAAAGTCACACTAGGAAAATAATTATTTTGGACAATTTTCCCAAGGTAGAGACTAACCCGTGGGAAACCACTTGTCCAAGGTACGTTAAAAATCAACAAAGTCTAGGAAATATACGTCGTCTAATAGACGGTCTGGAGAACACTTTATAGCAGCCCGCGTGGACCGCTTCTTGATTCACTTGCAGCTGGCTATTCAAAGGCCTTGATTGTTCTTCAATTATAGAAGCGCAAGGAGATTCAGACCATCGACCTATCACAATAAATCTGGAGAAGGTAGAAAACATTGGGTCATTGCCATTCAAGTTTAATGCAAACTGGAGCCTCTCAGAAGAGATTGGGGAATTGGTGAAGCGGGCTTGGTTGTCTCCTGTATAGGACTCTCCGAGTTTTGTTTGGGAAACCAAGTTAAAAAATGTTAAAAAAGAACCAAGGAAGTGGTTGAAAGAGAATTATCAACCTCCTGGAAAAAAAAAGGGAGATACAAAGTTCAAGAACTGAACGAGCACTATAAGATGATGGAAGAAGCACAGATAGAAGATAAACACATCCAAAAGGGAAAGGATCTCTCCAAACAAATTTTCAATTTAAGTCGACAAGAGGAAAATTTGTGGAGATTAAAATCTCGCAATCTTTGGTTAAAAGCGGGGGACTCCAGCACCTCCTTTCATAAACAGGTTATGTCTCAGGAGAACCGAAATAGAATAAGTGAGAAAAAGCCTGAGGGAAGGCAGAAGGTCGGCACCTTTGCAGAAATCAAGAATGAGGCATTTACCTTTTTTAAAGCTCTTCTCAATAAAGAACATATCCCTCTTGGTAGTGCTAAGGACTTTTTGCGGGCAATGCCACAGGCTGTCTCTCCATTTGCCAACCAGTCTCTATCAGGCGAAATAATTGAAGAAGAAGCTCAAAAAGCGGTTTGGTACTTGGAGCCCGAGAAAGCGCCAGGTCCAGATGGCTTCTCATCTGCTTTTATCAATTATATTGGAATATTAGAAAAAAAGGAACTCATTAGAATGCTAAATCATAGAAGAGTCAAAAAGAAAATTGTTGGAAGCACTAATTCATCCTTCCTTTCCTTAATTCCAAAGGAAGCCAATCCCTCAAATTTCTCAAGATTTCGCCCTATTTCGCTGTGCAATTCTTCCTATAAAATCCTGACAAAAATAATCGCCAATAGGATTAAGCCTCTACTCCCTTCCTTCATCTCTGAGAATCAAGGCGATTTTATGCAGCGTCAGAATATTCTTGATAATATCATTTTGCTTCAAGAAGCAATCCACTCTAGTAAAGAAACATGAGAAGCTGGAATGGTTATCAAACTGGATATGGCAAATGCGTTCGATCAGGTAAATCATTCCTTTCTCTTTCTTGTTATGGAAAAATTAGGTTTCAGCAATGAATTCATTTTATGGATTAATGCTTGCATTGGCTCTCCTTGGATTGCCCCTTTGATAAATGGACGTCCAGCTCCTTCTTTTGTTGCCTCCATAGGACTACGGCAAGGTTGCCCTTTGTCGCCTCTATTATATATAATAATGCTTGAACCGTTGAGTCGCAACCTTGAGACTGAAAGGTTGGTTGGATCTCTCCTTAGTTTAAGCGTTGCAAGAAATGTTCGTGAAATAAACCACTCTCAGTTTGTAGACGACACCTTCTTGCTTGGAGGTACCTCCTTAGCTATTGCCTCAAGATTCAAAAATGTTTTGGACCGGTATCTCCTATTATCTGGGGGATTGATTAACAAAGTGAAATGTCAATTGATCGGATGGAATTGCCTAGGGGCTACTTCGATGGTAATCGCTCGCTTGTTTTCCGGTGGATCTTAATCGAATCTCCTTTTCTTATCTTGGAATTCCAATATCTTTTAAGCAGGATTCAAGGGAGGATTGGGAAACTATTTTGCAAAAAATTAGGAAAAGAGTTCAATCCTGGGGAGTTAGGTGGCTAAACCCTCCTTATTGTATTACGTTGACTGGGGAGGCCTTTGAAGATTGGCAAAGAAATATTGGACAGGTTCAACTCTACTTTGATGGTGCTTCGAAAGGTAACACCAGGGAGCCTGGAGTGGGAGGGCTACTTTTAAACCTCGAAGAAAAGATTGTATTAAAGTTCGCCTGGGGTCTCAACAAAGCCACGAACAATCAAGCCGAAGCGCTCTCTCTCTGACAAGGCTTGAAGATCAGCGTCTCCAAGGGCATCAAGAATCTGACCATTGTGGGTGATTCAATGGTGGTTATGCAAAATGTTTGAGTCTTACCAAAAATGAGAACCTCGTTGACTCTAAAACCTTTCTGTTATACATAAGGATAGTGTATCTTCTTAGGAAAATAGAAGAATTCGAAATCTTCTGTTATGAATATAATTCATAACAAATAGTATAAATAGAATAAATAGAAATAAATATAATTACTAAATAGTCAAATAAGGATTATGTTAAGTAGTCATTAGTTAACTGAAAAGGCATGTCTAAAAGACATGCCCAATCATGAAAGGCCACCTGCCTAGGTATAAAAGCAGGGCCTCATTGTAACATTTTATCATCACATATACAATTTATATATAATAAATTATTATTACGAATAACTCTTGTGTATTTTACAATTAAGTCAACAAGCCTACAGTTTTGTTGTTTCAGTGCTATCAAAGCCATGTCGCACAATATAGTCTTACGAGCCTATGAACGTAGTTTATGAGCCTATGAACATAGTTTACCATACAATGTGCCATTACGTGGAGATCCTAAAGAAATTGAGCAGATTAGAAAAATTCAAGAAAAATCATGTGCAGAAGTTACAACATGTTTTAAGAAGAATTATGCGGAAATTGGTAATAAGGAAGATGATAACAACAATAAAGAAACAGAACAAGATGAAGCTGATATAGATCAAGATGAGGATCCAGATGAAGCTGATCTTGACATGAATGAAAGTGATATAGATAAAATTGTTGAAGAAGATGACAAAACTAATATTGTAAGCAAGGAAATCGTGGGTTCTGATCTAGTTAAGACAAATTCCAATACAGTTGATTTGCAGCAAACAAGGGAGGATGAAGAACAAAATGTGGAAGGAGAAAGTTGCATTGAAGAAAGTTCCCAAATGTTAAAAAGTGTACATCAAAAGCCTAGTTCATTAAATTTAATGGAAGAGTGCGATCTAATTGATCACAGGGATGTATGCAGTGAAAATGAGATTACCAATAATTCAGTAAACAAGGAAATATCGCAACCATGGCCCTCAAGATGTAATCATACCTTACATTTAACGATGGGAGATGGAAATTTTGTTAAAAATTACTTCAAGAATTCAAGGTTGCACTTCATAGGCACTTGGAAGAATCGGTATCTTGTGACCAAGAATCCTCCGGAAAAAGATGGAAAACCTATAGCTGTATGCCACTCTGAAAATCCTGAAATCTCTTATGCAAATTATCCTGCTCGGGGCTAAGGCATCAGGGCAGGAATGTTCGTTAGGGATGCAAAGGCTTTGTGCCCACATCTTGTTATTCTTCCTTATAATTTTGGAGCATATGAAGAGGGTGTTGATCAATTATATGACATTTAGCATAAGTCTTGTAACAAAATACAAGTATTAAGTTGTGGTCGGGAATATTTAGATATGACTAGTTCAGGTAACGTTGATCACATTGTATTAGCTACAAAGACGAGGTATTTGATATGGGAGCCTCAGATATTTTGCAAATGCGTCGGATATCTCATGTTCTCTCTCGGCACCCTGTCCGCTTCCAACTACCATTGTTGTTACCTGCGTCCAAATCTGTCTCAACCAGTATTTCAACGACTCGACTGTTTCTTCCATTGAAGAGGAAGATATAAATAAAACTAAAGCCTACCTGTTTTTTTACAAACGAGTCAACCCTGAAGATAACTCTGCACATGGAAAGAAAGCCCCCGCCTTCATAATATTTGGGCGTGATCTTAGCGTGTTGTTAATCCCGAAACGTTGTAAAATTTATTAGCAATGACATTTACGAAGGCATGTGGTCTCGTTATGAATCAGTGTACTGGTCAAACGGACGACTGCACTCATTCGATCACTAAGTTGAAACTGTCCTATGAAGAAGCAGAGGTCGTCGACGCTCCCTTCAGAGAATAATGAGCATGGTCGTGGCAGGGTCACGGCCATTGGCACCAAAGCAAGAGAACCGAATTCTTGAATTTTTGGCTGGAAAGGTTCTCAGGTGTTCTATACCCGGAGGAGTGAAATAGCGGGGTGGGTTTTTTCTATTAGTAACGTCTCGTCGTTTCAGTGGACGGCCTGTTAAGTTCCATGGATATTAGTTATTCATAATCTATATACTATATAGATATACAATATATATTTTATATAATTATATAATATATATGTTTAAATTAACAATATATATATATATTATTATTATTATATATAATAAAAAATAAAAAAATAAACCCTAAATTCCAGACCAATATCGACCGCAAAATTATACAAGATGAGGTACTAGTGACATCAAGTTATAGTCATATTTGACGAGGTGATAAGCACAAAATGAATATAGCTTTGAGGACAAAGCTTTTTAAAGGAGGCAATGTTATGAATATAATTCATAACAAATAGTATAAATAGAAATAAATATAATTACTAAATAGTCAAATAAGGATTATGTTAAGTAGTCATTAGTTAACTGAAAAGACATGCCCAATCATGAAAGGCCACCTGCCTAGGTATAAAAGCAGGGCCTCCTTGTAACATTTTATCATCACATATACATTTTATATATAATAAATTATTATTACGAATACCTCTCGTGTATTTTACAATTAAGTCAACAAGCCTACAATTTTGTTGTTTCATCTTCCATGTTAAAAGAGCCAATAATCAATCAGTGAATGTCCAAACCAATATTGGAGCGGATTTAGAGCAAGGATCCTTGCTAATAATAAACCATATTAGTGATATATGTCATATCCCTTCAAGTTTTTATTTATCGTAATCCTTTTGGATTACAACTGGAGTACGGGACCTCATAAGAAAAGGAAGGCAATTTAGCTTGACAACATATTGAGGATACAATGGAGAGCCTCAAGAGAGGTAAAGGTTAGATAGAAGTTAATGCACAAGTGGGCACACGGTAGAAAGGTGGCCATGAACCACGACAAGTGGGCTGCCCTTGGCTATTCACTTGTTTAATAAATAAGATATCAGACTAGTGTAGGTATGGTACCATCGCGGTTCGAGTCAAGCAAGAATCGGCAGTGATGGAGAGGGAGGAAATTGGCTCAACAATGTTGCAAAGACGAAATTCATTATTGGTTGACAAAATGGGAAGGAACGTTGGGAAGGATCAAGCACTTATTTATAGTTGTTGGTTGAGGCAGATTAATCATCGGATTTCTCTGGTGCAAGGGAGAACAGCAAGGAAAATGGCTTCTGCGAAAAATTGAAGCGGCAACGACACTGAGGAGACTGGGCACAGCGGGATTTTAGGGGAAATGGTAGACAGTTCTTGTAAGCAAGTTGTCAAGGAGATCGTCAAGGAGATCAATGAAAATACGGTTGTTCTGTTTAATCAATTATCTGGCCTCAGGAAGGATATGGAGGTGATCCAAAGATCTATGGAATATTTGAGTACAGGTGTTATGAATCTGAGACATAAAGTGGAGAACATTGAATTGCAGGAGGAGACAGCCACCGTGGGCGTTCTAAGACAAGTCTTTGGAATCTGTGATGGCTCTGCTCCTTCAACAGAGGGTAACGCTGGCTCTGTGAACCGTGGCATGGATCCTGGTACAGGTGGGAGCAAGGAACCGAGCATGGATCCTAGTGTTGGTGGGAGCAAGGAACTGGGTATGCCTACTGAAGAGGCACTGGAAGAATTCGATCCTGGAAATCACGGGTAGCAACTGCTTTTTATTTTCATAATCCTATGTTTTGTCGAATAGTAGTGTATTGTGGAGTTTTTTGGAAGATATATAGTCTGAAAGATGTAAAGAGTATATATATGAATAAGATAGATAGCAATAGGTCTCTTTTCTTGTAAATCTGCACAATCCTGAGACTAAGCTCTCCATGATTGTAAGGGACCTGGCCCGTTTCCAGCTATATTAATGAAAATTGCTACATGTTCTATTGAAAAAAAAGAAAAAAAAATTAAGTGAACTCTTAAGTCTAAGAGTCATTTAATGTCCAATTGGGATGATTGGATCATTTTTTAGTTCAACAATTTTGCTCAACACTCAAAAGTTAATTGGGACAAGGCTTATTCATGAAAGGGCACCCCGCCTAGTATTTATACAGGGCCCTCATTTGTAACCGAACCATATCCATATATATATATATATATATATATATATATATATATATATATATGTTTGTTTATTTATTTATCATAAATAGATATTCTTATATTCCAAGCATTTTGTACATTTTAACTCGTGAGCCATGTTTGGCTATCACTCCTCATTTCAAAACGATGCCTAATCAGAAAGTTCCAAGAGTTTGAGTGGATTGCAAATTGACAAGTTCCTTCCCTAGAGGTTCTTTGATGGGGCCACCGAACTATCGATATTGGTTTCTATCTTCATATCTTAGAAGATCAATCTTTCCGATTTAAAGCAAACCCAAGGAGTGGGACTAGTAATCGAGGCAAATTGTTGGCCTTATTTTATTTACTTAATTTTGTCCTGGACAGAGGTTTGTACTCACTTCAGGTCTTTGGTGATTCTCTACTGGTGATCAAGTGGATGAATGGAGCAAGTCAGGTATAGAATATCAGGATTCAGCCTCACAACCATTGCAAACCAACTACAGGATACTGTAGATAACTTCCAGCATATCAGTTTTATACATACATTCAGGGACCAGAACAATATTGCAGATAAACTATCCAAGGAAGGTTTGGAACTTGTGGAAAATGATTCTCATTTTTTAAGGCTTCAGGACCATCTTGAAGAAATGAGGAAAGCTGCTTTGGAATAACTTGAGTCTAGTTTCCTTTTTTTAACTCATATGTCCTGTAGGTGATACGGGATTGGATTTAGCTCAATATCGAATTAGACCTTTCTCAGAAGGTAAAATGTCATGTATGCTTGTGATAGCAGACTATATGTTGAACAAATAGTTTTGTTGAAAGTGATCTAGTTTCTACAGTTGACCTCATAGAGGCTTTTGGACCATGCCAGAGTACCTTATGATGTAAGTATTATTCTGCTTGAATGAGAAATATACATATATTTGATTTTAAATTATTATATAAAATAACTTTTATGAAGCAATAAAAATATTGAAAAAATTCAGAATTAATTATATATTATAAATTTTATAAACATAAAATCAAATTAGTAACATTCATATCCTAATTACTGCAAAGTCAGCAGTTTATTCGATGTGCTTTCAGAGCACCTACAGCTTGTAATTTTCATCTTCATCTAATGGAAATTGCGATCTTTCCTTGGGGAAAGAAAACATCCATAACTTAATTTTATATATTTATAGTTTATATATATATATATTAGAACTTGTGTATTATAAATGATCATATATAAATTATAGATATATAAGTTATTTACATACAATTACAAATAATGTTAAGCTTTGTTTATGGTTTAGGTCATATTACGTATAGATTGCTCAAAACCAGATAGGAGAAAGAAGGTTGGCAATGAGAAATATATGGAAGGAGAGACTTTGGGTCACAGGCACGGGATGTTGAACAAAGGCCATCACAATCTCTTCCGCAGTGAAAGAAGGCAAGCTTATAATCAAGCCTTCATCAATGAATGTGTAGAGGCAATTACATGACCTTTCCAACACGTCACAAGCACTCAAGAGTCATTTTCAGAGAACCCATTTCAATCATCACAGAACAACCTCGAGGGCATATTCAAGGCATGATAGGCATCCATTCATGCGAGGGCATATATTCAAGGCATTATAGGCATCCATTCATGCGAGGGCATATATTCAAGGCATTAAAAGCCCTTGTGAATTTGAATGAATTTTGTTTGCCCAGCCTTCAAAATCAGCAAATTTGAATTTCATCACTGAAATTGGCTGAATGTGGTGACTTAAGTTACGAGTCCTTTCCACTATAAATAGATGACTTCTACTCATTGCAAGACAACCATTACATAATCATTTTCTTATACCAAAAAAAAAGAGAGATACTATACATTCATGATGCTATAATTTCAACAAAAGTATGCAGAAAATACCTCCAACGACTTTCCCTCAGCTACAAGCTCCCCATACCTGCCAAAACATCCCCAAATAATAAATTGGTCAAGGTAGGAATCAAGATAAGAATACAAAAGGTGATGGAAGAGGACAATAAGTAGATGAAAGCTTAAAAACCTAAGAACTATAGGAGAATATGCCTAGCATGAAAATACTGATTTCTCTGATTTAAAACAAATAATAATAATAATTGAAAAACAACTTTTCTGCAGTATGATATCTTATCTCAAATGCAAAAACCACGTTTTATTGAAAGTTGAAAACTATAAATTTATATCACAAAAAAGTTCAAGGCTCTGTATTCATCAAAGGTTGAAAAACCATCACAATCCACTAAAATCACAAAATAGAAAATTTATCAAGGAGGCCATGACATATGTGGGATACACTGCCTTGTTGCCAGGGATGCCTTGGATGAGAACATCCATCCCATTCACTGGGAGAGAGAGAATTATGTTTAACATTGCACGTTATATGGGTAATAGGTCCCATTCTCTGCAACCCTCTATACACTAGGTGCCAAATCCACTCCAATTGCATTACATGCTAATGGGAAAGGAGTCACTAGTTACAAATAAAAAGTTCATCAAAAAGAAGAAGGGGATTATGAAGAGGGTTTTGAACAACAAGCACATTGGGCACACCCCTTGGTAGGGCAGGTTACACACTACAATTGGCTTGGGTAGAGGAGGAGAGCTATGTTATTGCAGATCTGTGAATCTCCATTTTCACATATGAGATCAATCAGCATGATCCCAACAATTGCTAGCTAAACAACATATGGCAGATATGTTTTCTGGGTGCAAATCTAAGAACCCCTAATTGTGATTGAAGGGAAAGACCACTAATGTGATTAATAGTAGATTTAATCAATCAGGATTCTTGAGTTTGGGTTTTGGGTGGAATATAGGACCTTGAAAGCACACATCTATGAAGCTGTCAATCTCACGCATTCAAATGTTAGACCTGAGCCCAATATCCTGAACCATTTTTTCTAAGGGGCAATTTCAATGCCTCTAAGAAGCTGAGATTGGGTTTGCTTAATAAGGAGTTTTTTTCATGCAAGGTTTTCAAAGATAGCAATACCGAGATCATTTTCAAGAACCAATGGCAACTCTACCTTTGTCCTGATCAGCTACAGTACACATTTTCAGGAAGATGTGGCATGTGCAAGTCTTAGTGAATCCTCTCCCTCGCTACCCAAGAGGATTTTATCATAAACAAAGCAGCCTCAATCTCTATAATTTCCCTTACTCATGAGACTTACAAAAAGTGGAATTCTACCATGGCCATGGCCTGATATGTCATTCAATAGGCTCTAGCATCTAGACTTAGCACTTGGACTTGCATCAATGGATTCCTCAAAATTGGATACCTCATCTAAAAGAAGAATCCAATATCCATCCCTATAATTTGTCATTTTTCATTGTGAAATTTAATTTTGCAGGACAGGGAGCACCTCTTCCACTTTAGCCCCTCATTCTTGGTTCATTCATAAAACCTCATTTTACCTCTTTTGATCCTTCTATTGATTCTCTATCTAGTATCTTCAGCTCAAATGTGAGTTAGGATTCCCAACTTGTCGATGTATTTTTGGGTACTTGACTCCCTAGAAACCATTGCAAATGCTCTGCAAAAGTTTTATTTCTAATCCCTGAAAACTTGTAAAAGACATATTACATCATATGCAAGATAGTGTGTCAAAATGGACTTCACAAAAGGCCTGTAATGTCCCAAGGGGATTTTTTACCCTTTGGGTTTCTTCAATAAATCATTAACAGTAGTATACATTCATAAACAGTATGTAGGCATGAATATAAAGATGCAACAGCAATACAATTCTTCAATGAAATCACAATGACTTAGGGCTGACAGCCCAATGAAACAGCAAATGTATCCAACCAGATTGTTCAGTCAACATTCAACAGTTTGACTGTAGTTTACACTATTTTCAATTCTATGTTACTAGATTAATCAACAGCTCTCTAATTAGCGACAACTTATCTTTACCACTATCACTTGACTCTGCTAGTACTGTCCGGTCTGCTTCGCAATGTTAAGCCTTGCTTGTGGTATGAGAAGGATTTATGATTGACTGTTGTGAAACCTTAACCAGGGTTCCGCAGATGTCTATTCTTCGCCGCAGATCCTCCTTAAGTTGCCTCTGAAACCCTTCAGGAAACCAGATCTGAAAGCCGCAGAAATAGCTCGGAGTAAGTTGGTCATAGTGCCCAGATGGTCACCGCAGGAAGCTTACACAGAAGACCTTATCCGTCAACAGCCAACTCGCTTGGCCTCAAGTTGCTGCAGGAGACTTTGCAAAGAACCCTAGTGCTGACTTAGACTTGTCCTTCCTGGATGGTCACAGCCCTGGGGGCCTGAATGCTGCCTCAGAATAGACTTTGATAACTCCACTGCTTTGAACAGTTCGGCAAAGTTGTCCTCAGTTGTGCTTTCCCTGCTTGGAAGAGAACCCGCTGACCAAGTAATTCCCGGGCAAGCAAGCCTCAGATATGCCCTTCACTAGCATGTGCTGCTCCAGTTGGAATATCCACACACCATTACTGTCCTCGGTGACTTGCAAGATGGCCCTCGCTGTACCAGAACAGTGATTCGGTGGCTAGTAGACCGCAAGGTGTCACAGAAAGACCTCACTTCCTGAAATAGAATTTTGGTGGTGATAGGATACATTCAAGGTGACCTTCGCTCCACAGAAAATCCCACAAGAAATCTGTCTTCTTCCTTACCAGACCAGACCCGAGCTGCTCCAAAAGAATATGTTGTGCCAGAACAAGGAAAAGAAGGGACTAGCTAGGGTGGGATCACCTCCACTGAAACTAGACAAGGGAAAATAGGGGTCTTAAAACTCTCAGAACCTCAGGCTCAAGAAAAACAGAGACAATTCAATCCAATTTGATGATGAAAAATTGATTCCAACTCTTCTTTATTTATAGATTTCCTCATGGGGTTTTCTCCTCCCTAATCAAATGTGAGGAGTTCATGTAAAAACCCCCAATTTGGGATTTTTGCCCCAGCTACCCCAAAAATTTTAATTTACACAATGTTGCCCCAAAACATTGGATAATGGGTTTCCCCCTTTATCAAGGACTATAGCCTATGGGGTTGGATAGGCTATTCCATCCTCCCTTGGCAGTTAATCCATATGGGACATTGTTGAATTTCCACGGCACTAGAGAATCTAGGTTTGGGTCTTACAATCTCTGACACAACCAACTCAAATGCCACAAAAAGACTACTTTGCACAGCAGAATAAACACAACAGTAAATCAACTAGTGCACAATAGTGTGATAATCCCATTCCACCACTCCTCCAATGGAACGGATTGTTACTGAAAATCCAACCCCTCTAGGTTAGCTAGAGAATGGTATACCGGTCGGGATTTATATCAATACTTATATTTCTTTAATTTTAATTTAACTAACCCCACCACCATAACCCCGGCGGTCCACGCCTTGCTATCCTCCTCACCTAATTAGGCTCGACCACACGGCCCTATCCCTGACCTTTTGTTGATTTGGTGGTTCATGCATCATGTGCTTCCGATCTACAATTTGTGTTGATTTTTGAGTAGCTTGGGAGGTACTCCAAGCCCTACGGTTTGGGGATTGGAGGGCAGAGCGCCACAAGAGTCACTTGTGGGATTGGAACTCAAGTATGGGGTTTTGCACCAATCGTGTTTTGGGCATTTCCATGGGCACATTTCTACATGTAATGGATGAGGATGATAGCTCTCAGCGAGACGAATCTAACACAACAAGAATCATCCGATTCCAAGTGGTAGAAGTGGACATGAATTTTTGAAGTTAATTTTGGGATTGACACCATAAGAGTCAAGGCCGGCCTAAGGTTGTTTTAGGCTTATGACAGTTGGACAGCCCCTATTGTGACATTGAAGAAGCCCTTCATTTATGGTATAAATAGAAGGTGGAGAGAAGGCATTTAAGAACCCATTTGTGCAACACGCAAGAAGGAAGAGCGCTCGTAAAGGAGGATAATATTTTATGGTAGCCGCAGCAAGAGGAGGCTACGGCAGCGAGGAGATCAGGGTCTGTTTCAAGGGCTAAACAGGGCACCGAGCTACTGGAAGGAGCCCGAAGTTACTTGCTGTGTAGGCCGAGTTGGAGACCTCTCTTGCAAATCTGTTTGGGCATTGTTTTAAGGACAGCGAACTAGTATAATGTTGTCTGCAAGCTTCAGGTGGACTGTGTGCTAGGCCACAGGCCATAGCACCACAGTTAGGACTTGCGTAGAAGAGATTGAGGGCTCAAATATGCCCAGAACAGCAGTGTGCTAGGGGAGCTATCGAATGAAGGTGTGCCGCAAATTTTTGGAGGGTTGTTTGTGCACTGTGAGTGGGTTGTAATGGTTGCAGCGTGACCAATTGCCCTAACCAGAACAGTCAAGAGCAGCAAGTTACAAAGAGATTTAGAGCAACATTAGTGACATGTGTTGGGTCAAGTTTGTGACCGGATTTGCATCAGATTGTTGGGCAGCCTGTGGGAGCCAATTTGGAGGCTTGATTGGGTGATCGTAAGCCTTCATCGGCGCAGATCTTGCAATGTAGCATTGGGTGCCATTGATCTGGTGGAGGGCAGCGTGTTGGCTACCCAAAGTAGCCCTAAACAAGCTATCTTGAAGTGACGAAGAAGAGTTCAAGGTTGGGTGAAGATTGGTGTCGAAAATGTAGCACTTTGATGGACAAAAGTGACTGCTAGCTTGGCAGATTGGAGCTCGGCAATTGGCCAGCTTAGAGAAAAGATTGGATCAGCCCGTGTACATGCAGCAGAAGTGACTTGCAGCAGTGTTAGGTGGTAGCCCTCCTAGAGTCTTGATGTGTTGTCCTTTGAAGGACTAAAGAGCAGCTAGTGAGCAGTACGTAAGCGAGGGACCGGTAGGACGAGATACTACATAGAAGCTGCAGCTAAGTTTGTCATTGTATCTTGTGTACCATAGACTGTTGTATTATTCAGATTTGGTTTAATATAACAAAGATTAGGATTGTACATTATTGTACAATTTTGTTAAAAACTGTGTATATTTGTGAATGTGTGATTTACTGCTTTATATTTTCCGCTGTGAAAAGTAGTTCTTGTTGAGATTCTTGGTTTGGTGGCGTCAGTGATTTTAAGACTCTAATCTAGACCCAAGATCGTGGAAATTCAACATCGTATCAGAGCGTATCTAAGCTACTTTGGAATTCAGTAAATCAGAGTTGTGCGCTGTGAAGCACAGCATGAGAGGGAGTTGGTCACATTGTAGGTGACAATGTTGAAGTTGCAAGCAGGTTTCCGTTATAAAGATAGGTTGGAGGGGTTCTCCAACTATAGTACTTGGAAGGAAAGGATCAAGTTGGTCTTGCAGGTCAACAGGATCTAGGATTTTGCCAAGACAGCCATCAAGAAGCCAACCGACCCTAAGGAGCTGGAAATATATGAAGACTTGGATACGAAGGAGAGATTGATCATCCTAGATGGTGTGAAGGATGCCCTAATACCTCATTTGTCCAAGAATAACACTGCACATGAGATGTGGATGGCTCTTCAGAATTTGTTCCAGAATAAGAACGAGAACCGGGTACTTGTATTGGAGGATAAGTTGAAGTCCACCAAGATGATAAAGGGTGAAGGAGTGACTTCGTATCTGACGATGTTGTCTCAGGTCAAAGATAACCTTGTTGTCGTCGGTGTGAAAATTTCAGATGGAGATATGTTGAGGATTGCCTTGAAAGGATTCACCGAGGAATGAAAACCCTTCATCAAAGGAATCGTTCCCAGAGAGAAATTGCCAGACTGGAATAGATTGTTAACCACTCTGTGTCAACGACCCCATAGTAGTACACCCACTTTTTCAAATGGGATTCATCATGGTCGAGGTGTTCACGCCATTCAAATTCCATCATCAGTCGACAGATTTATAAACGATGTAAACCCATTCTGCATGTTTATGAAGTAAATGATCTAAGTAAGACCATCATGTATGTAACAACCTAGGTAAGCCTAGTATCTTGGTGATGATTTCTATCCTAGGAGGTTTTTCGTCTCACTAATTCAATTGTGTTTCTCGACACAAATGATCGGCAGAGTTTTTCCCATCCAGCCTCATCCCAAAGCTAGAGTGGATTTTGTCGTCAAGATACTAAGTGAGTACTAGTGTTTTTTATGAAGTCTTTGTAAAGTAATATGAAAATGTTCCTAGCTAATTGGCTAGATCATTTTATTGCAGATTGTTAGGTCTACTAGATCATGTTTGTTGATTTATGGTAGCATTGGATGTGCTCTAGCCTTGTAATTTTATATATAGGCTAAAACACATGTATTCCATAAAACCCAGAAATGGTTTTTGAAAATTCCACATAGAGATGAATTAATTAAATTAATTAATCATTTTTTAATGGTTTCCTAAGTTTATACTTCGGGAAATTGATTAATTAAAGTGTATTAATTAAATCAAGTGTGAATCTTCTAGATAAAGTCATGGATCACCTCCAAGTTAATCTTAGCCCTTGATTATGTTTTAATCTTGGCCGTTGAAGGGTCAACGAAAGATTATAAGAAGGAGGGTGAGGGGCCTATGGAAAATACATTGGACACTTGAGCCATTGAGCATTTTCGAATTTGTGTGAGGAGACACAACTTTTGATCAAGAACAAATCAATAGGGTTGGGTTTGCTAAGTGATTTGATTCAGTGATCAGATCTAGAGAGGGGCAGAAGCAGAGATTGGTCAGGTGGACCAAGAATACATTTCAGAGTGAAGCAGCATTTACGCAGAAGAGAGACAGCGCAGTTTCTTTCAGAGGTGACGCAATTCCTGTAGAGAATCACGCAGAACCGGTGCAGTGTCTCTTGGAGTCAGTCCAGAGAAAGCTAGATGTTGGGGTTTTGAGCCAGGAGGGCTAAGATCCAGCTTCAGATCATCCAGATCAGCTGCAGAGAAGGATGACGTAGTTACTCAAGCTTGTCTGCGCAGGCTTACGCAGATTGAGCGTAGGCAATCACGCAGAGGCAGTGAGGGCTTCACCAACGTTGTTTTTTATTAGTCGGAGACTTGCTGAGTGAGGTATATCTCACAGTTATTTTTGTTGTCTAGATTTCTCTGAAGGGTTTGACGGATGTTGGCACCCTAGTTGTATTCAAGATTTTGCTGCTTAATAATACAAACCCTTAGATCTACTGCACTAGTTTTCCCAAGTTGGGTTTTTCCAGAGACTTAGTCCAAAAATAATTGTCAATGTGGTTGCTTTTCATTGCATTTTGTTCAGTTTGTTTCAGCACTTAGATTTATTCCGCAGTACTATTTGTGTAGACTGCTTGAGTAATTACTTCAATATTTCACTGAAATGAAATAATTATGTAAAATAATAGAAGTAATTCAGATTTCTTGTAGTAGGAATCCAGATCTAGGATTTTTCACATGGTATCAGAGCTTATTTAAGCTGAAGTGCAGGAGAAACAAAGAGAACCAGCAGATCAGCGCTGTAGAGTGTGGGATCTGCGTAAGCAATAGCAAACCCTCTAGAAATCACGTTGTCCAGGACA
Organism: Pinus albicaulis; assembly: GCA_034641835.2. Taxonomy (NCBI): domain Eukaryota; kingdom Viridiplantae; phylum Streptophyta; class Pinopsida; order Pinales; family Pinaceae; genus Pinus; species Pinus albicaulis. The sequence goes on along the minus strand of CM076584.1, from coordinate 1,022,178,101 downwards.
GGAGGGCATTCCAGTGCAGAAAAGACTCCCTCTGAGAGAGTTGACATAGGCGTAAGTTTTTTCAGTTGTAGAAGGGACAGCGTTGCAAATCAGCATAGCTAAAGGACGCAGTTACTGCATAGCAGTAAGAACTAGTGCATAATCGTAAGAAAATTTCTGAAAAACACAGTTGGGGATTTCTTGATCTCAGAGAGTTTCTTACTCAAAGAAACTCAGTTTGTTCTCGTGCAGCAGCAGAAGAAGTGACTTACTCCACAAGGAATGCGTAAGTCTAGCTGGGCAGAGGGTTAGAGCAAGATATCGACAGTTGAGGAGATGGCCAACAACGGACTACGTGACCAAGATAGATTGGAGGGTGTCTCTAACTATGTTATTTGGAAATCAAGGATAGAATTTCTCCTTGATGAGCATGATCTGAAAGCCCTCATAGATAACGCAGTTGCAAAACCTCTTGATGCAGCACACCTGAGGCAATTCAAGAAGAATATGGCAAGAGCCAAGCAAATGATCCTAGATGGAGTAAAGGATCATATCGTACCCCACATAGCTGCAAAGACCACGGCTAGAGAAATGTGGGTAGGGCTAGAAAAGTTGTACCGAGAATCCTTTGAGCAGCGGAAGATGTACCTTGAAGAGAAAATGCAGAATATCAGGATGAAGAAGGGAGAGGGTTTTGACTCCTTGTCTTGGATTCAGGAAAACCGAGATCAACTGTCTGTAGTAGGATCTGCTCCTAGAGACTCAAAGCTAGTAAGGTTCAAACTGAACTCTGTTTCAGAGGATTATCAAGTCTTTGTCCAAAGTATATTGGGCAGAGAAAGACTTCTAGGTTGGGAAGCAATGTGGACAACATTACAGCAAGAGGAGTTGAGGAGAGATCTCCTAAAAATCCACTTGGAGGATGGCAGTAGCAGTTCAAAGGTCAAGAAGGAGGAAGAAGACAACACTGCCCTTGCATCAAAAGGGCAACAAAGCAGAAAAAGAAAGATTTGTCCAAGATCAAGTGCTTCCGATGTGGGGAGATGGGACATTATGCCACACAGTGTCCTCTTAAGAAAAAGGATAAAGAGGAAAAGGAAGATCCACAAGCAGGAGTTGCCAAGATGAGGCAGAAATAGATTGTGCTATGTTAGCTCATATTCTGAAAGGAGAGAAATGGGCTAACTTGGAGTTGTAGATCCAGAATCTACAAGGAGGCGGGATCTTTGAGTATTTCCGAACTCTTGGATCACATGTGAGCTACGACAACCTAAAGACAGTAGCGGGATGGACATTTGCAGTAGAAGATGAGAAGACGGTGCAGTGGCTAGCAGTACTAGAGCCTGATCAGTGCAGAGAGGGAGCAGCAGTTAAGCAGCAGTGGCGCAGTGCACATTGGTGCAGCGCAGTGCTCACGCAGTGCAGAGCAGCAACAGCGCAGTATTTTCAGAGAGCTAGTGCAGAAACTACCAGCAGTCAGTCTTATTTTCAGTTGCAAATTTACTTGTCCAATTTCGGATGTTTTTTTGTTGCAAGTAGCAACAGTGCAACAGCAGCAGAGTGCACAGGTGTTGCAGCACAGAGCAAAGTAATGCTCACATATTGCAGAGCAGTGCTCACGTAGTGCAGAGCAGTGCTCACGCAACGCAGCAGCATGGTTGCAGAATTCAGAGGGAGTTGCAATACAGTGGCAATTGGCAGCAGCATGCAGAGTCCGCAGTAGTACAAAGCAGCGTTTTTTCTTGTGTAGAGTTGGTGAGCAACATCAACAGCACAACAGCAAATGTTCCAGAAGTTAGATCAGCAACACATTGAGGTGTTTTGTTAGAGCACTTTCTTCACTAAGAGGGAGTGTTGATTTATGGTAGCATCGGATGTGCTCTAACCTTGTAATTTTGTATATAGGCTAAGACACATGTATTCCATAAAACCCAGAAATGGTTTTTGAAAATTCCACTTAGAGATAATTTAATTAAATTAATTAATCATTTTTTAATGGTTTCCTAAGTTTAAACTTAGGAAAATTGATTAATTAAAGTGTATTAATTAAATCAAGTGTGAATCTTCTAGATAAAGTCATGGATCACCTCCAAGTTAATCTTAGCTCTTGATTATGTTTTAATCTTGGTCGTTGAAGGGTCAACGAAAGATTATAAAAAGGAGGGTGAGGGGCCTATGGAAAATACACTTGACACTTGAGCCATTGAGCATTTTCAAATTTGTGTGAGGAGACACAACTTTTGATCAGGAACAAATCACTAAGGTTGGGTTTGCTAAGTGATTTGATTCAGTGATCAAATCCAGAGAGGAGCAGAAGCAGAGATTGGTCAGGTGGACCAAGAATACAATTCAGAGTGAGGCAGCATTTACGCAGAAGAGAGACAGCGCAGTTTCTTGTAGAGGTGGCACAGTTCCTGCAGAGAATTACGCAGAGCCAGCGCAGTGTCTCTTGGAGTCAGTCCGAAGAAAGCTAGAGGCGGGGGTTTTGAGCCAGGAGGGCTAAGATCCAGCTTCAGATCAACTGCAGAGAAGGGTGACGCAGTTACTCAAGCTTGCCTATGCAGGCTTACGCAGATCCAGCGTAGGCAATCACGCAGAGGCAGTGAGGGCTTCACCAGTGTTGTTTTTTTTATCAGTCGAAGACTTGCTGAGTGAGGTATATCTCACAGTTATTTTTGTTGTCTAGATTTCTTTGAAGGGTTCGTCGGATGTTGGCATCCTAGTTGTATTCAAGATTCTGCTGCTTAATAATACAAACCCTCAAATTTGTTGCACTGGTTTTCCCAAGTTGGGTTTTTCCAGGGACTTAGTCCAAAAATAACTATGTCAATGTGGTTGTTTTTCATTGCATTTTGTTTAGTTTGTTTCAGCACTTAGATTGATTCCGCAGTACTATTTGTGTAGACTGCTTTAGTAATTACTTCAATATTTCACTGAAATGAAATAATTATGTAAAATAATAGAAGAAGCAATTCAGATTTGTTGCAGTAGGAATCCAGATCTAGGATTTTTCACAATGTTTTGAGTCGCAGAATTGGGTAGCTATTTGAGGGTCTATCACGATGGGTTTTCCCCCTTTATGTGTCTAAATGTATTTATCTTACATAAAGAGAGTTGTAAAAATAATTAAATCTCATCTCAGTCAATTAATTATATTTTCTGGCCAAATAAATTAAAAATCCTAAATCAGAAATTTAATTTATTTTAAGTCCTAAATGATTTAAAATTATTCAAATGCAAAATTCGTGGTTCCCTAAAAAATAAATTTTTAAAGGTCCCAGTGCAAGGGAATATTGAGAATTTCGAGAAATTTTGGACCCTTAGGCCTTGGTGGTTAAGTCAAAGTCAAATTTTTGAGGTAATTAAAATCAAAAATATTATTTTTGAGATAATTAACTCAAAAATATTATTTTTAAGTAATTAACTCAAAAATATTATTTTTGAGTTAATTAAAAAAGAATTAAATGATAAATTCAAATTTCCTCGAAAATTTATAATTTCGACGGACGAAATTAAAATATGATTAATTTTTTTTTAACGATCGAGATTACTTTGACATGGATCAATCGGACAAGCCGTTGGAGATTTTATCTTATAAATTAAAAGTCTTTGTCTGTCATAGTGATCCGATCTCTTGATCGTGTACTTGCTCTTGAAACTCTCCTGTAATATTTTCTGGAATAATACAAATGAAGTCTTTGGGGTTTTATTTTGATGGTGGTGTTCATCTTCAGCATTTTATGGTAAACTTGTTTTTTATATTCTGCTGGTGATTATTTTAACGAATTGTTGATTAATGGCTCTTGTAGAGTAATCTAATAGCATAGGTATCTTGCTTAGGTTATTGGATTTAGGGTAGTAATATTAATTTGATTGAGTGATCAGCTATCTCTAACTCTTGAAAATTTTATTTTTTATCTTATTTCTCTATTGTTTTAACAATTTAACTTTAAGTGTGTAGAAATATTTCGGATTTAGAATTGGGCATTTGGGGGAGTCCTCGGTTGGACCAGCTGACTCCTAATGAAATAAGAGCTTAAGAGCCCTCCAGATCTAATTCCCCTTGATTATCTTAAATTCTATTTTTGTAGGATTTTTCTAAGGCTAGTGCCTAAATTAAAAATTTATCTTAACTTTTATCGAATTTAAAGTTAAGTCTGGCTAGTAAGAGCCTTAGATCTTCAAATTTGAGAGCGAAGTCATACTTACGTTCCTCAGATCTAACAGATCTACAACTCTTGTGCATAGATCTATAAATATATTGTATAGATCTATAATTTACATGTGTAGATCTGAAGTTTTGTAACATAATTTTGAATTCTAACATTTGGGTTTTTAAGATTTTCTCTATTATTGTACATATTGGGTATTGGTTTTTTCCCTTTTCATTTGTGCAAAAATAGATCTGAAAAATCAATCAAGGAAATCTTCAGATCTGAGCCAGATCTAGACCCTAAGGACGTATAGGCTTTTGAGGCTATTTTTACAGGGTTTTGGTCTCCAAAATTCTAATTTTCAAGCGACAACATTATCCCAAAATTTTCAGAATTTTCAACGGTAGGATCTTCAAAGTCTTGGGCTAAGGGTTTGATCTCTAAACCCTTATTTTTTGCATATTTTATTACAGCAAGCAAATCACAAATAATAAGGCCGTAAAAACACATTTTATATGGTCAAAATTGTTTAGAATTGCAAAATCTTCATTTTCAGAATTTTTGGCCATTTGGGCATCTTTAATTTTGCCTAGATCTGACTGTGAAGCTGGTTGGAAATTACTGCATAACTGTGAAAAATCAGATGTGAACATTTCTAATGCATATCATAAATAAGGTCAAAAAAAATTGAATTTTCATTTTTTCGGAGAAACTTACTATTTTTAAACATTGTGGGGATCATTTTCAGTATTTTCAGTTTGCTGATCCATTATCAATTTACTATTGTTATAAATTTATCAGTTTTGAAAATTACTGAATCAAACTCTCATAAAACCTTAAAATTGCAATTTTCAAGTTTTAATATGTTTTTTTGCTATTTTTGGCAATTTTATCTCGCTGATCTGTCACGATTTCACTGCTGAAATAAAAATATCATATCTGAAATTTCTCTTAATCAAGCCCTAAAAATTGATTTTTCTTCAAGTTCAATTTTTTTTACTATTTTTAGTCATTTTAGGTATTGGTGTCGGTATCGTGTTTGCTGATCTATGGTTTAAATTATTACTACAATTAATACTTCAGATCTGAAATCTTGCAAGAGAAAAATAAAAAAATTATTGGATTTGCATTAGTTTAGAATATCATTTAATCCATTAAATTTCTCGAGGAAGTGTTTATTTAGCATTGAAATATCAGTGTTTCTCGATGATTAATTATTGAGATGTAAATGCTAATTAATTTCACATGCTTCAGTTGAGTTTGATAATCATTGGCATCTAAATTTTTAAAAGTTTTCTATCAATTAAAATCGCCTAATGTGTAATTAAGACTTGTTTCATTTACTTGAATTTGGATATTTATTGAATATTAATGTTTGGAATATTTTTCAAGTAAGTGTGATCGATATCTTATTTTTGTGGATCTACGATGAATTGTATATCTTTTAATTGAGTAATCTTGTGGCATCTTCATAATTGGTACTCTCGCTTAAGTACTTAATGGTTAGATCAGATTATTTATAACCTAAGTGCTTTAGGCTTTTAACATCACCTTTTATCTTCGAAGCTTGTTTCATCTCGCCCCTTCAAATCATTTTCTTTGAATTGCATAGCAGTAGTTTCTCATCAAGTACTTGGTTGTAATTTCCCTAACAGGATAGTTGACTCCATAAGGCACTGGTATCAATCTTTCAAATTCAATCGAATCCTTTAATCTTGCTAGATATTTCACAAGTATTTGGTCGTTTAACTGTGCCTCCCGAACTGGTTGGTTCCCAACTAGTTCTCCTTCATTCCATTTCCATAGGGACTACCCCCCTTAGTCTACTATAAGGAGACAACTTAAATAGAGAGATTGGGGATCAGGGTGACAGCCCCCGATCTGAACCGTTGTCGCGGTGCCTAGACATTTTCTGCGACAACATAGACTATGGGACGACTTCATTCAGGAAGAGTTGCGAGACGAGAATCTTCATCCATCGAAGAGGGAAAATGTGGATGTGGTACTTGCAGCGCGAATGAAGGTTAAGTGGAAGAAGGACTTGAGTAAAGTCAAGTGTTTCAACTGTGGCGAGATGGGTCATTTTTTGTCGAGATGTCCGATAAAGAAGAAGGGAGATGACGAGAAGAAGAAAGGAAAGCAGGTCGTCGATGTTGCCACTTCAGCTGAGATAGATGATCTCACCAGGAGATTGGAAGAGGAGGACTTTACTATGATCTTTCATTTCTCGCAGGGTACTATCAAGGAGGATGGATGGTACGTGGACAGGGGTGCGACGAAGCATATGACAGGGTCATAGGAGGTTTTTGATACCCTAGTTGAATGGGACTCGAAGTTGCACATGGTGTTGGGCATAGTCAGTTGGAGATCTGAGGATCGGGTGTTGTGCCATTCAGGATGGAGACATGACAAGTGATGCTGGTCCAAGATGTATTGTTTGTACCAGGACTCAAATATAGCGTGATTTATGTATCGATAATCGAGAAGAAGGGGTTTGAGGTCTTGTTCCAGGATTGGAAGGCACGACTCGGGCCTAGAGGCTCTAGCTTTGCTGGTATCGTGCTTGGAGTTAGAGAGCATGGTCTATATAGGCTGACGGGCAAGCTTATGGATCATGAGAAGCAGGTGGAGCAGATGCATGTTCCAGAGGAGCAAGTGCAGGTGCAGGCTTCAAAGTAGTAGGTACAGGTTCCCGAGAAGAAGGTCCAGGTTCTAGAGACTCAATGGGAGTCGAGTTATAGCAGGAGCTTGCAAATTCAGAGGGAGACTTTGCAGCCCAAGAATAGTGTGTGATCAGTGGGGAGCAAGGGTGCTTCCACATCTACCAAGGAGTCATGGAGGGACTGGAAAGCGATACAGGAAAAGAAGAAGAAGAAAGGTGCTTCCAACAGTGACAGTGACAGTGACACTTTTGAGAGAGGTGTAGTTCACAGAACAAGGATTGTTGCGATTGTGAGCGCCAAGGGTTAGGCAAGTGTTGCGAGTAGTGATGATGATGATGAGTTACTTCCTAGTCTTGGAAGTACCTCCCTCGCTAAGAGGGAGTGTTGATTTTTTAGTAGCTTGGGAGGTACTCCAAGCCCAAGGGTTCGAGGATTAGAGGGCAAAACACCACAAGAGGAACCCAAGCATGGGGTTTTGCACCAAACGTGTTTCGGGGCATTTACATGGGAACATTTCCACATGTGATGGATGATGATGATAGCTCTCGGCGAGATGAATCCAACGCAACAAGAATCATCCAATTCCGAATTGTAGAAATGGAGATATGAATTTTTGAAGTTAATTTTGGGGTTGACACCATAAGAGTCAAGGTCGGCCTAAAGGTTGTTTTAGGCTTATGACAGTTGGACAGCCCCTATTGTGATGTTTAAGAAGCCCTTCATTATAAATTGAAGAAGGAGAGGAGGCATTTAAGCATCCATTTGTGCAACACACAAGAAGGAAGAGCGCTCGTATAGGAGGATAATCTTTTGTGGTGGTCGTAGCAAGAGGAGGCTAGGGCAGCGAAGAGATCTGGGTTTGTTTCAAGGGTTGAAAAGGACACCGAGCTACTGGAAGGAGGCTAAGGTTACTTGATGTGTTTGTCGAGTTGGAGACCTCTCTTGCAAATCCATTTGGGCATTGTTTTAAGGACAGGACACTAGTATAATGTTGTCTGCAATCTTCAGGTCACAATTAGGACTTGAGTAGAAGAGATTGAGGGCTCAAATATGCCTAGAACAACAGAGTGTTAGGGGCGCTATCTAATGAAGGTGTGCCATGGATTTTTGGAGGGTTGTTTGTGGCCTGTGAGTGGGTTGTAAGGGTTGTTACAGTGTGACCAATTGCCCTAACCAGAACAGTCAAGAGCAGCAACTTACAAATAGATTTGGAGCAGCATTAGTGACGTGTGTTGGGTCAAGTTTGTGACCGGATTTGGATCAGATTGTTGGGCAGCTTGTGGGAGCCAATTTGGAGGCTTTATTGGGTGATCGTAAGCCTTCATCGGTGCAGATCTTGCAGTGTAGTATCGGGTGCCATTGGTTTGGTGGAGGGCAACGTGTTGGCCACCCAAAGTAGCCCTAGACAAGCTATCTTGAAGTGACGAAGAAGAGTTGAAGGTTGGGTGAAGATTGCTACCGAAAGTGCAACACTTTGATGAACGAAAGTGACTGCTAGCTTGGGAGATTGGAGCTCAGGAATTAGCCAGCCTAGAGAGCAGATTGGATCAGCCCATGTGCATGCAGCAGAAGTGACTTGCAGCAGTGTTTGGTGGCAACCCTCCTGGAATGTCGATGTGTTGTCCTTTGAAGGATTAAGGGGCAGCTAGTGAGCAGTACGAAAGCGAAGGACTGGCAAGACGAGATACAACACAGAAGATGTAGCAAAGTTTGTCATTGTATCTTCTATACCATAGATTGTTCTATTATTCAGATTTGGTTTAATATAACGAAGATTGGGGTTGTACATTATTGTACAATTTTGTTTAAAACTGTGTATACAAGTGCATGTGTGATTTACTGCTTTATATTTTCCACCGTGCAAAGTAGTTCTGGTTGAGATTCTTGGTTTGGTAGTGTCAGTGATTTTAAAACTCTAACCTAGACCCAAGATCGTGGAAATTCAACAATTTGCGCCATTGGAAGTTGCACGACTATTAACTTAAATAGGGGTCGGCGCAATTGGGGTTTTGGCTCATGGTTCTAGCCCCACATCAAACGACACTCGTCCCCTCCGCTGAATCCAACGAACTAGGAAAATTGTGCCACCCCCGACTCCTTCCTAATGACGTCACGAGAGAGGAGAGTCGCAACAAATGGTTGGTGGGCCTTGTCTATGTCCACCCTGCCACTGATTGGTCCACAAGGGATGGTCAAGGGTACCCATTCCGGTCAAGTTGCCCTTCCCTCGCCCAATTGCGATAGGGCATGATGTGGGCGCATCAATCAGGACCCTCCACGTCTAGGTCTTCCCTCCGAATAAGAGCATCATCTCATCTAATTAATTTATATGTTGGATCCCTGCTCAACTTCACTGCAATGCAGCTCTGCGCCACCCTTGCCCATCGAACATGGGTTCCCTTAGGGTTTGGTTGTAGATGAAGAAGCTGGCGGGACTGGCAATGGGCTCTGTCGTGCTTTAGAAGAAAAAAATGAAGCACCAGAACCGGAACGGGAACCTGAACCACTAGGAGCTAAAGGAGGCAGACCACGTCCTCTACCGGTAGTAGTGGTAGGTGGTGTCACCTCCTCCTACTGCTGCTGCTGCTGCTGCTGCTCCTCCTCGTCCTCCCCCTCCACTACCTCCTGCTCTATCCAATCAGGGGCTGACTCCATGACAGGCCTCTCAGCCTCAACCCTCCATTCAGCGGTGGTGTCAATCGCATCTAAAGAGATGGCCTCCATATCAGGGGTCCTCT